>VXCM01000627.1:211718-258398 GCA_014773175.1 Lucifuga dentata
CCCCCCCCCCCCCCCCCCCCCCCGTATTTTTGTGCAAACTTTACCAAAGTACTTCTCCAAACACAACTAAATTCCTTTATTGGTGGTGTTTTACAATAAATGAGTATTTGTTCAGAATATTCAACTGTTCTTTAGACTTAAATTTGGATTTCAGAGTAGGTAATATGCCTACAATGTTTCTAACAGTGAAAACGTGAAAACCATTTGCTCTGAGCCTACCTCAAAGAAGATATTTTAGCTTACTGTTTGATCTCTACTAATAATATTGGTATTCTTCAAATCTTAACAGTATGTCAACAGTGTCTTCCTACTTAACACTGTTAAGAACTATTGGCTTTTTTTTCAGTTGTAATTACTCTAACACACTCATAAAATAAATTTTGTTGTGTTTAGAGTGGTCTTTTAACTAAGAAAGAAAAGTTTACACAAAAATACAGGGGAGGTGCCATACTTTTGGCCAGCGCTGTAGCTCAACTTTTTGGGGTAGTTCCAGACATTTTTCAAAGCGTTAAAACATTTATTTTATCATTTATTTACACTTTTTCCTGACTTGCCTTTTTTGAGGAGGATTTTGTGGAGTTACTCCCATCTTTTCAGGATTTCTGATTTTTTACTTTTTCCATGCTTTTCAGGGTTGTTCCCAATTTTTCAGGGTCTATTTTTGACTTTTCAGAGTATGTAATTTGGCAGGTGTGTGTGGCCTAAGTACTGTCTAGTACTAATATATTTTTAAAAAACAAAGAGAGAGAGAGAGAGAGAGAGAGAGAGAGAGAGAGCNTATTTTTAAAAAACAAAGAGAGAGAGAGAGAGAGAGAGAGAGAGAGAGAGAGCTTGCTTATTTAACATTTGGACTCCTGGAGCAAGGAATGAGCATAGCGGCATCTACTGGACAGAGTTCGCAGGTACTTTCATGAACTGTCTAATTTTACAGCTGCTATGGAAATTTAACATTTTATTTCCACCAAAATCAAGTATTTCCAATATAATACAGCAGCCCTAAGATGAACTGGCACACTTTAATGTGGATATATACATTTTTGCACATCAAAGTGGAGGCCAGGCTGTGAATAGAGGAGTTATTGTCTGTATGACCACATTCCAAAATTTATCTATGGTGATGAGCTCTTTTCCTATAGGGGAAGAAGTAGAGAAAGGTGTTTCAGAGTTTCAAAGTTTTATTTTTCACATGCAGGCATACAAGTATAACAACACTGAAATGCTTTTTCTGGTAGGTTCCCATACTGTGCTTCTTAAGATATAAAAATAAAGTAAAATAGAATAAAAATAAGGATAAGGCAACAAGAGCAAAATTAAAGAATCAAAAATGTATGAAGGATGCAATCTATTTCCAACCAAACCAGCAGGAGAATGTGTACGAGTATGATTTTAATGTTATTAATAACGTGTTTCCATCAGCCTTTGTTACATTTTTATTACATTTTACCACCTCAGACAAACAATGAAAGCTGCTTTTTGTAATATTTTGGCTTCCTCCTTTCTGGTTTGTCCATTCAGAAGTTTTTATGGACAAATTCAAAATGCATAATGGTAAACAAAGAATTTTAGTAAGTCGTCAATAACAAAGTGAAGCCATTCAAGTCTGATATGCCAGCCAAAGGGATTTTCCACAACCTAGCAGAGAAACTGCAGAAAACTCACCTAAAAAAATACGTTACACCTCAAATTTTGACATAAATCTGTTACGGTTTGCTACTGACCTAAAGTCAAAGTTCACCAAAGCTGAACTTGACACAATATTTTTATTCAAATATATTATACTTTGCCTACTTGAGTGAATCTGGCAATTGTTATGACTCCACTGAAATAAACTAAATTCAATACAAAATTTTGCTGTCATAAATGCATATGAATGTGCCTGTAATCTTTTTCTAGAAACCAATCCATTTGTCCTGCAGCTTCCATCTGTAAGAAATTCTCATTGGCTTTGTGTTGGGTTAGCTCGACTGGTAGAACACTGGCTTTGTTCTGCAGACCTTTTGAGGTCAAATCCTGGCAGAACCATACTTTTGTATCCTATAGTTTTGAAAGTAAAACGAGACAAATTTTGGCACCAAGAATCCAACCAATTTGCTCAAAAAGGATTGCATGCTTCAGTATCCATTATGTTAAATCAATACATTTTTAGATTTAGTCTATATGATATATGACTGACTTCCAATTTGTGCTATAGCTCAGTAGAGACTGGATGTTATCATACTGTTGTCAGTTTAAACCCTCTCACAGCTTTTATTTATTTATTTATTTATTTGTCATTTGCATCCTATAGTTTTTAAAGTCAAACAAAAAAAAAAAAAAAAAAAACATTGGCATTGAGAGTCCAACCAAATGTTAAATCTAATCTTGCCTATAGGGCACCAAGGAACCCGGAACCATGAGTGGGAGACAAATCAGATTCTGCAGACTGAACTGACATGTCATACACACATGGCGTCTGCATTGGTGTTACAGGGTTTTATTCTTGGCTTGTTTTTGATTAAAGCGTCGACTGTCGCGTCAACAAAACTTGATCTAAACCTGAATAACTCGTCCTACCTGCACATAAGTGCTGTTTGCTCAGGAGGAGGCGGGGCCTGAGCATGCCCGAGCCGGCAGAAGGGGAGAGAGAGAGAGAGAGAGAGAGAGAGANGAGAGAGAGAGAGAGAGAGAGAGAGAGAGAGAGAGAGAGAGACCTGAGGAAAGGAGCTGTCCATTTCAGAACTATTCAACATCTCGTTCTGTCCCGGTTCACGCACTTATATACAGCCAGTCAGACACACACACACACACACGCACACACACACACACACACACACACACACACACACACACACTACGCACACTGTGGCAGAGCTGGAGGAAGCGGATAAATGTGGACTGCAGTGGCACTATCAGCGTGTTGCCTGCAGCTGACGGCCATGCATCAGCATCTTATCATCTCTGGCAAAGCTGCGGACTGCTGTACTCCTGCTTCAGAGAAAACGTTTTTCTGGTAAGCAGACGCGCAAAGCCTTCGACTGAGTGGAGGTATGACTGAGCAGAACGGATGGCCGTGTTTTTAGCGTGTGGCGCGTTTTGGTGGCGTGCAGCTCCCTCATTAGATGCAGGCAGTAAGAGCTTAAGTTGATCTACAGAGCTCTGCATCAGATCCAGGGATCTGCGGGATACAAACCCACAGCAGAGGTGATTCACAAACCGTCACTGTCATTGACACCGCATAGAGATGACATTCATAGCTGATGGAAGTTTTGTCCTTGGCTGGAAAAGTTGGCACTGGATTGTTTTATCAATAACATGTCTGTACGTGAGCAGATTCTAAATAACTTTCTGTGGAGGCTCAAAGCACCTGAACAGGGCAACTGTAATTTTTTTTTTCTGCCAAACTCCACGTGGTCAGAATCTGTCAAATGATTGGACTGATGGAGGGATTACTGGATGAATGGATGAGATGATTTTATTCTCTGAGGGTTATTCATCTCATTTTCTCCAAAGTCAATTGTTCAGCTTTTTAAATGAAATTGGACACAAACTTGCAATATGATGAATAATATATAATATTATGGTTAATACAACTAGATAAAACTACACATACAAACTTTTCCTATGCACAGTATATTTGATAGATGAAATAGCATGCTCCTTCTCAAGGTAAAACTGGAAACTTGACAGGTTTGATTAGGGAAAGAGATCATATTGGCTGTATGCTAATGTATGATTAAAATGTTAGTGATAAATTATACTGCAGAGAAAGACATTTCTCCTCTGAAGCTAAGAGTCGACAGAGCTGCATGATCACTTGAAGACCCTGTCAAACGTCTCCTATAGTCTGAGAGCAGAGCCATTCTCTGACGCCAAGGGCACCTGGAACCATTTGACTTCATTTGTTGCCATTTATGATTGCATCTGGGACTGAGTCTAGACTCTGGCTCTAGGATGGTGGGGGTAAAAACAAAAGATACTATTCTCACTTTTACAGAAGAGGACTAAAAACCTGCGTGGCTGCTGAATATTTTCTTTATCCTCCAACCTTGAACTTATTTTATTCACTATTGGTTTAGTATAAAGTGTTCATCGCAAGTTCCCAGAGCTCAAGGTGAAATCATTGTCAGGAAATCTAATTCAGTGTCATCAGCTTTGATTGCAAGTTAAACTGCATATCACTTTAATAATGTCTGCAGGGCATGACCAGGTTTAAAAACTTAAATTGATGGCAAAAGCTATTGAAATACCTGTAGAAAGGTTGAGTGGAAACATAAAAGTGGCTAGTGCTACAAATTGTGTCTTGATTGATTCTAATTAAAGGATTTACTTGTTGTATTCTCATGGACAGAAAACAGCAGAGCAGCCTTGAATTATTATATCTTCGTTCTTCTCACGTCCGTTTTTGTTTCTCCTACACTCTCCCACTCTTTGCTCCCTCTCACTAACCCATGATTCCTGCCTCTGCATTCTTTTCAGCATTTTCTTTATGTGTTTTGTTTGCCCTTTCTTTTCATTGACTAGCATATTTCACAAGAAACATTTTAGAAATCAGCGTTAGACTTGTATTTTCTTTTTTATAAAAGCCAAAACTGAAAGCCAAGGGTACATGCTGGGTAGTGGGAGTATTCAGAAGGTGAGAGCTGGCAATGAAAAGAGCCTTTTAGCTTTAGGATACAAGTGAGGTTGTGTGATGAAGGTGAGCGTTAGCATTTTACAATCCTGCTGTGTTTCCCTATAATGAGTGGTCTGCTGCTATAGCTGCTCCAATCTGTGGGGCTTTTTCTGTATGTTGGCTGTGTTGCAGATGGAGCTTTATGCAGTGGCCTGGATCCTGTGTGATTAATGGAACACAAATCTGTTGTGGAGTCCTTCTCTCCTTGTTACAGGCTGAAACGCCTTCTTGTTTTGTCAGCCATCATGCTGCTCATGGAGAAAGATGGCAAGACAAGTTTGGAGTGTTCGGCTTTGTTTGTTAACATTCCTTTGCCAGTTATCGATTTTGCTGTTGCTTGATGGCCACATTGCCCGACTGCAACTGATATCACAGTAAACAGTATGTTTTCTTCCAATGAGTTTCATAAATCAGGAAAAACTGTAAGACACATGTAAATATTTTTTTTTAATGTGGGTGAAATATTTATATTGGTGACGTAACAGCAAATGTAAAAGGTTGCACAAAGGTCCAGCAAAATAATTTCCTGTCATCATTAATTGCTGTTCATGTTTGTGCTGTAGCTGTTCATAACATTATTCACAATTAGAAGGTCATTCATAAAAATTCATACCTCCACCAAGGCTGAACAAGTTCTAGTAATGCAACATACACAGTATTTATGTTGCATGTTGCTAGCTCTATTTGTTACTGTATTTCATTAATGTGTCCCCTGTCTGTTCGCCAGATGCACTTCCTTATCAAAGTGCACCTACTGATAGTGTGTCATGGGATAAATATGCCTTTTCATTTTGATTGGTGAATTACTTCTGAAGAAACTGACAGAAATAAAAAATTTAAAAAAAACATTGCAATGTTATTAAATTAGTTATAAAATTCCTGGATCTGCCCCTGCATCCACATTTGCAGCAGAATTCTTCCCTGAGCCACTGCTCCACTGTGTTAAGTCAAAATCTGTTCATAATTTTTTGAGTAATCCTGCTAATAAACACAGAAACAAGCGTGGGTGAAATTATAGCTTCCTTGATGGAGGTAATTAAGGGAATACGTGATTCTGTGAGGTCAGCACCTAAACATGGAATAATCTGCAATCAAATATGCAGATCAATATATCTGTAGATAGGTAATCTTATCAGTTTTCTATACCCATTAAATAAGATATACTGATATGTGTACAGTATGTTGTTGACCCTAGACAGTTGGAGGTGAAAGAGAGAGAAGATCCAATCTTGCTCCTCCACTTGTCTCATCAAGGAGTTTATTTTTAAAAACTCCATCGATCAATGAGCACCATTGTTTTTCTGCGTCGGACTCTCAAGTTCAGCAGTGAGGATCAGCAGGGATTGATTGAGCCAATCAACATAATCTTTTAATTTGATTGACCTAAACAGTATTTGTTTGAAATAGACCAGAGGTGGCAGAGTTTGTGTTGTTGCAGGGTGTTAAAGCCTCGCTGCTTTTAAAACTCCTCATCTTCCTCAGGAGTGCTGACGCTGCTGTACGGTAAAAGCTGGCTTGGTGTGTTTGGTGCAGTCTGCAGAGAGTGTGAGAGGTGGTGAAAGCTGCCTGTCAATTTCACCTGTTTCACCTGATGCCTGTCCACACACTGAGCTAATACTGTGTGATCAGCCACAGAACTGCAGGCATTAGTGTTTTGTTAGACAGTAGGCTTGGAGGAGCAGATTTTGTCCTTAGATTAATTGATTAATACGAAGCGATGATAAATCCTCTGGTGGAGATTCGTCATTGCCAAACATCTCCAAACTCTGTCAGGTAACTATAAGCAACTACGGCTGTAAGTTTGTCTGTTTCCTGTCCTCTTAAAGAACTGGATTAGCTGATGTTGTTACTCAGAGCCAGATGCGATCCTCAACACTGGAGGAATCTGCATGTTGGTGGCTACGCAGCACTTTGCTGACAGGGTGTCAGACAGGGATTTATTTATATTAATGAGCTTCCTGAATTGAGGGCTAAGGAGAGGTCAAAGGATAAAAAATGGCTTTACAGCACTTATTTGTACTGTGAAACCAAAAGTTTGTAACTTTTAGAGCAACAATCCTCGAAGTTTGTGGAGTTTTGTCTGTCAGAAACTGTGGGTATAGTGTGATATCTTTTATCTGTCCATCTGTCTGTCTGTCTGTATGTCTGTCTCTGCCTCAACTAATCTTAAATCTTTAGAACTAGACAAAGCCATCTGATTGCGTTTACAGTGTTTGTCTTTTGTTTCTGTTAAGGCCATTTTGGAGGAAAGGAGGAGAGAAGAAGGGAGGAGGGGAAAGCTTTGGTTTTGCACAGTATAGTTTGTAGCTGGTCATAAACCTGATGTAGATCTGCTATTTCATGGTCATTCAAGTTGACATGAGACATCCGAGACATCGACAGACAGATAAACATCAAAAAGACTCAGAGAGAGAGAGATATAGTGCAGGAATACCAACTACATTATTTGTATTTGTGTGTACGTGTGTGTGTGTGTGTATGAGTGGGTGGGTGGGTGTTGGGAATCTACTCTCATCTCACTGTCATTTCAGTTTAACCCTTATCAAAACTTCCAAAGTGTCCTTTAATTTGTGCATATGGGATGGGCTGTAGCAATCCCTGCGTGAGAGTCAGTGTTTGTGTTTTTATCTGCGCGCGTGTGCTCGTTTTTTTTTTTTTNTTTATCTTTGTCTCTATCTGTGTTTATGTCTGTGATTCCATATGACCTTTGACCCCCCTCACGATGTCCATCTGTCTGTGTGTCCAGACAGTTTGTGTCTCTGGCTCCCGTCTGTCTCCTTCTCCTTACCTTTGGCCCACACACTCAGTCTGTTTACATGCTTGCTAAAATCTGATTTTTATGCTGCAGTTAAGGGAAAAAAGACAAGTAAAACATAATACATGGATGGAATTAATATGATTCTATTTTTGATGGAAATAGTTGACTTGAAAAGTAAATTAACTTACAATTGCATCATCTAGGTCTGTATTCGGAGTATGCCAACATTAATGTATACCTTTTTCAAACTAATTATAGTGCTTGGATAATCAGATTGCAATCAGATTTGGTCATAAAAATGTAATGTGTTATAATTTTTAATCTAAACCAAGGATTCAAAGATTGGAGGTGCTTCCATATCCTTAAACTGACCATATGAGTGACTGCATGGCTTAATATGAAGAGAAAACAGAGAGAGGGAGAATGAAAAGAAGTTTAACTTCCTTCATTTGAGGTTTGCAGTGATTCTCATTAATATTTCAGAGGAGTGAGAGCTTTAACCTGCTGTTTCTCTCTCATGTTTTCATAGCCCAAGAGATTTTTAAGACAGCAAAGCATCTCACACACTCATTTTTCCTTCATCATCCTTTAGATCATTTTTCTGTAAATGTCGGTCGTAGAGCCATACCATACGTACATCCGCAGAGCATTAAGAGACTCTGTATTGACGTTATTCTGTGCTCTACTAAATTATTTAAGCTTCCCTCTTCCTACAGGAACAATATAACTTGTAGCAAAACACACTGCATGTTTATTACAGGGACATAACTCTGTGCGTACACAGTATCTGCTAACTCTAATTCAGGCAGACATGGTAGCTGTGTTGCAGTTTGTGTTGCAAAAACTCCAGCTTTTAGAAATACATAGGATGCAGTTAGTTCTATTTTTTAATAAGTAAGCAGATTTTCAAACAGTTAAGATCTTTTTTTTTTTCCTTGTATAAAAGCTATTTGAAAATAAAGCTTCACTTGTTTTACTTTAATAATTTCTGACAGGTACTCAGTGTATTTAACATCCTGGCATGGGACTACGTTGAAAATTAAGCAATCTTGGCTAAATCTGGCATTTTTATATTTTGATTGTCAATTCAGATGTATTGTCTCAGTTTAAATCAATAAATATAAATGCAAATATTAAAGTCAGTTGCTCTAATGAGTTGCTCTGCACTGTAAAATGTGACAAGTTGATCTTACCTAAAAAAAAAAAATTTAGGAAACCAATTGCCTTGAAAAAGGTAAGTAAACATAACTATTAGTCTTAAGTTATGTTTACTTTATGTCTACTTGAACTTAAGACTATATAGTTATATTTACTTACCCTTTAAAAAAAAAAAAAACCTAGATTTTTTTTAGGTAAGCTCAATTTGTCACATTTTACAGTGTGTGTACAGCTCACAAAGAGTGTACCTTCCCAGATGCTGATGAAGGCAGGCCCACACAATGATCAGTTTTCAGATTCAAATCACCTCTCACTGATTGAACTGGGAGTTATATGTTGAAGTGGGTGTTATACCTTTTACGTAAAACTATTTATTGTTCAATGTGATTGCAAAGTGAACCTGATGAAGCTTGTGGCAAAACGCATTGTTCACGCTGTTTGCACTTAAAATGGAATAAAAAAAAAAAGAAAGAAGAAATGAGGCCTCCTGGTGTACGGTGATTAGCTTTTGAAACTGACCATAAATGCAAATATGTTTACATGCAAACTATACTCTGATTTTTTGGCTGTACCCTGATGCGAGTAAGACATATACATGGACGGAATTAGTAGAATTCCATGATTTGCCAAATTTACATGACATATTTTGGAATAAGAATCTGAGGGGAGTTTGCACTGTTTATAACATTTACAAATCCTGAATAGATTGATTTACAGTTGCATAATCTAGGTGTGCGATCAATGTAATCTTACAGCAATTTGTGGCAATTTCAATCTAATTGTGATGTTTGAAAAAAAATCTATTTAGTGCTTTAATCTGAGTATAATCAAAGTTTTAATGTGCGTGTGAATGTATTGATTGAGATGTGAGAAACTATTTGGCACTGGTTAGAGGGCTGATTGCTGGATTATAAGAGAAGTATGGATATAGATCGTATCAGTGTCTGTTCCACATAAAGCTCCAACTCTCAGAACTTTTCATAAATTCTGCCATCAACTTTTAAAAGCTTGTAGAAATTCTAAATTATACAATTAAAAACAAAATACAAGAAAATCGTCAACAGCATGTATGATTCATGTATTTGTAATGTTAAATAATTCTCAAAAGTGTATGGGATTTTATCAGATGGTCTGTTTATTGATTAATTTCACTTGTGAGGTCACTTCTTTATTTAATTCTATAATCATTTTAGTTATATTCTAATTATTTTAACTGTCATCTCACACCAGTTGGAGTCCCTTATGGCCCTGGCTGAAGAATCGTTTAGAAGGAGGGGTTCACACACACTTGAGACGTTGCCTCCCTGCAGCTCAAACCACATGTCTGGTTTCATCCAGATCTTTTGTCTCTCGGCTCCACTCACATCTTCCATCTCTATTTTGAAGCGTATCCCACATGAGGAAGGTCCACTGTGTACCACTACTCCTTTAAATAGTCAACGCCTCCTCCTGTCTTATACATAACCTCCCTATAGCGCCTCCCAAGGCAGTGCTAACTACTCCACTGACTCAGCATGTATGTGAAAGGCAGAGGGGAGGAAAGTGGGTGGGGCTAGGTGATGTGAGCATGCTAATTGGCCGATTGTGAGCATTGCTGTCAGGGCAGCCTGGCTGTAGTGGTTTGACAGGTTTGCTCTGCAGAAGAGAGGAGGAGGAAGAGAAGGAAGGAAGGAGGGATAAAAGAAAGGATGAGAGGAGATAAGCCATGTGGGAGGTGTAAATCCTGCATGGATGAAGCAGCTGTGAGAGGAGGAGAGGTGAGTGTGAGATAGAGGCAGGAGGAAGAGAGGAGAGGAGAGGAGAAGGTAGAGGGGAGGAGTGGAAAGATTTTTGTATACCTGCTGAGTGTGTGGAAGTGGTCAGGTCGGTCACGATAAAAAAGCTGTGCATGTTGATGCAGACGTACATGCCACATATAGATGATTAATGGACAGAAAAACCAGTGGGGCTCTGCAGTATATTGTATGTGTGTGTGGTGGGTGGGTGAGATTGTGAGTGTGAAGGCATGAATGAGAACACGTGTGAGGGTGTGTGTGTGAAATGAGGGACTGCATATTTTTGTATAATTAACGTGTGTGGGCATGTCAGTGTACGTGCAATGGTGCCAGCGTTTGTGACATGTCAGTTAATCAACAGTGTCAGTTAAACTAAAGCTGCTGTGCACTGTTGATGTCGCAGGAGAACTCTGATGACACATAAATGGTGGCTATGGTTCATTTTTTACTACATTAAAATTAAGTAGGAAAAAATGTATCCTGAGATTGTTTAATATTCTTTATGTGTTTGGATTTGATATTGCTGTTGTTGCTGTAATTCAGCTTGTAGTTATAATTCATATTGCTGAGACTGTTCAGCAACTGCTAGGATTGATGTTTACAGTCAAGACTATTACTGTGAAGGAGACCCACTGGGGTCAAAGGTCATCTGTGTAATTTTCATTTAATTTGGGCTTCTTTTTTAACCTCCTAAAAAAAGTGTTCTCTTTATCAGCTTTGGGTTTGAGAAGCTTTTTGTATGAAATATGGGTAAAAATCCCAGCTAAAAATAATTTTTAAAATTTTGCTAATTTTATATTATTTGTTGATTTTGATTTACATTTTCAAGCCCCACACACAAGGGAAAAAAATCTAAAGATTCATTGTTTGCCACCACTTGATCTTCAGACTTCAGTATTTATATTTTATATTTTAACAATATTAAATAACTCACAGATGTAATCATCTGAGTTTTGTTGGCTGTGACTTGTTGTTTGGTTATACGTGGCAAAAAGATCCAAAAACACTGTCACCTGCATCGGCAGCAGTTTAGCACAGACCCATCATGCAGCAAGAATATTACAGTATGCAAGGTCACCTGCTGGAGAAAAGTTATTACTGATATCAGTTATAACTTCCATTCTGCTTTGGTAAAAAGAATTGCCGGATGATTGATTTATTTTGGGGTTTTGTCTTTCTTTTTGGTCACATTTTAGTAAATCCTCACGGAGGTAGTTGTTTACTATCATGCATTTGCGGACTACATTTGAGCAAATCTCTGAAATGGTTTCTGAGCCTGGTCTGACTTGACTCTCACCACAAATCCCATTGGTATGAAATCCTATCCTCGTCTCCATAACGATGATGCTGTTTGAATCAATAAGCGTCTGCACTGCTAGGTTACACTTTGGCACAGAGGTTTACCTTTATATGTTGCAGTGTGGCTTTTGACATAGAAGTACCTCTGAAATGAGTGGAAGAGACAATAATTGTCTTTGCTGGGATCAAAACAATAGCTCTCTCTCTCTCTCTCTCTCTCTGGTTTGACTAATCAGTCCTGTCTAATTGGAATAAGACTGTCGTGACATTTTTGTTTGGTTCTTCTGTTGTTGTATTCTGTGCTTAGCCATTGATTGGTAAGAGGAGGAGCTGTTCAACAAGGTCATGGACAACATATTGTCGGTTGAAGGTTCCTCCCTTCTTGTTTCCACTGCATCTTTCTTCTCATACAACTCCATCACACACACACACACACACACACACACACACACACACACACACACACGCTGCACACATCTTTGTGCCTCTGAATGAGTCAGAGGACCCATTTCTTTTGTCTGAATGTGTCTTTGAAGCCAGCATCAAAAGGGAAGAAGAGTGAGACAGCCTTATAATCAAATCCAAACTAATGTCTTATTTTGGAAAATTGAGGACAGCTTCGTCACTCCTCTTTGCTTTCACCCTTTTTTTACTTAAATGTGATTCAGAACAGCAGTGAGTGGAAGTTCATTGAGGTTGAGGGTGTATTTTGAGTGTGACAGTGAGTCCTCACCTATCTCTTAAGAATGTGCGTGGTAGGCAGCTGTGCCAGCTATGATGTACTGCAGGATATTCCATAGAGAAATCAATAATTCCTTCGATCTTCGATCCTTAGCCACATTCACAGTAAAAGCTGAATGCTTCAGCTTTTACTGTGAATGTGACTCAATATCCCTTAACTCCCATTAACTTAATTCAAACCTCCTTGTCTCCTCGGAGGTTTATTTGTTACTATCATGCACAATCTGTCATGCTGGTGAAACTGTAGCTGCTAGTGTGCAGCGCCAGCAACAACCAAGCTGAGAGTTAATATTAGCATAAGGCCCCCCCCCCATATCACATCCAGGGAGCTAAAATTAGAGCTACACACGAGCTTGGGTTTAATTACCTGTGTGATTTGCCTCATGAATGTCAGCCTGCATGAGGACAGACCAGACTTTGTCTATGCAGCAGATTGTCACATGCACCTGGTGTCTGATGTTCTCTCTCTCTCTCTCTCTCTCTCTCTCTCTCTCTCTGTTGCCTCTGACAGCAGTTCCATTGTGACCTAGAAGGAAAAAAGAGGATGAGTCGTCAGTGTTGAGCAGCAGTGGCCTGTTGTTTATCGAGGTATGTTAAATCTCCCTGTACTAAGTGGGAGATATGAACCAAAAAGTTTACTCCTTAGGAAGTGCTATTTAGGAGAAAGTTTGGTTCTTCATGCAGTCATCCTGTGGGCAACTCAGTGACACGACACATCATTTGTCCTAGTTTCATCAAAAATAAACTAGTTGATTTAGATTTTGTCCCATCTTCAAGGTTGATCAAAATTGGACCAATAACCAGTGCTCAGATTGCATTAAAAATTATATTAAAACACATTTCAAAGGTTGATTGGTATATTTTTAAATGATCAAACCAAATTATCACCAGTGGATCAATTATCAGTAGATTCCTAAAAGTATATGCTGCTCCCGCTCACACCCCAACAAGTCTGGTAGAAATATATAGTTGTCATATCCCCAAATCAAATTTCTGTTGAAAAGACATTTTCCTATTTTTGCTTCTTGAGGCAGAACACCATCAGCGTTGGGGCTGGTGAGGTCTCTGGGGTTGTCATGGAGAACATGAGTCAAAGGAGAAATCCATAATACGCAAGAACAAGCTTAAAAAAATATCCTCCTATACAGTATCTATGTCAATGGACTTTGTTAGATATTTAAGATATGCAGTGGTTCAATCTGCTCTACTGTGGGCAACAGATGCTTAAAGTTTTTTTAAAAAAAAGTGGTACCAAGTAGAACTAAAAGTGATTGCAGTAATATTCAAGCTAATTGACATGTAAGATGTATTGTAAAATTCCGTAATTTCTGGAGATAGAAACATTAATGTATTTGACCTATTTTGTAAATTTTAAGACTTTCAATGTCATTTTTTCCTCAAAATATGACAATGAAAGTTTTAAAATTCACCATGTACATTTCAGCTAAATCCAAATATGTAATTGAAGTCTGTCATAATGATAGAAATTTAGTATTTTGTGTGTTTGTCAAATGATTATTATTGAAAATATAGGCCTGTTTTCCTGTTGTGTTTAAAAATATTACTCATGTTAAAAAAAAATTAACAGTACCACTAATAACTGAAAATTAGTTATTATATACTGTAAATGTGTGTTTCAAAATATCTTCAATCAGAAACTTGAAATTGATAGCAAGTTCCAGGTGTATTTCTTAATTTTTGGTGGTGGTGTGACCCTTTTTTCTGACCATTGCAGCAGATTGCCTTTAAATTCTTAGGTCTCACACAGCAAGTAAGTTCTGAGCTCTATTCAGCTATTATGGCTTTGCATTGGTATGTCAGCTTGTTTGATGCTGTGGTTTGGCTAATTTGCATGAAGTGTTTCTGTAAATCAGGCAGACTGGCAGGTGGCAAGTGGTAATGATGTGTTTCTGTTGTGACTCTGGCACAACAGTTACGGTGTCACAAGCACTCGTGCCAAGTTGGATGGCTCTCAAAAAACAGGACACTCAAGGGTACCACTGCAGCATGTCAGGTTTTAGATTATAATATGGATGGAGGAAGACGGGAGAGGTAGGAGAAGAGAATTGTCGTCTAAATTTTAATGTACATTGACATCCATTGTCAGCCTCCATTTGCTCTGTACATGTGGTTTGACCTTTATCCATGTGCAGCCGTTTAGAATGTTATCAATGCTGCAATACCAACAAGACAAATTCATTTAACTGGTTCCCTAAACATCTTACAGTAATGCATTTATTATATTGTCAGTTTCTGATTCAGAGTCAACTCCATCCACCATCTGGCTGAGAAAAAGAGGGTTGCATTGTTTATCTAAGATCTGTAGTTGTGTTGCTGTTTCTATCAAGGGGCTTCCTGTAATTCTACACTCCCTCTGACAGCCACACAGCTCTCTCCTGCACATACATGACTCCCTCATCCTGTCTTTCATCAGTTTTCATCTGTTTTCCTTTGGCTTCATCCCTCTCATTTGTCAATCTCTGTCTTTCTTTCTTTCTTGCTCTATTTTCATCTCTTTTGCTCTCATCCACATCTGTCTCAGATGATGAATAGATGAATCACAAGGGACACAAATGGAGTTCAGGCTCATCAATGCTTGCCAGAATTGATGCCAGCCGGTGCAGGCTTACATATTTTCTTTCTTTGCCTTGACAAATATGACAAATAATATCTTCTAATCAGCCCAGTGGCTTCATCCTTTGACCAGTTGTGAAGAGACAATCATTCTCCTCACACCCTATAGACAATGAGACCACATGGGGCTGCCAACAACTGGACAAAGGCCTTATTTGTGAGTGGCCTTAGTTGTAAAGACAGTAACTCTCAGGTGTGAAAATGAGAGCAAATGACAATGCTCGTATCTACAGGAACTCAATGAAATTAGATGGGCAGCAGTGAGGAAGCTTAATGAGTCATAGCCACAATAAACAACAAAGCAAATGCTGCTGTGATTCCTCGATGAGATGCTGGGTAAAATAATTATAGCCAAGAAGAAAATTCATTCGCGGGAGAGGTTGGCAAGCTTGAGTTTAGAGTCTTTGAAGTGGGGGTCGAAAAATCAGTTGGGGTCAAAGGGGAAAGTCGCTCACAAGTTCTCTTTGTTCTGTCAACTTAAATTTCTCACACACACATTCACTCCCACTGTTACCATAAGGCAACTCCAATCTGTCGCTGCTGGCAGCAGTCTGCAGTCCGCCATCCTTGTTTGAGTGATTTTTTTTTTTAAATACAAGGATCTGTTGTCAGTGGCACAATTGGCAAGGAAAGTGGTTCTGCATGAAAGACAAACAGAATGGTGACAACTGGATGGAATTCAGCTTGGTTAAAATACTGCCAAGGGATTTTGCTAAGCAGAGACAAAATGGCTCAGGCTGCGCTTTAATAACAGAATTACACAAAGACATTTCTGTGATAAGAGGCTGATGTTTGTCTTGTCAGAGACTTGGAGATTATTGATTGAGTGTGACAGAATAGATGATTCATTTTGATTGGAGGTGTGTCTTTTTAAATAAAGTACACATGTAATTTCAACAACACTATTTAACCATTGTCTCATAATCAAACTGGGGGATTAATTTCAGACTAAGTATGGAACTTTGAATTGTTTAACTCAGAATTTGACTAAAGCATTAACACCAGGTCTTATCAATGAGTCAGAGAGGGGGAGGAAGTGAGGGATAATTTCCTGCTTCCTGTCCCAGAAGGATGAGTTCATATACTCACCTCAGTATAGTACACTTTATGTCCCAGAGAAAACGATCTGTACAAGAGATTCGAAGCTCAATCACAGGTTATACTTACAACATTGAATGATGTGAGGTTGCACTTTACTCCATATAAAATGTGGCATAGTAATTAGACTGAAGGACTTGTCAACAGGATACTGAAAAATCTGCATAACGATAGATCTCCAAATAATGGCTAAGTCCTCTAAAATCTATAAAAGCTTTCCACCTGTCTGTAGGATAATCCTAAATAACTATAATTTTGTAAAATATTAATCGTTGAGTCGATACATTTACAAATAAAGCCATTAAAACCAATTATCTGAAAGACACAGTGTCTGCATTGGTTGAAATGGACGTTTATGCTTTTATCATAGAAATCTCCAGTGTACAATAATCTAGACAAAGCTGATATCTGTTTGACTGACTTCAAGTGAAGAAATTATAATTCAAACTGAGATTGTGTAGATGGATGCCTGGAAAGACTGCAAAATATTAGGGCTTATTCTGTATTAACTGACCATTTTTCGGTTCTTTCACTATTTTTGGACATTCTCCTTTGCGTTTGCTTTGCTCATCTTCTTCCTTGGCTAGCTTCTCTTTTGTTTTGGCAATGGAAGTGCTAGATCTGTCTGAAGATAGAGAATGGTAGTGTTATTTGTTTTTGCATGAGTCAATTAGCATGATAAGCGGCCTCAGTTTGTCTATCTATCTATCTATCTATCTATCTATCTATCTATCTATCTATCTATCTATCTATCTATCTATCTGTCTGTCTGTCTGTCTGTCTGTCTGTCTGTCTGTCTGTCTGTCTGTCTATAGAGAGAGAGAGAGAGAGAGAGATGGGACTAAGCTCCAAAGTGTTTGCATATGTTGATTTAACTCCTTCTTTTGAGATCAAAGAGTCAGATATAGACATTTTAATAATGCTGATGTTTACAGATTTCACTTTATTTGCAGAGTGTAAACTTTAAAAAAAAACATATATGAAGGGAAAGGATACAAAAAAGTAATAGCTGCTCCTCTTTTCATTCACAGGTATGAAGAATAGTGAGCTGTTGCAGGTGTCCCATGGGCATGTTTGTCCTCTGGCCATTCAGCCTGTGTCTCTATACTCTGCACACAGACTTTCTGCTAGGCAGAAGACAGATTGTCTAAAAATAAAGTGACATTCACCAGCAGATAAACAAAAACCCAAACCAACAAATACAAAGAAGAGGACACTCTCTGCTCCATTTCTCCTCTCTTCTCTGCTCTCGCTCCGTGCCATCAGGAGGTCATGTCCCAGTCTGGAAAAGTCCTTCATCTGTATGTGGAAGTGAGGTCTGCCCCAGATCAGAATGGAGGAAAAGGAGCATTTGGAAATGAAGAAGAAGATGGGGTTGCTAGGGCACCTTCAGGTCAGGACAATCCTGCCGAGCTTTTTTCTCAGCTAGCAAACAAGACAACCTGCCAGACGGTCACAAAGGCCTCCACAGCTCACCGTCTGGTTCAGGAATGCACACACAGCCAGTCTTCCTCTAGACACACTGTGAGCTTTCAGCTCCAGCAAGCCAGCAGCTCTCAGTCCACTATAGTCCCCAAACATCGGAATTCACCTTGTGACAGAATATCTGCCGCTCACTCCTCGCCACCACCTTATTCATCTGGGAAAGTTACGGTTCCTCACACTCCTTCCAGCTGCCAGAGTTCTAACGAGGAGGACGTCAGGGAGGGGAAGCGGTCTGTGGTTACCTTCAGCTATGTTGAAAAGTCCAATGTGAAGACAGTTGACAGTCGACGGAATTCTGTGACAGAAAGAGGGACTAGAGATGAGAAATCGACACCCTCCCACTTTCGCAAAAGGTTTAGTGACCCAGTTTGGTTTGGAAGTTCAGATTCTTCATGTAGCTCCAGTCCCAAGCTGACTTTCCGATCTCCTGGCCATCAGAAAACATTCTCCCCCAGACTTCGCCAACGACCTTTCGATCCCATTGGCAGAGCAGCTACCCAGAGGGCTGTGGAGGAGTTTGGCTCCCCCCTGCTGAGGATTAAACTGGCCCATGCACTTGAACACACCCCAACATCACGCTGCACCCAACAACCACGCTGTCAGTCCTGGGCTGGGTCCCCTGTTCAGCGTCAGAACATCTGCTCGCACCCCAATGACAATGTTATAGATAGGCTCCAGGCCATTTGTGGCCTCTCTCAAAGTTCAGCTTTTGACCAGGTATCCTCCCAGTCCAGGCAGTCTTCTCACTCAAAGCCTGGGTCCTGCATTGAGTCCCAGAGTCCTCATCACTGGCCAGGAGAGGACAGAACTGTGTCAGGCAGTCCAGCCACCCAGAAACATTTTCACAGGGACTGTAAAAGGAGCACTTCACCACGGAGAGCAGCTCTCCAATTTGGGAATAATGTAGTTGAAGGTATGAACCAGTTAAGTGACAGCAAATCCTCTTCTCCGGCCTACAGCCCTGAAGTCGCCCGCAGGTTAGCAGAGGAGACGACCAAAGTATCCTCTATTTTCACTGAGACAAATATGTCCTCATCGCACAATGCTATTGGTGGCCCAGCACAAAATCTTAAGCAAACACTTAAGATGAACATCCCTTTAAACAGCCAAGTAATGCCAGCAAATGACAACACAGACTCTCACCAGCCTGAAAACTCTATCATGCAGTCATGTTTGCATGAAACAAACTCCCATATTAACTATAACTCAAACCACGAAGACAGACTTCAGAACTCACAGGATCAGAACTCCATTATATCAGAGACAGTGGCTATAAATTCCCCTGCCCTTCCGTCACGCTTCCTCCGTCCCTCTCATCCTCCCACTGAACTCAGCTCTCCTGTGAGAGACCCCAGGCTATTCCATACTGAGCTCCGAGCACCAGACAGCCCCACTCTGCACCACTGTCAGCCCCCACAGTACACTGGAGACTCCTGGTCTCCTACTCCAGACAGCAGAAGAGACCTGAGCTGTTTTGAGAGAGAGGACTGCACAGAACTTGCCCGCAGACTCTTCATCAACCAGAGTGTAGAGGAGGCACCAGTCAGTTGGACATCAAGACAGCAATGGGGGCATAACGTGGATAACAGCCCAACGCCAAGCCCTGACCCTGACCCTGGCTGTAACGGTGAAGCTGCTCCTGCTCCTGCCCATCAATCCAGTCACCTCTGTGGGGCTCTTAGCCCCACAGCGCGACAGAAACAGGCCGAGCGAAGGAGGAGAGAGATCCTCCTTCTGGGACCAGTGGTGTTGGACTCTCCAGAGGAGGATGAAGGTTGCAATGAGGAAGGAGAGGGTAATGAGATCGAGGAATGTGCAGGGCAGCAGCTGCACCTGAGGAGGGGAGACGAGCCCCTTGAGTTGCAGCAGAATGGAGCAATGGGAGGGTCATCCTCGAGGAGCTCCAGTGGGGTGACGGGCAGCTTCAGGGACAGGGACTGTGTGTCCCCAGAGTCCAGTCAGTCCAGTCATCAGAGCAATGAGACAGGGGCTGCCACCTCAGGAATACAGGTGTGCCCTGGATGAATTCATGCTTACGACTTTTAAATATCATAAATGAGCCAACAGAGCTATCAGCTATAATGTTTGTTTTGATGGTGAATACTGCATGAATTTATAAAATACAGTGATTGTAAAGTTAATGCTACATTGTGTGAGCGGTCTCGACTTTATTTGTGTACGTATGTTCTAGACGGACAGTGGCTCTGCAGTGCCCATGCCTTCGCTCCACTGTCAGAGGATTGCACGCGCCAAATGGGAATTTTTGTTTGGAACCCCTGCCGATGAAGCTGCTAGCAGGACAGGAAAAAGTGAGAGCATATTCACCACAACTTCCTCTTGTAACTGTAAAATATTCATGTTCTTCCAATGATGAATTTAAGGGAATTTATGTCCTTTCTCCCCTTCTCCAAAGGGAAAATTTAGAGCACCATACTTAAATTGTGATCATGAATTTCTCAAGCCAATTAAGGTTATGTCTCATTCTCTTCATCTTTAGATTCTTTGGAAACCTCCACAGCTCCTCCTAGTGGTAACTCCAGTGAGTCTCCCACCCCGACTCCCCCTTCCTCCCTGCCTCTGCTTTCTGCTAATCATGAGGTGCAGCATGTGGAGGTGGAGCTGGTGACCCCTCCGCCTGCCGTGATTGGGACATCACCCAAAACAGGCATTATTCGTCGGACGTTAAAGTACTCCGAAACTGACCTGGACGCCGTCCCGCTACGCTGCTACCGTGAGACAGACATCGATGAGGTTCTGTTGGCCGAGCAAGATGATGCAGACTCTGCATTTGGGAGTAACCGCAGCGTGCAGGGCACTTCAGGTACAGGCAGCAGCCCCCTAGGGGGTCTGACTTGTGGGAGGACAGATGGGGAGGAGGTGGAGGAGAGAAAAGACAGAAGAGAGGAGGAAGAGGAACATGAGGAGGAGGAGGAGGAAGAAGAAGAAATGGTGAGCTGGGCCAGTGTGAGGATGCAAGGAGATAACAGGAAGAGGCAGTTTGCAGCACAGGAGGAGCCAGAGGTGTTTGGACACCTTCTGAAGAGGTGATCACTTGAAACACACACTTGAAAATTCAGACACCAGTGCTCATACACTGGCCTCTCCACACACACACACACACACACACATAAACACACACACACACACTCACACACACACACACACACACACACAGAGAGAGAGAGAGAGTAATATTTTGGCCAAGCAGGAGTTATCCCTGACCCATTTTTTAAAATATGTATTTGGGTCTCACTAAGCCTAGTTTTCAAGTAGACCATAAACTGTAAACTGGTTTGATTGAACTTCTGCATAAATTAGTGTCTAATTTGCAGCACATTACACAGATAATTTTTCTAAACTCTGTTTCTTTGACTAGACCAGTGGAAACTTTCTTTGACAACCACCACCCATCCCTCAAATCTCCCATCTTGGTATCTGGTCCTCGCCTTGCCTCCGAGGACACCTTCAGCCGCCACTTTGAGAGCATCATGGAGTCTCACCGGGCTAAGGGAACATCTTACAACAGCCTGGACAGCGAGGAGCTGCTGACCTCAAGCACCCAGACTGTCCTGACCTTTGACCTGCCCACACTTACCCCGGCAATACACGGACCGGTCTGCCAGAGTGCAAGACAGATTGTCCAACTCAGCTTCGCTCCGCTGGCACACGATGAGAGGCCGAGTCTCTCTGATTCTATTTTCACTGTAACAGGGGACTCAGATGCCACCCGCGCCCCCTCCAGTGAGAGGCTGAGCAGTGGATCAGATGACACGCCACCTAGAGGACGACAGGGAGTAGTACAGCTGGGAAGCAGCTGGTACAGCAACCCCTCTTTCTCCTTCTCCAGGTGAGTTAGTGACTCATTATTCAGTGTTATTAATATCATCTATTCCATATCTGAGAGATCCTTCAATGATATTTAGAATATCAAAAGAATGCATTTTATACAGTCACACCATCCAGCACACAAAAAAATAACAAAAATTAAACAGGTCAACAACTTTTCTCATAAGCTATGTTTTTTTTTTTGTTTGNTTTTTTTTTTTTTGGAAATGACTGAACTATTGTTTGCTTTGACAGAATTGTTTCTTATGGAAAAACCTCATGAGCGTTCACAAATTATAGAGTTTTGAAATTTTGATTGTTTTATTCTGAGGTCAGTATCCTGTTAATGGGCTGTTGTCAGTCCCCAGACAAACAAATATCTCAGTCTATTTTATTTTCCTTGCACAAAACAGCTCTGCAGTGTTATTCTGGAGCAGAGTATCTCAGAGTGAAGGTCGCTAGAAGGCTGCCTTTGGTCCCTCTGCTGTCTGCCAGGCAGGCGAGTGTGTGTGTGTGTGTGTGTGTGTGTGTGTATGTGTGTGTGCACGCGCGCGCGCATGCGTGTGTGTGTGTGTGGCTTCTCCTGAGGCAGATGGGCTGCTGCAGTAATGAGAGATTCACCTTGACTGTCAGAGGCACAAGGACTCTAACTTTCCACAGATTACCACCTGCAGCTTCATCTTACATCCAATATCCTTCATCTATATGTATTCCAGTATTGTAAATAATAAAACAAAAGCTTTCCTAATCAACTTTACACTAAAATATCTGGCATAAATCTGAGGCAAGTGTCCATCTACCTGTATTACTCATTTATGGCAAGGGAATGCCTGCTAAAGTGCTTGTGTGTGACGTAGACTGGATTTGTGAATGTCACCCTAACTTAGTATGACAGCGTTGCAGAGGAGGAGTTACCGCACTGGGTCACATTGGTGATTAAACCACTAGATGGCGGAAGAGAGTCACATTGAAGTTTTCTCTGCTATCAAGAGTGAAACTAGTGCAGGTTGGACTTTAATCAGGCAGGTAGTTTTCAGCAGCAACAAAAAACAGATTTTAAGCTGCATTTCCTTATATTACAGATCATTATATTGAGTTTTTCCATTTGCTAATTTTATAGAAGTGTGTAACTGTTTCTATAGACGTGTGAGTGGGTACTATGTTTGTGTGCTGTGGATCATTAGGGCAGTCCAAAAGTTGTATACATCTTCCCACCATCGTTTAACATGTTTCTTATCCGTCCTTTAATGAACAGTGGCACAAATTAGTCATGGCCAGGACTTTCCCCAACTTCCAGATCACTTCTGACTGAAAAGCTAAATGTTTGCAATACACTGGTCTTATCACAGTTTGGTCCCAGCCCAACTTTTGGCAGCCCTGAAGCAAAGGAATCCAGGAGCGGGACAATGAGACAGATATTTCTGAGGGCTTGTCCATACTTTGATAAAAGTTGGAATTTCACTCCCCCACCCTCCCTCTTCCCTCACATCACCCTTTTGAGATGGTCTGTGCTGTTAAACAGAGGCTCATTGTGCAGATCTACTCAGTGGACTGAGGGGGTTCAGTAATGCAGGAACAGACCGTTAAAGCAGAGGCTGATACTGAGAATTCTCTCAGGACCTCTCAGCATTGTGCAAGCTCTTGATGTGACAATGCAAACAGGTGGCAGAGACTAAATCATAGTGTTGACCTAATTCATACTATTTAGCTCAGTCCTGCGGCTGGCCCCGATGAAGAGTTTGCTGTAAACAGATGCCACAATGGCCTGTGGTGTTTATAAAGGCCACCTATTCTTCCGCCTGGGCAGATATGGCTCTAGCAAACAATATGCAGACACACACCCAGGAAATTTAAACCTGACACTTTGTATCTTTGTTTTCTCTGTTTGTGTGTTAACACTCACAGTACAAACAACGTAGACTAGAATTTGTACAACACCCAAAGGATGCACATACTGAGTTTGTGTAATTGGAGGTACAGGGAAAGAGGAATGAATGGAGGGGGGAAGGAAGGGAGTTTTAGGCAAGCCAAGGTCAGCAGGGGCCAGTGCTAGTTTACATAGGGAACAAGTAGGGGGAGAGAGAGAGAGAGAGAGAGAGAGAGAGAGGAGGGAGGAGCAAAATGAGGAACAGAAACAACAGCAAACAGACTCAGAGGGAAAAAGGTAGAGAAGGAGAGGCATGGTAGGACAAATAGCTCCTTTACTTTTGGAGGAGCAAACTTGCTGTGAAGATCAAATGAGAGCGAAACTGAGAGAAGGGTCTTTTCCTCAGACAAGCAGAGGAATGTCATTATCTGTAGGCCTAAAAGGGACAACAGGCTAACTTCTACTCAGAAAGCAATCAGGGGTCTGGTAAATGGTGATGCATTCAGGTTATGGGACCAGGAGGAGAGGAGAAGTCAGTCGAGGGAGCAGCCTGAAGTATGGAGCCAGTCATAGGACGGGAATAACGATGAAGACACCTTCTGTCTTCTGCTGTCATGGCTCAAATGCACTCACAGAGGAGAGATATTTGTCAGTTAGGAGGTCCTGCCACAGGTGAGTCTCTACCCAGGAACCTGTCTTACCTGTCTGTCATGTATCTCATATAATTTGGATATTCGCTTTGGCTAGATGGAAAACTCAAATGCTCTTTTCAACTGCAAGAGGTTATGAAGACTGATCGTGCTTGCAAGCATGTAATTTAATGTTTAAAGTATTGATACAGGCCATTGAACCACTTCTGAAGGCTGAAAAGTTGAGACGTGCTCTTCAGTGTTTGTCTGCACTTGCCTCAAATTTTCTTCTGTATGCTCAAAGTTGACCGTTGAGCCCCTGCAGCTTTGTAAACCAGTCAGCTTGTGTTATTAATTACTGTGTTTGCTCTGGTGTGATTTGTCTGACTCATACATAAGGATGTGTAAGTGTGAGATGCAGGGCCCTGGACTGTGGGTTTTTGTTGGCTTGTTCTTGGCTTGTTCCCCTGTTGAGTGATCCAAATGCGAGCTCCACTTGTTCAGGAAATGTTGCCATTTCTTGCTTTTTGGAATACAACTCTCAGCTGTCGGGCTGTCAGCGTTTTCTTTGGCTGCCCTGGCTGGAATGGTTACACAGCTCTCAACTGCAGCGATAGTTCATGTCGAATTCTAAATGAATGAACTCAGAGACCTGGTTTCTATTATCCAGATTCTACCATAACCCTGAAGAGTAATTTTCTGTTGGCTCAACGTGACATAATGCGCTTAAATTCTTTTCACAGAATAATTCAGATAAAATAAGTTCTGCAGTTCTGAACTCGATAATGCTTCAAAGAGGTTTAATGAGGAAGTGATAATGAGGAAGCATGAAGCTGCTAATAGGAGAGATGTAGAAATGATTCAAGTGTTTGAATATAATATGATTTGCATACGTTTTGTTATACTTGATATTAAATGAATGTGAAAATTAATAACATCATTGCATTTATTAAGCTCAGACCTCCATATGTCTATTTCCATCTTATATTACCCCCACTTCCTCTTTCATTTTCCTCCTCCATCTTCTCACCTTTCATCATGCAAGGTTTTTCATCTCATTTCATTTACTGGATATACTGATTTTTCTTTTAACATGTTTTTGGTTCATCAGCTCTCTGACTTACATCTTCTTACTGTCTGTGTTTTACTAATATATTCTTGTCTTCTGCCCTCCTGTACAGCTACAACTCTACATGTTGTATGAATTCACTATTAGTATTAATGAATTATTGCTATTTTTATTCTTGTATCGTCATCATCTGTCTTTGTTCTCCCTTTATTCTTTTCTCCTGTCATTTATTTGTCAAACTCTGTCATTTAGTTTTCTCTTTGTCCTATTTTCCACTCCTTCCTTTTTATATATTCATCTCTCACTGTGTCCAGCAGGGACAAAGCACGTCTGGCGACAGATTCAGAGCTGGACCAGGACCTCAGTGACAGGTTGGGTCTGAGCAGCAGTGACACCCTTACCAATGGCAGTCACCGTGGCGACGTGGCAGCCGCCAAACGTCTGGCCAAGCGCCTCTACAACTTGGACGGCTTCAGGAAGTCTGATGTGGCACGACACCTCAGCAAGAAGTGAGCTTTTTCGTTGTTTGAAAACTGTTCCTGAAATTTCTGAAAAGCATAAAGGTGACACTCACATCTAAAGAAGTGCTATCTATCTATCTATCTATCTATCTATCTATCTATCTATCTATCTATCTATCTACAGTAATGACTTCAGCCGTATGGTAGCAGAAGAATATCTGAGTTTCTTTAACTTCTCATCCCTCGCTCTTGACCAGGCATTGCGGTAAGAACACAATATACTAAGTCAAATTTTATGGTGCATATATTATTAAATGTTTTTAAAAAAAACATTTTTATTACTTAAACTTTTATTAAATTTTTTTTTCAATGTCTTTCTTTGGTAAAATGAAAGTAAAAGTAAAATATTATTCAGCTCAGTGTTAATTCTAAAACTGATTGCTATTGTTAATTTTTAACACTATAATGCAGTCACTTCAGCCCCAAACTAGGGTGAGAAATTAACACCAGCAGTAGCCAAATTCTGCTAAATGAGTGCGGCTGGTGACCAACTATTGGCTGTTGTATACTCCAAAAAAAGGAACTGGTATATTTATTTGTATCAGAATCCTTACATTTTTGATCATATCTGTGGGAAAAAAAAAACACAGATGAGTTATCTTGACCTCTCTGAGTCCTTCCTTCCTGAAGGTGAGCTTGATTTGAGAAGCAAGGCTGCATTCTAATCTTGATATTATCATTCTGAGCAGATGCCAACACTGCTCTCTAGAGGGCAGATTTTGTCTTGAGTTTAGTGAAATGTAAGTTTATACCTGCAAGAAGTAACCACAGGCACTCAGGATATTCAGTATTTAACAGAGGTTCATTTGTTTTGTTTTACTTTCATTGTATTTACTCAGAGATGAGCTTTACCAAGTTTCGTCTTTGCATTTATACAGTTAAACTCATTCAACTGGAGTATAAGTGGCTTACCTTGCTGAGGAAGAAGTTTTAACGTGTGCTTTAAGATGTTTCCTCCAAGTTGTTAATAAGTAGTCAGTGACTGACATTAAAATAATAGTCAGTAATGCGTCTGAGTTACAGTCTCTGTTGCTATAGCTTAGTGTGTGTTTTTTAATTCAGTGGGTTACTACTATTTAGATCATTAAAAATGAAGGAGATTACACTTTAATATAATACTGCACATCTTAAAAAAAATAATGATGGTTTACTTAATGGTGATACACAGATATAAGATGGAACAAGCTGTTTAGAAAATCCATAGAACAAGCTGTTCTATGGATTTTTCAATGGTTATGTTTTGGGAAACACTATACTAAGATAGCATTTTTGAGTTTTCCAGCGACCCATAATTAAACATCTCATCTTTAATCTATAATCAATTAAGTATTTGATCATGACCTGCTGACTGTCCCTCTGTTTGCGGCTGCAGGACTTTCCTCAGGCAGTTTGTTCTGATGGGGGAGACTCAGGAGAGAGAGAGGGTGCTGTCACACTTTTCCAGGCGTTACTTTGACTGCAACCCAAAAGTTCTACCATCAGAGGGTGAGCACTTACAAATGCTGTCTGGTGTTGAAATGCAGACATCCACCCTTCAGTAATGAGTCACAAGTTAATGTGATTTAGATGTGGGAAGGGATATTCAGTTTGCGTCACATGGACACAATGAAAGTTATCACTAATATGACCCCTGCTAGGAAAAGCATAAGCACACTTAATGACTTGCAGAAAGCCAATTAATTTAATGAATTTTATCTTCTATATGAAAATCAGGTATGACAATTATGACATCATCAGGGACTCTGATATAAGGCTTGAGATTGATCCCCTCAGGGTGTAAACTGTTTTTAAAAATATTCAATCAAAAAAGGCTACAGGTCCTAACAGAATATCTGCCTTCCTATTAAAGACATGCACAGAGGAACTTGTACCTGCATGGTGTCCGGTGTTGCAAAAATCAGTTGATTTACATGTCATCCCTTCATTATCAATCATGATACTGGTTCCTAAAATACCATGCCCAAAAGAAAATAATGATGACAGCCCCGTTGCATTAACATCCATTATCATGAAATATTTTGAAAGAATTATGGTATCCTTAAGTCTGAAGTGAAACAATATTAGATCCCTTTCAGTTTTCATACAGGCATGGGAAGAGTACAGATGATGCCATTAACACAATAAAACATCTGGTTGCAAAGCATCTTGAGGACCCTTAGGCTTATGCTCGCCTACTTTTTTATTGATTTTAGCTGCTTTTAATATTATGCAACCCCACATCCTGCTTCAGAAATCGAAGCATGAGCATGTGAACCCTTTTATTATTGGCTGGTTTTATTCCTTTTTAACTAATCGTACACAGCAGGTAAAAATCAATAATGTTCCGTCAGAACCCAAACTGAGCAGTACAGGTGCCCCCCAGGGTTGTTAGCTCCCTTGTCCTCTCATACTAAACACCAATGATTGTACAAACAGCTGTCCAGAGAACTACATAGTGAAGTTCTCTGATGATACAGCAATTCTTAGCTTGTTGCACAGACAGTAATCCATCAGGTTTTATCACTCTGAAATTAACAGATTTGTAAACTGATGTGATGCAAACCTTCTTGTGCTGAATGTGAAGAAGACAGAGGAGATCGTGTTCGATCCTAACACTGGTGGGGACCACACACACCAGTCATTATTCATAATCAGGGTATTGTCACCTCATACAAATACTTAGGAGTGCATATTGACAGGACACTCAGTTGGAGGATACAGGTAGACTCTTCGTGTTCTAAAATACAACAGAGGCTGTATTTTCTGAGGAGACTGTATGGCTTCAACCAAAATCTGATGTTTCTGTTTTACCAGGCTGTTTTGGAAAGTGTAATCCAATATGGAATAACTACCTGGTTTGGAAATTTTTCAGTTCAGCTAAAATCCCAACTTGCTCGCCTGGTTAAATCTGCTATGAAAAATGGTGGGTGTTAAAAACTATCCACCTCTTCAGCTAATTTATGAACAGTCTCTGGAAAAACAAGCCCGGAAAACTGTCTGACTCAACCCATGTCTCACACGGACAGTTTCAGATCTTACCTTCGGGTAGAAGATACAGAGTCTCGTGATGCAAACTGAATTGCTATAAACACTCCTTTATACCTATGTGTGTAAAGACTTTAAACTCTATAAAATATTGAGTATTAGTGGCTGTGTGTGTGGGTGGGTGTGTATGTGGGTGTTATATCATGCACCCACATATATTATTGTTGGATGAATTACAGCCAAGTTGCATGTAAAATTGGGTTGGGTTGGATTTCTAAGTGAGGGTATCTTATTTGTGAGAGGAAGTTCATGTAGACGCTGTTTTAAGGAAACTCTAATGACACGCTGTTTTCATCCACTAGATGCAGTTCACACTCTCACCTGTGCCCTTATGCTGCTCAACACCGATCTACATGGACAAGTAAGTCGACAGTACTGTGTGTGGATGTGTGCTTGTGTTAAATTATCTATGTGTGCAACCGTTGAATTAAGCGCCATATTTCTCCCCAAAGCCCTTATGATAAGCTCTGGAGATTTGGGAAATGTGAGACTCTGATCACCAGCTGATCTGGGTCTGCAGGTCTGCCTGCTGAGCTTCTTTCAACGTCATTAATCTGATACTTTTATAGTCAAAGCCTCCTTTTGTAAATCTGGGCCACTGGCAGCTGCTCTCTGTGATAGTACAACTCTGTGGATGAGTGATTAATTAAAGTCGCTGCAGAGGTGACAGGATAGTGAATCTGCTGTTTTTTGGGGGGAGCAAATGAGGGAAGATTCAAGAAGAATAACAGATTTGATATTTTGATTGTGATCATCACCATCCTTTCCATCGCCGTGATTATGAATGACAAGACCCACTAATACAAGCTGCAGCTTCTTCATCATGGATTATCATAATCATCACAGTTTGAACTTGCATTATTTCAGCATCATTGAGGTTAGTCACTCTCTGAATTCACCCAGTTTTACATGCAATTTGTCTGTAATTCATCCAAAAATGAGAGCGGCTTTCTTCTCAATTAACATTTCATAGACTGGATATATAAACATTTAATACTGGTGGAATTTTTTGAATTTGGATAATAGTTTGCTGACTGACTTGAGCGAATTACACAAGAATAGACAGCAACATCGACCGCATCCTGGTCTCAACATCAAATATGCAGTTTATGTTAAAATAAGACTGTGAGACATTTAGAGCCCAACTTTGAGGTCAGTATCAATATGAATAACCGAGAGAAGACAAAAAAAAATCCAATGCCATTTTTGTATAAACACATTTTTGGCAAGGATTCTTTAAATTTGGTTACTAAAAAGCTGTAACAAAGGTATTCAATGGCAGGAAATTTGATGATGGACAACAATTTTATTATCAGCGGTGTCAATAACATTGTAATAGTAAATCTCGAACGGTCTTCAGTCTTGGAAATAAAATTAATTCATACCGGCTACAAGAAATACTTTCTGATTAGCCTGCCTGTGTCTGTCAAAAGAAGTTTGGCCAGTTGGTGAGAGTACATTAACTTCAGTTTCATTCTACATTACAAAGAACTCACTGTTGAAAAAGACCTCACTATGAATAAAAGTGACTACAAACCAAACATTTAAAAAGTGAATTTTGACTCAGGACATCTCATTGTGTATTATCTCTTGAATAAGTAAAAACTATCATTTAAAATACAAATATGACAAAAATTTTATTAGGAAAAATAAGCATCATTAAATAATGCTCCATATGAATCATTTTTGTACTACCATTGTACAAATCTACCAACGTACTATATGAGCCCATGTTGTTATATCTGTAATAAGCCAGTTCTGGCTAATAATAATATTCTCCTTGCTAACGTGGAAATCTGTTTTTCTCCAGAATGTAGGTAAGAGGATGTCCGGCATACAGTTCATTGGGAACCTGGAGGGACTGAATGATGGCCAAGATTTTCCCAAGGATCTGCTTAAAGTAAGTCTAAAATAGTAGACACACACACACACTCACGCACACACATCCTAATTTAGAGAGAGCAGCCTGTGTGTGTGTTCCAGTGTTGTCCCTCAGATCTGTACGACTGAGCCTGGCTGTCTGGCCTGAGCTCTGCGCCAGCTGGCATTCACCTCGTCTCCAGAGGCTTCCAATCACAGGCCTGCCTGAGCCCGCCACTTCCTGGTACACTCCAGATACACCAAACGCTAACTGATATGCCATCTTGAGATGAGGAGAATGGTGTCTGTGCGTGACCTCGGCAGCATTAGATTATACTATTAGCTTAACCAAGTTGAGTTTGGTTACAATAGATCCTGAGCCATCAGATGGCATGAATTTGGAGGCCTGGGGTCACATGATGTGGTGAAATAACCCAATTGGTGCACCTAATGATGATGCTGTTGATTAGTTTTGTCTGTAGAGCGGTCCATCAATGTACCACGGAGCCACTGAGTGCAAATCAACAAGTTGTAATGGGGTATTTATAATGCATGGGGGNAGAGAGAGAGAGAGAGAGAGAGAGAGAGAGAGAGAGAGAGACTGGAGGCTTGTGTCTTTCTGCAGAAATGAAAGGAATGAATTGTGAAATGAAAAGCTTTGACTGAGGGCAGATAGTATCCATGCTGCCATGCACTTCATGACCGCAAGCTGAGAGAGAGCGAGGGAGAGAGAGAGAGAGAGAGAGAGAGAGAGAGAGAAAGAGAGAGAAGCAGAAACATATGGACGTGCAGCAGCTTTTTCATTAATGTATTGTATAGATTCAGGAACATTCATTTAAATCATGCTTTCCAGTTTCCTCCAGCTCTCACTCTTTTATTCTCTCTGTCCCAGTGAGTCTCTTTTCTTTCTACCCTCAAGCCACACTCTCTTTTCTCTTTTTCTCTCCCTCCTTTGTTCTCCAACTCTCTAAATGTTCTGTCTGTGCCCACTACCACTGGCTCTTTATGTCTTCTCTCATATCTATTGCCTCTTTCCTTTCCTTTCTTTTCCTTTCCTTTCCTCTATCATTGCTCCATCATTTCCTGCTACAGAAATAACCGCCATTTCTCCTTCTGCCATCATTGTATCTCTCATTTCCTCGGCTCATTTTCTGGCTTACCCATTTCCCCTTTCATGTCTGGTGTGTGTGTATTTATGTCCTGTAAGTGGATTAGGAATGAGTTGGAGAAATCCATCTCTCTTCTCTCTCTGTGTTGCTTGTTCTTTACAATACACAAACACACACATGAACACATTTGCCACACACCTTGTCCCAGACTCAGCACTTGTTTGCTTGATCACCAGCTGTTGTGCTTCCATCACTTATTTCCTTTATTTCTCTACTTTTCCTCTCTTCCCTGTCCTTCTTTAAGTTTCAAAGTGTTTTACTGTCATCTTAGTTCTTTCTATTATCCTCCACAGCTCTCCCTCTCTGTGGACTTTAAAGTCTTGCACTTCATATTTGATCAAGAAACAAAATCAGTTGCTCATTCATCCCTTCTTCTTTTCTACCTGGCTTTACTGAAGATGTATTTAAAGGACCATACAGGCCATTTTGCATGTTTGAGCCTGATATATTCAATTTTCATACATGTAATGTTACTGACAATCATTTCCCAAAGCATACTACTGGTTCAGTGAATTTAACATTTTTTTCCTACCTTCCAGACCGCCATTGGTTTCAGTTCATTCTGGTACCTATTAAAATCAATTTGTTAATATATAAAACCTGAATATGCTTAAACAAGATGTATATTCAGATTTTTTTCAAAGTTACATAATTTCAGCGTTTAAGTGCAGGAAAAAGCACGGAGTGATCTGAAAATGCTTCCTGTTGTCAATTCTTCACTGCAGCACTTGAATGCATCACTAGGAAGCATTTTCAGATCACTCCATACTTTTTATTGCGCTTAAATGCTAAAATTATGTAACTTCGAAAAAAAAAAAAAACCTGCTTGTCTTGTTCACGATGATGGATTACCTATTGTAAGAACATTTCAAGAATCAACAAGTTGATTTTAATAGCTTTTTAATAGGGTCTGAAAGGTAGGAAAAAAATTTTTTAATTCATCGTTCCAGTAGTATGCTTTGGGAAATGATTGTCAGTAATGTTACATGTATGAAAATTGAATATATTAGGCTCAAACATGCAAAATGGCCAGTATGGTCCTTTAAGATCAATTTTATGTTTTGATATATGAAGTGATGTCATATATTAATGGAATCAATATCTGGATCTGGGCTAAATTACACCTGCTGATAGTCCATCATCGTACACACCTGACATTTTCATTAAGACTGGCAGCTTAGTTTTTGAGGAACAGACCCAAATGTCTCAAAAATTCCCTAATCTGTAATGTTAAACAATATGAAAATAAATTCCTGTATCCATATCCTGATCCCGATCTGCCTCAAAAACTAAGCAGCTCTTTTTCAAAATCCCGCCTATATAAAATTTAATCCAAATCCATTTGTTACCTTTAGATATAAATGCTGATAACAAACAAACAGCAGCAAACAAACAAATATAACCTTCTCGGTGGAGGTTGTGCATTTTGTTGGATCAGTAGCTGAATTTCACAACAGCACTTTCCGTATGATTGTGTTTTTATTGTTCAGTGTTACAGGAAATGTTCAATTAAAATGATGCCACCATTGGAAAATAGTGTTACTGCATGAAATAATTTATCAAATTAACTACTAATATTGCAAGATGTCCTTGGTTTACCACGTTTTTTACAAAATATGTATAAAAAAAAAAAAAANAAAAAAAAAAAAAAGAAGAAGAAGAAGATTACAGACTGAATTATATGTTTTTGTTTTTTTTAAGGAAATTATATTTGTTCAATATGACATTGTAAATGACATTAAACGAAGTCATATATAAATGTTTAATAATGTGCTACATGTGGAATTTTTATTCTGAGGGACAAGAAACTATCTGAGCCCTGGTACAAAATGAAAACCAGCTGCCTGGTGGACTGGAAAATAAAGAGTGAGGCTTTGCATCCCCATGACACCTCTCTCTACCTTGCTCTGCCTCGCTCTACCTCTCTCTCTCTACCTTGCTCAGCCTTGCTCTACCTCACTTAAGTCGACTCCACCCAACCTCTCTCACCAAATATCAGTCCCATGTCTATTTTCCCTTTTTGTTTTCTAGCTTTCTTGCTTTATTTTCCTCCCTCCTTTCTCTCAACTCTTCCTCAACTCTCTCTCCTTATCAATTATTCCCTCTCAGTTCTCTCCCTCTCTTTCTTTCTCTCCATGCAGTTCATCCTCTTCTGATTAAACCCTGTGATATGTTTCCCATTACTATCATAATAGAGGAGCAGAATGGAGCAATCTCCTGAAGAGAGAGTGTGTGTGTGTGTGTNCGTGCGTGTGTGTGTGTGTGTGTGTGTGTGTAAAGCTTTAGCATTAGCACCCTCTTTCACACTTCCCAGCACACAGTAGTAATACCAGGAACAACTTTTCTTTTTCTCAGGGTTTTTTTTTCCCATTGCATTCTTTACTTGTATTACAGAAAATACAAGCAAATACAGTGGAGAACTGCCATATTAAAGATGTCGTAGACCAGATTTGAACCCAGGAAATGGTGACATAGTGCATACAGTACAAGCCTTTCACTACTGGATCACTATGATGCCTCATATTGACAAAGACCTGATTGTGTTTTAATTGCTTTTGAATGTCATTGGTGAGGTCAAATGAAAAGAATGAGAAGAGCCATTTAGTCATTGAGATACTCTGAACAACTCCTCATCTAGCCTGAAGCTACTTTTGACCCTATGCAGAGCAGTATTAAAGGAGCATGCTGGTGATTTTGCATGTTGGAGCCCAATAAATGCAACCAAAATACACAATCCATAAATACAAAAAAAAAAAAAAAAAAAATATATATATATATATATACGTTATATTACTGCCAACCATTTTCCAAAGCACACTACTGGAGCGGTGCATTTTACATTAGTTTTTCTCTACCTTCCAGACTGCCATTAGTTTAATTGCATTCTATTAAAATTAACCTGAAAATGTATGTCTCCACCAGGAAATGGATAAGATGGTTTTATTGAGAAATTAAAAATGATGGTGCCTTTGGATGTATATATTAGCAGGCGAAACACTGAATGTTAAGGTGGATGTATCACCTGAACATTTGATTTTGAAAAATTAGGGGATTTGGCAAAATAACAGGAANTGGATGTATCACCTGAACATTTGATTTTGAAAAATTAGGGGATTTGGCAAAATAACAGGAAAACTAAACTATGGTTTTATATTTTGGAAAATGGTTGTTAGCAACATAACCTCTATGCACGTCATATTTTTGGGGGCTTAAAAATATAAAATAACAGATATGATCCTCTAACTTAATTTTTAATTAGCATTACTCATACACTTAATGCTATTAATCATCTTGTACCTTTTTTCAAAGGGTTTTACAAAACTGCAGTAAGTAGACCAAATAAGGACGATGAGTGTTTTTTTTTTTTTTTTNTTTCTTTTTTTTTTTTAAACCTTGGTGTCCAATACAACCTCTGGCTTATCTGCTGGCCACTGGAGCAGCTGAGGGTTAGATAACTTGCTCAAGGGCATCTCAGAGCTGGTAATGAGGAAGGGGGAAAACGCTGCTCATTACATTAACGTCCCCCAGCTGGAATTATCCTGCTGGTTGGGGGCTCAAACCAGCAACCAAATGGTGACCAATTCACCAATTAACCAATTCATTTCTCAAAACTTTGGGTTATTGTTGCCCCCCCGGTTCACTGTTTGGGCAATGAAAAGATTCACCACCTTGAATGGAAAACAGTTCCCCACTTAATTTTAAATTCTGGCTGCCAGCCCAACATAGTGGACTTTACTGCTTTATTGCTGGTATCTCTCTCTCTCTCTCTCTCTCTCTCTCTCTCTCTCTCTCTCTCTCTCTCTCCCTCCTAAAGCTTGAAGCCTGAATTGAGAGCTAATGATGCAGTGAAGTAGGTTACCAGCCTGCATTAGCGCAACTGAACAAATTCTGCTGAAATGAAAATGGAGTACGGCTCAATCAGAAGTCTCAAACAGTAATTAGGGGCACTGATGTTATCGATCGTGTAGCCAAATCATGAGGGCGTATAAAGATGGATGACTTATTTATTTTTGTAGATGAAAGAGAGGAAATTCTTGCATGTGTGGCAGAAAAACAAGAACAGAGTCCACACTTTTTTTCAAAATGCTCCTAATATTTTCTTCTTGTTTTTATTTTTCCTTTTATTGACATTTACTCTATATGGGCCTTTGTGAAGATATAAAGCTGTACCAAGTAAGACAAAGATAGAAAAACATAAAAGTACCATAGGATAGCAGCTGTGCAGAAGAGCAAATGTTGCATTAATTGGAGATGTATGGGAGCAAAATGAACAATTGATTAGATAAGAATAGGATTCTTTTTTTCTCCATAAGCGAAAAGAATCTATTCTTTAGCTCCACTGTTGGTAAAAGGTCAGAATAAAAGAAAGGATGTGAAAAAGAGACAGCTATTGTTTAGGTCATCAGGATGCATGACTTCGCCTGAACTCACTGTAAGGGATAGAAAGAGAGACTCAGATGGGATGGAAGAGATCTGGAAGAGGGAGGAGGAGAAGCGGACATCAGACCAAAAAAAAAGAAAATTACAGTTCTGTTAAACTTTGTGTTGCTTTCACTGATCAGGTTATCTCTTGATTGCTGTCTGTTTGCCAGTAATCCAAATCAGTTGCACAAATTAGAGGTTACTCTCTTTGCTCAGAGGCTCAGTGACGGTTGTTTATTTGTTTTGGGATTCAAGCTTCCAATCTTCTACAATCCCAGAAGCTGTTAGGAGAAAGAAAGGAAGGCTCATCATCGGAGAGGGAAATACAAAGAGACAGAAAGGAAGAAAGACAGAGACAGAAACACCAAAGCTTTTAGCTCCTCCCCAGCCTGACTGGTCTTCTAACACACTGTCAGCCTGATGCAGGGCTTTGGATTTTCCAGGTTAGCTGCAACTCCCAGAGCACTTACGTTCCTTTCTGCTGCTTATAGAGAAGCTGAGGGATGATGGTTTATGAATTCTTTTGTATTTCTTTGCATTCAACTATGCCAAGAAGAGTATGCTTTCACCTGCAACTGTTAGTTTGCTTGTTTGTTTGTGTGATTACTCAAAAAGTTATGAAACCAATTTTGACAAAACTCGATGGAAGGGTGGGGCACAGACTCCGATCAGGATCCAGGGTCCAGCTTCTTAATATGGCGTTTTCAATGTTTCAGTCAGTTTCTTCAAAAGTAATACGCCAATGTAAATAAATAAAATCAGGCTTATTTATCCCATGATAATGACTACCAATAGGTGCAATTTCATCCAGAAAAATTAGAAAAATATTTTTTTATCTTAAATTTTAAGGCAGTGGCCAAAATTACTGGTGGAAGTTTTCCAAGCTCATCCTCCCAGGCTTGATAGATATTTCTCTTAGTGGCTTTGTGAAAATGAGCATTGATTTCTTTTTTTTTTTTTTTTTTTTTTTGACTATAGATCTCATTTTTTAAAATCAGTCTAATCAGTACTGAGGATCTATTGGTGACACAGTCATTGAATCTCCTGTCAGCAAAATAACTCCAGATTTCTTGTCTTTACACTGTCCCTGTCACTGGCTTAAAAGTCAATACTCCTATCTGACAAATTTCTCATGGGGAACCTCCTCCTTCATTTGTCTTGTAAGCAAAGATTTCTGTCAGATGCTCCATTTTCTCCATCTCCACTTCCTTTCAACATTGCTTTTGCTCAGTCTTATTTTAGTGAGGTTTGCTCACATTTTCCTTTTTTATTCTTTTTTTGTGATGGCTAAGAGGATTTTCAAGATCTACATTTTATTTGAATTTTATTTGTGAGTCAGTGCAGAGAAAATGATAGCCAAAGTGTAATTTGGCTATCATACAATAATTGCTATAAAATGATTATAGCATTTCAGGTTCTGAGCCTTTTTAGAATGTATTAAAATGTAAAAACACCAATGATCATTGGCTCTGCAGACTAAAAGAACAGATGTAATTATGTTCAAAAATTTACATTTACTTCACATTTTATTAGCAGTGGTGCTGAATGATAATACATACTTGTTTGTAGAGACACACACACACACACACACACACACACACACACTTTCCTGATGATTTCCCTGNTGTTTGTAGAGACACACACACACACACACACACACACACACACACTTTCCTGATGATTTCCCTGTATCTAGCTTCTTTCACCTCACCATTCTCTCCCACTTGTGCCATTAGACAATTAGAAAATTAGAATCTTGTTTGGAAAAAAAAATGTGTGTGTGTATGTGTGTGTGTGTGTGTGTGTGTGTGTGTGTNGCGCGTGCCCGCCTGTATTATGTGTGTACTGTATGCGTGGAAGAGGCAGTTGGCAGAGTGTGATTTGCTGATGATGACTGAGAGCAGAGAGAAGGGAGGGAGGTACGCATTGACGAAATGAGGGAGCGTGAGAGAGAGAGAGAGAGAGAGAGAGAGAGAGAGAGAGNAGGGGGGAGGGGGGAGCTCTGTCCCCATCAGCTTCTTTTCTCTCCACGATTCAAGCAGCCAGCTTCTCCTTCCCTGTCCTCCGCAGCAGCACAGAGAGGGAAAGAAAGGAAAGCAGTGGATTAGAAGAAAAGATTGCAACAGCCAAAAAAAAAAAAAAANAAAAAAAAAAAAAAAAAGGCATCGACATAGAGAAAGAAGGCATGAAAGACATCAGCGGGAGAACAGCATTTTTTCCCTCACACACCCACATGAGCGATGGGACAAGACTAAAATGAGTGGAAAGAGAGTCTGAGAGGAAATACTGATTGAGAAGTGGATCACAGAGGGGGGGAGGGAAAGGAGTAAATGATGACACTGGACCCAGACACATGGACAGAGAACAGGAGGAAGAAGTGATTCTTCGGTGAAAGAGCAGGGATAATCTGACAATCAGCACTCTGACTGTAAAACTGATGGTATCCATTTTACAGTAGGAGCAACAGGATCATTCAGTGTTGTGTTTGGCGAATCTCATCTTGTCATTTCGCTCTCTTCTGCAGTCTTCTTTATTTATTTTGTTTATATTGTAAATCGGGGGTAGTGACGACATTGAGGGCGCTCTTCGGAATCCCTTCTCCGAAGTCCAGTCTGCCCCCCCCCCCTCCCCTCCCATCCCTCTGAATCTTTCTCTCCATTGTGTGTGTTTGTTGTAGAAGCGTAAAGATCTTCTTGTACGCTCGTGTATGTGTGTTTTGCCTCTTCAGTTCTGCATTTTGGACCCATCTGTTTCACGCTGTCCATTCACGCCTCTGAAAGTGCTTCATACCATCTGTGAGAGTGTCAGCTTAGGTCGCTGTGGTTTGTGTGTCTGTGAGTGCATGCTTAAGGATTCATCCCTGTGCTTGTAGTTTTGTCACTGGCTTTCAAAGACACCTGGGCAGGCTTCACCTTGGTAACTTGGCAGAGCTTTTTATCCTTTTGCAACCATGTAGAGAGTTAATGTCTACCCATTTCCACAACAGCTGCAGTTTATGTACCAGCTTCCCATTAACTGTAATTCATTTCTCATTAAGCATAATTGCACTGGAATAAAAGAGCGGGATTTATCCTGAGATAAATAATAAATCACCCCACTGCACTGTTGTGATTGATAGACTCACCTATGGAAGAAAGACTCACCTTCTCATAGGAGACCTCCAGTCTAAATCACAGCTGTGACATTGATTTGCAGTGAAGGAGTCCATTCTGTACATGTATAATACATGGCTCTCCTATCCATAATTCAGCGTCAGATGGCATTCAGGTGCTGCCTGGTGGATGTCAATCAAGTCACTTTGAGAAGAAGCTGTTGGGATTTGATGCCCGCTGCCTGACTGACAGCGGCTACATGACGTGTAGCGTCCCCCCTCCCCCCCCCACGGTCTTTGCTATTCACCAGCTGAATTCAGTTCTCGCTGTGTTTTGGCACATCAGCATCTCGTACTCCAGACTAGTATTCACTGGATTGCATCCAGAGGAGAACCTCATTTCACCCTTTTTGAATGAACTTTTTTTTTTTTTTTANTTTTTTTTTTTTTTTAATGAATAAATCATTTTTTCAGTACTTAAAATATCTGACATCAGAATTTTGTTGGATTTGAAGCATAAGCCTTGTTGTCTTTGGAGTTGAACCCAACCTCTGCGTGACTGTTATCCTGTCCTCTGCTGACCATGATTGGTGTTAACAGCCTGCACTCAGCAGGGCGCCTGCGCTCGCGCTCTCTTTGCACCGTACGCTACGGAAGAGACTTCCGGATGATGGACCCATTCCGTTATCCCAGAACCCCACGTTCCCGCTCACTGAAACCACTAGTGTTTCCTGACCTGCTGGGCAAAGCTCAGGATGGACAGAATCACCCACAGGCCCGAAAGAGGAGGAAGGTATTAAACACTAAACACTGCCAGCAATTTCTATTTTTATTTTTACATAATGGAAATATTTTTCATCACAGTTAATGCTGCTGCTTTAAAGCCCTGTTCTGTTCCTGGATGAAAAAGAAATATTTTAGCTACATCATTTCGTCTTAGAATATTCTACACTACAGGCCAGAAGTTTGAGGCCACCCCCAGATTTAAAAAAAAAAAAAAAAAAAAAATCATCAATACATTGTTTTGCAATTTATTGCACATGCAGGAAATGATAAAAGTATATAAAATAAGTGCAACTAATTATTTTCAAGAAGAATTTCAACAAGAGCACATTATGTAGCCACTATGGCTTAAGAAATGATTTTTAATTAAGGCATCAGTCTGTATTAATGCACTGGCACTCCAGTTGTGTTCCAACTCCCTTGCCCAAATTCCCTGATGTGTTTTAACATTCTATTCAATAGCTGCTGTCTGCCTTCTCCCGATCACTCTGGGATTAACTCGGTAGGCAGTCTGCTCATGCTATTGCTCTGCAACCCCCCACATGTTAAACATGGGGGGGGGGGNGGGGGGGGGGGGTCAGTAATGCTGTAGGGGTGTTTTGAGGGAGAGAGATCTGGAGACTTGGTCCAAGTTAAAGGAATTATGAAGAAAAAGAATTGCTGTTCCATCCTTCAAACATGTGATTCTATCTGGTTTAGGAATTATTGGTCAAAATTTCATTCTTCAACAGGACAACGATCCAAAACATTCATCAGAAATATACCAAAATTACATCCACTCAAAAGAGAAGCAAAAGGTTTTGAGAATATCATGACTTGGCCAGAGGGGGTTACTTTGATGAAACCAAAGTCTGACACAAACCATTTCTATTTAAGCAGTTCTCCTCTACTCTCACTTACTCGTACCTGTGCTGCTGTTCCACTGCTCGCTGCATCATCACTGCTGCTCACATATAGCATTTAATCAGCTCCACCTGTAGGCACTGACTCTATCTTTCCCTGTAGGGAAGGGTGTAATTTGCAATCATCATTCCCCAGTCTCGCTCTTTGCTGCAGGGGTGATAAGGTCAAAGCCTACGTATACGTCAAATATTAGCTCTCCATACTCTCCATACATTGTTTTTGGAACTGACATATCATTCAAGCACTTTGTAGACATTCACATATGGAACATACATGCCACAGCAGAGAGCCTTTGATGAAGGGGATCATTGGCTCGTTGCCAAGCTTGATTGGCCATACAGCTCAGTACAGCATATTGTGTAAGTCCACCACTCAAGGTTAATGACCCTCATTTGCTGGCAAGGGGTGACATTGATGAAGCAAGTTGGTGAAGGTGATGAACATCAATCCTCATCTCAGCGAGCCCCAAGACTGAATCAGTCTGATGCTCTGACTTACACAACACCTCCATCTACTTTTTATTTACTTGGCTCCACTTGCTCGTCCGCATTCCTTAAATACGCAGAGTAGATTACTGTTGATATTTTTTTCCTTTTTTTTTTTTTTTTTTTTTNTTTTTTTTTTTTTTTTTTGATATTTAGTCCAATTACAAATATTTTGGCATAAATTAAGTGACTTAGTAGATCTTTTATGACTACTTATTAATGTTGTACACCATCCTTACATTTGTTTGCGTAACATAGTACTTCCCTATGCATAAAATCTACATTTTAATGGTCATTTTTGGTTCGAGACTGACGTTAAGTTTTGATTTATACCTAATAAACTTCTGCTGACAGAAACTGTGGCTCCACTTGCAATACCAAAATATAGCCGCAAACAGCAATAAGCAGGGTCCAAGCACGTGCGACGACTTGACAAATGATTCAGTTTTTGCTGAAGTTGTGTGTGCAGATACTCACCAAGTTTGGTGACAATAGACCTAATAATTCATGAGATTTTGCAGTTTTTGTTGACTAAGCCATGCCCACTCAACTTTGGCAGCCAATTGTAGCAAAATGGTAAGAATATCAAAAAAGGAACTTTTACCGGCTTGGTTCAGACGTTATGTATCAAAGTTTCATGTCAATTAAGTCAAAACTGTAGGAGGAGCAGTAAAAAAAAAAAAAAAAANAAAAAAAAAAAAAAAACAGTTTTGGACAAAATTCAAAATGGCAGAAAATCTACTTATTGGAAATGGGCGTGGCCTATATTGATAGATGTGCCTTATCCCAAGGAATACAGAGAAGCAATCATTTTGATTCTACAGTGTATGGTTCAGCTGTTTTTGATGAAAGTTTACTGTGGGAGTTATAGCGCCCCCATCAGGTCAGTTTGTGACTCATTTTTTTCAGATGTCTTTAGTGAACATGTCCACCAAGTTTAGTTACAATAGACTAATTCTTTCAGGAGATATACCACATTACGTTTATGGTTCAAAAGTTATGGGCCAATATACACCAAAATTTTGAAGTTGTTATAGCGTCACCTTCAGGCCGATTGGTTTACATTTTGTCGCCTGAGTAGCAGTGAAGTTTTTAAACCTATGTGCTAAGTTTTGTTGCTGTAGCTTTTATGGTTTCTGCTGCCCAGATACTTTTATCAGAGAATGAAGAATGATCCGAGCAATTATAATAGGGTTCCCATGGGGTTCCTAGCACTTTGTCCTGGGGACTCCTAATGAATGTAATTTTACAGCTTACAAATTCACGGTGAATATTTGATATTAGAAAAAGCAATTTATTTAACGCCTCTAGTACTTTGAAACCAGTCAAATCTGGCATCCCAGGAAGTCCAGCAGTATTTCTATCCTGTGGAAACCAAATCTGTAATGGTCTAGCATTGCTGGTCATGAATATTCATTCATTATAACTCTTTGGAATTCCAGTATTTCTAAGGTTTTAGAGAGAACTGTGGAAATTAACCTGATTAGACACAGCAACAAATGTAATTTTATTTGACTAAAAGCCACAATTCAACAAAATTACATTCATAGTAGGTCAGGAATTTGATACAGCAGAATTCCAGCAGAAATCATCAACATTAGCACTTTAATTAGAGGAGTGTAACAAGGAAATGATCAATTTTAGCAAACGGATGGGATTTCTTCACCTACACAGCAATTATGGTCGCAGTGAGAGACTGTATTATTGGTCTAGAAGGAATACAAGGAGGTGAATGAAGTGGTGACGAACTGCCCACAAGTGTCTTCTCAATCATCTTAGCTGTCACAGCTGTCTGTCAGTGCCATCTGAACACCAGAGTCGGATGGCTTGATGCTCTCTCCTCCCTCCCTGTTCCTCGGCTGTGAAACAGAGTCGCTATATCACAATGAGCTGGCAGAGCCCTTTGAATAAGAAGTGTGCAAAGGTGTTGAGTGTCACAGATTTTGAAGCAGTCAAAGCCAAATGGGCCATGTCAAACCTGCTATAGTCCACTGTGAAATAAAAGACACACAGAGATGCAGGGCTGCTCAGTACATTTAATCCTGTTTTATCCTGAATATTGTTTTATTCAGCAGGTTTCATTATGATGGTAATGAAACTAAAGAGTATTGTTCTTGAAACTGGAATAATTGCCCCAAAAATTTTCAAACTGCTACCAAGAATAGATAACAATCTAATCAAGCACAAGTGGAGATGGAACTGGAGCTGGAAAAAACAGACATTACCCTACAAAAGGCTGCAAAATTAGGCTAAACATACAAAAATACAGATACAAACTTTTTCAGGGATACAAGGTGCTGGTTCATGTTTTAAAACGAATCATGTTGACAGTATAATACACAAAATTGTTGCTTGCATGGTCTTCATCTTCTTTACACTAAATTATTTTTGCTCCATGGAGAGCAATGAATTTATTTCAAAGTCTTAAATTGTTCATTGGTTGATTGATTTGTTTATCTAGTCACTGATTGGCCGGTTGCTATGTGGACAATGATTGTGTAATCGATGGCCTGGTAGGTGACTGACCAGATGACTGATGGATTGCTTGACCAAGAAAATCAGTTTAAGATCAGGCAACGGCCAATTTTAGCAGATTATAAAAGGATGGCATTTCCTAATAACCTATTGAACTCATCTGGAGCAGTGTGCTGTGTGTCAGTTTCATCTAAAAATGTGATTTTCTGGTTTCCATTCACAGGCTCTCTACAACTCAATCAAGAATCAGAAACTACAATGGACACTGTAAGTTATTACCCATTTAATTTTGGTTAATATTATGAATTGTTTCTTATCATCTGTGACTATATTTCTGTCTTTACTCTATGTTTGATTACCACACACACACAGAAAGAGAGAGAGAGAGAGAGAGAGAGAGAGAGAGAGAGAGAGAGAGATTGGCATGAAGGACAGGAAACAAAGAATATTGATTAACTTGTTAGCATCCTCGTTAATGATGGGAGTGTTGTCTGGCATGTGAAGGAAACATTAGTGTGTCAAGGGTTGCTATTCTGGATCACAGTTTCAGAGTGCCTTGGCGATGCCAATTAAGTCGCTGGCTTTCCAAGCTTTGTTGCCATAGTTACGGCACCATGGATACAACTCCATAGCTACCGCATTACTCTTCCCTCCCTGTATTCTTTCAGTGTGAGCACACAGACGCTAACAGACAGATATACACTCAAATATGCAAAGGAAATACAGTTGTATGTATATGTACACGTGTGAGCATCTGCACATGGAAAGACAGAAAGCAAGAAAATCATGAAGGGACATCGAGAGAGAGAGAGAGAGAGAGAGAGAGAGAGAGAGACAAATGAATTTAAATGGCTCTTTACCTGAATCCTTTATAAAGGTGTGACCACAGCCTCCCACTACATGCCCAAAAATAGCAGCAGCACTCCCAAAGCAGCTGAAAAAAGCTGGTCAGAGAGGGAGATCGAGGAGGAGATCCATGGAGAGGAAGACTTTCCAGTTCAAACATCTCCACTGACATATAGACAGCTATTCAAACACTGCCAGCACATAAGAAGCCGTGGATAAATAGAGAAGTCATTTTTAGACACAAATATCTTTCCGTCAAACATCTCAGCGAAAATCTCCAAACAAAATGAAATACTGATTCGGGACTCTGGTTTCTGGCTTTAGCAAAGAGTCGTAATGTTCATATATAATCATTTCAGGATCATAGGAATATAGTAGCACAATAAATACAGTGTAGTTTTACTTTTAAATTCTAATGTTGGACCTACAGTGTAGTGGCACCAGCAGCTTCTATTCTGTTCTATTCTATTCTATATAGAAACTTGGCTCCACCGATTTACTAATTTAATCTCAGTTTGAGGCTTAAAAAATATCCACCACCAGCACCATGAAGCATAGTCGTGACAGAAGTGTGATTTTTAGACATGAAAACAAACTCTTTGCTGTGATTACATGAATACAGATTGCATATATGAAACCTGGTGTGTTCATCCAGTCGCAAGTGTGTGTGTTTGCATGCCTGTGCATATGTGTGTTGTTGCTTTGATGAATAAGACAACGCAAAAACACAGCAATGGATGTTGTTTCACACCCCCACAGAAAAAGACACACATATGGCCACTCTCAGTGGTACAGTTGGATGCACCCACATGTTCTTCACTCACACACACAAAGACACACACACAGCAGAGACATATACACACACATGCTTCCTCATTCAAGAGCGGGGGTGGAGAGCAGAGGGAGAGGTGGTGGGCATCATGCACCCCTCCCTTCCACAACAGAAAGAGAGAGAAAAAGATTCAACAAGTCAAACATAAAGGAAATATAGATTTCTAGATTTAACATGGAAGAGGAAGATGTTTGGGACCCATAAAGCTGAGTGAAAATTGCAGAAGACTGTTTCAGAATCACACAAAAGTAGCGTGGAGAAGGCAAAAGAGAGATGCTACACTTGAAAATGAGTGAAGGAGTGGGACAGACTAGCCCCATCTGCTTTATTATTCCTTTTATTCTGCTAATCCCTTTCTCTTCCTCCCTCAGTGGCTCTAATCATCCTGTCTTATTATTGTCTGCTGCCACCACCTCTCACCTACAGTGGGCGAGCAGAATGGGTGCCACCAAATTGCATCATATGATATAAACCGGCAGAGATACTTATGAAGACCATACAATATTTATTTTTTAAAGAGTAAACACTTCTATGGATGAATAAAGGACAATTAAAATGAAAATTAGTCTGTGTGGCTGAGGAAATCATTTGTAATGTGTAAAAATTGAGTGTAAAAGTTGATGGAAGAATTAATGTCCATTTTTGCTTGAATAAAAGTATTTTGCCGTTGTACGGTGAGTCAGGAGAAACAGGTGAAACAGAGCAAATCCGTTTTCACTGGCTGCTCGTGCAGCAATATTAGGACAATACACTCAGCACACACTTCTTTTCCACACATCTCTGCTTCGAAACCTCATCCATAACACCCCATCCTTTCCTTTCCTTTCCTTTCCTTTTACCCATATTTTGTTAATAATGATCTGCCATCTGAGCAAGATCAGTTGTCTTTTTCTGATTTGTTTTCTTCCTGTTCCATTTCTGTCTTCTTATTTTTCTATCCATCCACCATCTATCCATCCATCCATCCAACCATCCACACCCCCCACCCCACTCTCCAGCTCCTCTCGACTTTGTCTCCGTGTGCTGTAGAATAGGATCCAGGCAGGCCAGCAGTTACCAGGCAACAGGCTACATGCTCATTGGCTCTGTCTCAGCTTCTATCTCTCTCTCTCTGGCTCCTGCATTGGGTTAACTGCTGTTATGTACTGTTGGTTACTCATAGCGTGGTCTCAGGGGTTTCGGCATCCAGCCATTTTTCTATTTTCAGGCTGAACTTTTGCATAATGCAGCCTCAAGGGGGCACAAGCCAGTGTCCTCCTTGTGCCGGTCCCAAGCCCGAA
>VXCM01000628.1:0-98354 GCA_014773175.1 Lucifuga dentata
AGATGGAGGCAGATGATTCGCTGTGGTGACCCCTGAAGGGAAAGCCGAAAGGAAAAGAAGACGAAGCCATCAATGATTAATAAAGCTAAAAGTGGGTTATAGTAAAGTCCCTAAACAGAATAATTACTGGTGTAATATTATTAATTCACTCTAAAGTCTGCACCTTGAATTGAAGTTGGACACTTCACTTTGGCAAAGGCATGGGTGTCTCTACAAACTACCACTATTCATGATTTACTCAAGGGCCCTAGCATCTTGTATTTTAGTCACAGTGTGGTTGAAACAGCAGTCACAGCTCTGGTGAACATCTCGCAGACCAAATTTTATCTTTTAAAAATGAACAGATAACAGTGTGGATTAATTAGTCATTATTTAATGGTAGAGAATTGAGGAGACAGTCTTGGTTGTAGCTGTTGACTCTCATGTTGCTGGACCATTTACTTTTGGAATACAAATACAAACCTGTGTCCCAGTTGTTTAACGTTTTTTTCTTCTTTTTTGGGTGGGGGGTTCCCTAGACACTCGTCTAATAAAGCAGTACTTGACTGCAGTTGTGTTGACATATCACTTTTGGGGCATTTTTGCTGCTGTATTCCCATGGCAATCACTTGTTCCACAAGGCTCTCGGCTGTGTCAGTGTGTGTGCGTGTATCAGTGGATTACGTGAGCGCACTAATGGCAATGTGCTAAGTGTCATGTCCAATGCCAAAGCCTGTTTATTATCTCTGATAGTTTGACAGCTGCACTTTTGCCTAGTATCTGCTGTTCAGTCACACTACTGCAGGGTGAAAGGTTAGATTTCCAAGCACTAAAGTAACAGACATAAAAATATGAGCAACTGTTTTTCATTCAGAAGTTCTCACAGTCCTAGTGGAATGAGCAAAAAAAGACAGTTATATAATATATATCCCTATGTAACAGTATGCATTATCTTAATACATTATCTCAGTTTCTACAAGGCATCGCTTTTAATGTTAAATGGAATACTAAAAAAAGAAACACTAAACGCTAAAATACTGTATGCATTTTAGTGCTAAATGCATATATTCCACATTCCACTGGGGTGGGTTGATGTGCCGGTTTGACTAACAGAGCAGTGGGGTGATCTTGCAATGTGAAAAAAAAAGATCCCGTAACTGCATCTTACAAGCTAAGTGACAGTGTTTTGTAAGAAGTGGTATTCAGAATCAAATCAGTCAATCATTCAGCATCTAAAATGACAAATCTTTATATTTGCAGGTCAATTTATAAACTGCAAGCCTTCAACATTATGTGCACAAATTAACTTTCTAAAACTCCTTCAACAAGCCAAAGTGCAATTCAATATGTATCCACGCCTGTAGATACAATTGTTTATGGTTATAAAGCAAATGGTTTCTGTAATTCACAACTTATGGTTTGTTTTGTGTACGTGACTCACTGGCTGCAAGTTGGTGTTCACCATCTCACTGGTAATAGAAAAGTGATGGTCACTTTATCCACGTGCAGTTCAACATAAGATGTGATTGGCTATATGCAAAGAAATTCTCCATCGATGTAGATGAATCGCCACTGTTATGCCCACCGGTACTGCATATGCATTTTATAACATATAAAATGTAGATTGTTTTTCCTCAAGGGCACAGGACATTCAATGGAGAGAGCACATGTATATGATTTTTGAAGGAAAAAAAAAAGTATTTCATTTCATTTTGACCAGTTGAAGCAGAAGATGCAGTTTGAGTAGCAGCATCAGCGAGAGCGATGAACACAGCACAGTTTTACACAGATGGATTTTGATGCTGTCCTTCAAACACACAATGTGCTGATATTGTAGAAAATCCTCCGGTAACATAGTTTTTCCAATTACTTGCTGCTGTCTTTTGCTCTTGTACTGCCATGATTAAATTTACTGAGAAACGCAATATCAGAAGTTTTAGTTGATTTGATCCTTCTTTTGAGACAGAGGCTGCAGGCAATGAGCGCTTTTGTTCAAACAGTAAATTGATGATTGTTTTTGGTGTTTTTCATCCCAGTAATTTTTAACATCAACTTGAGGAAGCACAGAGCAGTGTGGGTAGCTGAAGGTAGCAGTTTGTACTGAATCTAATGGCAGTGTTTTTCTAAAATCCTGTTCAGATGTTTTACTGCATTTACCAACTATTATGCAGTCTTCTGAGACCAACTTATTATTCATAATATGCGCGCGATTGTCTCTCTGCTGCTTAATTTCTTTTTTCTTATTAATTTTTCTTTGGATTGGCACTTCAGGTGCAGTTAAGTATGCATGAACTGTTTTCAGGTAGAGCAGTAGATTAATTTAAATATACTGTAATTTCAAGAGAATACCCGCTGCTTACTCTGCAGAGAAAGAAACGAGGAAGCCGTTTTGTGCGTGTGGGGTTGGTAGAACTGAAGCGGAAGTGCTGCTCAGATTGCTCAGAAGTGCAGAGGAGAGAAAGAGAAGCTGACACAGCACAGATTTAGTGAAGAGAGAAAAGAATGAGGGGAGAATAAGCCAGGATAGATGGTGTGAGGAGTAAATCAGACTTTGAAGACTGGGAAAATGCATTGCCTCAGAGACACAAAATAAGGATGGAGGGATGTTGATTGATAGGTGAATAGATAGTCTGTTGTTTATCACTAGAGTTAAGATGGTGTTAAGTAGCCTTATGCTTCAGCGAGAGAGAAGTATGAGACAGGCAGAGGAGGGATGGGGGAACTGGATGAGAGGGAAAAATAATTATGGTGAGATGGAGGTTGGCAGCTTAGAGGATTAAAGTGAGAGGCACATAAGTCAGGGAATACTGACAAAATAAAATCACAAGGCAAAAATTGAGTTACCAAGGTAAAAAAAAAAAAAAAAAAAAAAGATCTGGTAATAGTTGTCTGGTTGGTTCTAGTGTTCAAATGTTTGCAATCACCCAGAAAATTTCATGTATTTGATGGAAATTGACACTTTTATTTATCAAGATAGTGCTAAATTAAACAAATTATAGTCAATACATGGGCAATGTCATGACATTCTTTTTATTTAGTAGAATTTTTATGTTCCATCAAACTATACATTCATCATAATGTCCTCCGTTTGTAGCAATTACAGCTTTGCAGGCCTTTGGCATTCCAGCTAGCTGTCAGATTTTTGAAGATACCGAGGGGAAATTTCAATCCATGCTTTCTGCAGCTTGCTTGTAGGGCATTTTTTGTGACTTACAGTAAAGCTCATCCCACAAAAACTTGATAGGATTCAAATCTGGCATTTATGCAGGCCAGTCAATCAAAGACAGTACTTGTTTGTTCACCAAATAAGCTTTGATAGCTTAGAAATATGCTTCAGATTGGTGTGCTACTGTATGATGAAATTTGCACCAATCAAGTGCAGACCACAGGGGGTAGCATGATGTTGTAAATAGAGTGGCGAATGTTCTGGTTTATTATTCTGTGTGTAAATCTCCCGCCTTACCAGAACCAACGCAGCCCCATGACATTACATTTCCTTCGCCATGCTTGACAGAAGACATCAAGCCCTCCTCAAGGAGTGCTTACCGTCTCACATATGCTCTCCTCCTTAACCCACCACCTCAAACTTAGACTCATCCATCCATAATAGTCTTTTGGCCAATTTCAAATACGGCTTTTTCCCCTGAAACTCTGCATTTAAGCCCAACATTCTGGAATCGTCTTTTCACCGCTGCAGATGACACTAATATTTGACATGTACTACTTAAGAAATCAGCCAGCTGAGGACCTATAAGGCATCTTTTTTTTTTTTTTGNTTTTTTTTTTTTTTGGTTTTTTTTAAAGCAGTTGTACATCTGGGCCTTCTTCTTGTCCTGCCCTTTTCTCTCAGATACGTTTGTAAGAAATCTTCAGTTTCTTGGCAGTCTGATGCCTTCATTTCACAAAAACAACAATAGACTGACGTGTTTTTTGAGAAAGCTGTTTTGTTTTGGCCATTTTTGAATCTGGAATTGAGGTTTAGAAGTGCCAGTACCCCAAGTAAAGACAGTTGTTTATTTGAACAGAATAATGGGTTTCAGGTGTGGTAACACAATTTAAAAGGTATGGTGTTTCTAATCACCTGTTTGCAATGAAACATGATTAATAAGCTAAAAGAGTTTATTATAGGGCTGGGCGATATGGCCTAAAAGTAAAATCTTGATTTTTTTTTCACGCTGATGGCCGATTTTCGATATAAATCGTTGTTTTGTTTTTTTTTTTTNAAAAAAAAACTAATTCAAATGAGTATTTTCTTTATTAAAGTATTAAAGGTTTTAGCAGCGATGTCCAGGTTCCTTGTGAGGAACACCAGCCTGTCTGCTGCCTCTGGCTTGATGCTCTGACATGTTACAGTATTCCATCTACAGACCCATTTGCTGCACACTGTGAAGCGTGGAGCAAACGGGTCTGTAAAGTTTATAGGAGCTTCACGCTGTGAAGCGCAAAACCAAACAACTTCCAAATGATGAAGTGACGTTACCTTTTTTTTAGAAATGAGCTCATCTTCAGTCGAAGTGTTTGTTGCCATCTTGCTAGCATGTCTGATCTGCTGAAAGCTTCGTNCATCTTCAGTCGAAGTGTTTGTTGCCATCTTGCTAGCATGTCTGATCTGCTGAAAGCTTCGTGGGCCTGACATCAGCAAATGTGATGGACGGTTGATTGGTAAGGTGGGAGACCATGTCTGTGTCCACTGCAGGCAGAGCCATGGACCCTCACGGACACGCAGAAAGTATAAACAAGGCTTGTAGATTTAACACGCACAAAACGGGAATGGGCTTGATTGACGGAGAGCAACCCACTGACGCATTTTGCATGTTAAAAATAGTTAGATATTATTATTATTTATTTTTTATTGTATTTTATTTTTTAAAAACTCAATTTTCCGATTCAGCCATTTTACACATCGTGCCAAAATGTAAACTCAAATTAAACGATTAAATCGATTTATCGCCCAGCCCTAGTTTATCATTGAGACACTAGTAGAATGACTGCTGAAAATGGGGCTTTGCAGTTTGATGTGAATAATTATAAATCAGTTTCATTTCCAGCAGTAATAGCTCTATGCAACATTATTAATGTGCTGGCTATTTCTATATTTAAATCAATTTAATGCCACTTTATAAAATAAAATATGAACCTCTGTCAAAAACATGAAAATTTCTTGGTGATTCCAAACTTTTGCATGCTAGTGTATATTAAAGCGCTTATTCTTAAATCTTAGTATAATCCTGACTTCGTCATTTATTCTAGTGTAGTGGCCTGAAACACCAGATTTCTTACTGCCACAGCAATCCTTGAGCACAATATTGCCTTATTACTCATAATCACATACCAGCATTCATTTTTACCACTCCTTTGGTATAACCAGGAGTGACATTTTGTTTCCAAGAATCATACAGGAAGATAAGCACTTATTTATTGCCTGTGTTCATCCTCTCCAGGGATTTATTACAATCTACACGCTCCACTTGCTTGTGTGATTTGAAATTAAAGGCATGCTGAGAAACAGGGCCGTATTTTTAAAACACTGTTTGATGCAGACATGTTTGTCCAGCTCTGCAAGCTGCCCATATATACAGGAGGCACACTGAGTTGAAAAGAAGGTATTTGTATCGACTAAATCTCTATGAATAATTTCACTCACTCATCCAGTCCTCCCAGGAATTTGTAATCTCGTGACTGTAACAATTAACACTAATTCAAGCAATCTGCATTATTTGCAGGATCTTGCAATTTCATACAATTCCTGTATTCTGCAAAAATTACTGTCAAATCAGAAGAATACTTGTAAATTTTGCTATTCACAACAACAGCAAAAGAATAGCAAACTTAACAAGAACAGCAAAAATCCCCAAGCAAGCACAGGTGATCAAGGAATTTCCTTTGTGAAGGTGGAGATATTTTGACAATATTAAATTGTCTGCATGGAGGCACTTTGCTGAAAATATGAAGGCTTCTACCATCCAATCAAATTCAGCTTGTCACAGTCGATGACAGTGAACTACAGCACATCAGCACATGCTGATACTGAAAATATGTTGCAGCTCAACTTTCTCAGACTACAGTTAGGAAGAAGTTACAGTTGGCCAGTGTGAAAATTAAGCTTAACATTTTCAGTTCATTCTTGTAACTTAATACATAGTCATCGGAGCTATGCTCATGTCCTTAGTGAGCCTTCATGTAGACTTCAAGTACAAGACTTCATGTACAGGGTGTAGTGTTACAGTAGTATAACTCTGCTGTACTCTCCAAAAAAAAAAAAAAAAAANAAAAAAAAAAAAAAAAAAGAAGAGTGAATGAGTCAAAGGTTCATTTCTACAAGTAAGAGAACGGTTAACTAAGTCTTCCATTTGAGGAAAATTAACTGTATTCCATAGTTTTATGTAACATATCCATTGAGGGAAGAGAGATGATTTCCACACATAAGATGCTGGTGCATCATAGTAACTTTACACAGACGTTTTCTACAGAAAACCCGCCCTTGGGTTAGGATACACAAAAATGAAGTTTTTGCCACAGAGGTCATTGTCTATCCATCACCTCCCCTTTTTTCCTCGTTCCTTTAAATCTATTATGTTTCTTGAGTGACCTTTCTAAGTCAATCTGTTTTGTCCTATTTGTTCTGTTGTCTCTATCACATTCCTGTTTGCAAGGATTGTGTGTACTGAGAGAAAGTAAACCAGCAGTTTTTGGGTATCAACCAATAACAGCAGATAAATCGCCTCCACATATGACTGTCAGAAATGTAATGGAATTGGTCCTGTGATCCATTTCTGACTCTCTGAGAGGGCCTTGTGATCACACTGATAACATCTCATTCTGCCTCCACAGAATACCAGTGTCGTACTTGCCCTCGTCTCTGACTGCAAGACTGATTCATTTGAATCACAAAACTTTTTCTGCTGCTGCTTGATAGAAAATAGTCAGTTAGGTCGCTGTGTGGTGCTCGAAGAGAAGATGTGGAAGGACAAACAAGTCCTGAAATGTATCTGAAAATCCCGCAGGTTTTCATCTTTTTGAGTTTTCTAATGAAACAGGTGTTCCCCTTATTCCTGCTGATATGAGAGCCGGGTAATGAGAGCATCCTTGCCTCATTTACAGTCACATGGAGCAAGAGAATGAAGCATGTTTTTCATTGCCATCTATTTCCATTTCCAGTAATTTGACTTGGAAAGTTTCCTAATCCAATTCATTGCTGATTTAATTGTTTTACAGCTGACAGACTTGTAACGCAACTAATAATCAATCATCAAGCGTCGCATATACAATATACTGTATATAGCTTGTGTGTCTGTGTGTGTATGCTGAAAACACTGCAACTTAAAATGGGACTTATTAATATCTCATCACCTCACTCATGAGGTCTTGTTTGTTTTGTGAGACTGTTATGGGTTTAGACCTCCCCAGCAATTATCCAAAAACCGTGTACGGTTGTTTTCCACACCAGTACTGGAGCTATAAACAGACATGGACTTCTGCGCTACATAATATTTAATAACCAAAAAACATTTCACTATTCTGTCTGTCCTTATCTGAATTAAAACGTTATATTTTGGAATCCCTTGATCTAGAGGGGAGACTTGAGCTTTTTTGGATGGATAGTATGACAACTACAGTAGCTCTGTCAGGCTACAATAAGCATATTTGCGTATGCGAGTGACTTTGCAGCTGGCTGGTCAGATGACGTAGCTGTAGGCGTGTGTTGTCTGTAGCACCCACTGCAAACTCCCACCCCAGAGCTTTGCTCAGCTCCACATCTCTACAGTGCTTGTGACAGAGCCGGTGTCTGTGCAGTTCTGCAAATGGTTTCCTTTGAATTATAAATTAGAACTTGAAAGGAGAGAGAGACAGAATGAAGAAATGATTAAGGACTGAGGTGTACACAGAGAGCTTGATAGATTTTTCTATTGTCGATACCGATTGTTTCGCAGCAGAGCCTCTGTCATGTAGGATACTTATATTGATTTCATCTGTCAGTCTGGTGTTTAAAAAAGAAGTAAGCCTTCGTTGAGTTTCCACCTGTGTGCCTGCCGTAGAGAGTTAGCCGGGGTCACACACAGGCCTGTCAGAGGAGTTTGTGTATAATTAAAGGCTGTGTGGCAGCAGCATGTTTTCCATTAGTCACCAGTATGTGACTCACATTTGGCAGTCTGGCAAGCTTTGCTTTAATAGAGTTTGCCAGAAACACTTAAGCTAATTGTCTGCGTCACTGTGTGCTTTTGCATGTAGTACACACTCCTAACGCAGCAACTCTGTAAAACTAAATAGAATGAATTAAGAGTTATATTCAGTATCATAATACATTCTGTGTTGTTAACAGATAGTTGAAATCATGCAATCTGTTTGGTTGATCAACATGATATATAACTACGTAATAGCTATGAATATTTAATGCCTTTGTGGTATGTGGTGTCACTGTGCAGTTAATAGAAACTGTTTACTTAGAAAACTGTTTAGTCAGCTAACTGACAAAATGCAAACATTTGATGCGATCTTTGGGTGGTGATGAGACCTTGCAGGATGTGTATTGTGACAGTTTTTCTTGAGTTGTGAGTCACAATAGGTGCATCACGATAAAATGGCTCAAGAGAAATTGTGACTAAACCGAGATCCCGCTGACAGAATGGAAGGATGAGCAGATGTTTGTGTACTGAATAGCAGCACACGTGCCTGTACAGTGTACTGTACTGTGGGTGTTGTACTGAATAGAATAAATCATTTGTGTTGCATCATCTACAACTGCCCTAACTGGGAATGGCTGCCAAGTCACGCAATGAAATGCTATACAAACTCGATCTAAGTGTCATGAATCTGCACTGCATTCTCTCTCCAACCAGCCATCACCTCTGACTTTCTTAGGGTGTATTCCAAGTTCTTATTTCATTTCCATGTTTCCCTCACTTGCGTCTTTCCTTGAGTCTTAGTCCCGCCCACTAAAGACGTGAGGAAAAGTTGCAAGGAAAAAAGGCGAGGACAGAGAAGCAGAGGAACAACGATTTAAGTGAAATGAAACATCCTCGCTCCTCAAGCTTTATCTGAAGCGATGTGACTTGTCACACACCTGATCAGCTGTCAGATTGTTTGGAGCTGCTGTGTTTTAGTTTCTGCAAGATAATAAAATAATGAAATATTCTCCTTTGAATATTACTGTAACAGTTAATATGAACAGTTTGACAAACTTCATATGCAGAACAATCTGATTTTATAATCTACAGATCATCACATTTTTAAGTATGTTTCACTGCTCAGAGAGTTAAAATATAAATGTTTATCAGCGTTAGGGAATTTTTCCATGTTTTATTAAACATTTCAGTGGATTTTGTTGGAACAGATCAACACAGCTGGTTGTGACAATGTAAGAGTTAATGGTATTTTATTGTTTTATGATTTTTATCATTCAGAGCTGCACTGAAACACATCCAGTCATTTTAAACAGATGATCAATCAGACAAAATTAAACATAAATAATCAGACTAATTTTACACCTGAGATTGCTGTTATTTTTCTGTTCATGTTTGATGAAACTCATGCGGTTACTGTATATTAAGATGCATGTTGGTGTATCAGATCAGCTATAATAGATCTGTCCAATCAGAAACAACTGACTTACTAACACAACTTACAACTGTCGTAATACTTAAAACTGACTAACACAACTTACAGCTGACTTAATAACAGATTTCTGCACAGGAGCATCTCGGGTTTCCTCACTCACGTCTCCTCCAGAGAGCCTCTTCCATCCTCAGAACAGAAATAACCACTTTGGAACGTCCTTAAAGATAGCGGACCAGATTGTTTTTTGTGTCACGCGAGGATCGAGGAGCAATCAAATAAGAACTTGGAATGCACCCTTATTTGGACTCCTCACCTGATTCCCTCACCTGTTCCTAATCTCCTGACTTTCCCTCCACTCCTTGGTCACCTGATTACCACACCTTCTCACCAATGTCCTCCTCAGCCTGTGTCTGCTTATACCAGCCCATTTGCTTTGTTCTCTGCCAGATCGTCTTGCTTGTTTGCCGCACGTGTAGCCATCTCTGTCATTTGTATCTGACTCTGTTTATTCCTGCTGGTTTTTTTTTTTTTTTTTTTTTTTGTTTTTGTTACTTGATTTCAGCCTGTTTGTTTTGTGGTTTTCTGTCCTAGCCCTTTGGATCTGTTTGTTTACCTGCTTATTTCATGGATTTTAACTTGGACTGTTCCCGTTATTGTGATTATTGGTCTCTGCTCTTATAGGATTGTTTGCCTGTGTTTCTGCGCTCTAGTAACCAAAACAGTAAGTCTATGCTGTTTCTGTCAGTTGTGTTTTTGGCTACTGTCCCAATTAAAGACCATTTTTCTACATTTACCCATCTGAGAGAGTGCATAGCTATTCATTACACAGCAGTGCATTGCTGTCAAACGACTAGCCTGCTCTTAAAACCAGTCACACATCAACAGAGTGTGTCGTATCTAAAGCAATTGTATTTTCCTTGCCTTCCTCTGGGCAAAAGCATCCATCACTTTAAATTCTAAGGATCTAACTAGATCTGAATTAAATTGTCATGACCGCAACCCGATGACTCTGAGACATCAATGGCCATTTTAAAAATCACTGAATAAGGAAGTGAGTAGCTAACTAGCTTTAGAGAGGAGATGTAGATAATGGGGTTCCTTCCTCAGAGATAGCTATTTAACAATTTGCTTTTACCCTTATTCTCTGCAATACTGCCCTGTTTGCGTACACAGGAAACCGAGTGTTTAGCAAATAGTTTGCATACGTGATACAGCCAGGAGGACCTATTTTCTTGTAGAAATTATTTTTGCAATACAATTAATAGTAAATACTTGAGTGCAGTGTGTGTAACTTGAGTGTATGTGGTAGCTGTTGAAAGCAATAACTTACTCTAGGCCATTGTGTAAAGTTATAGTTAAGGGTGTTGGTGATTTTAGACTTCATGTTATTGCTTAAATGAAAGTTCATGTTGAAGTTAATCAAACTTTGTACATTCTGAGCTTTAAAAAATCGAGCAAAAAAGTTAGACGAATACAGGAAGTATGTAAATTTAATTACTTTATGCAAACTGTGTTTTCCTTCAGGGAGATTTTCACACAAACTGTGTTACATTCACTAAAAAAGTACAATTTCTTTGAGTGTGCTTATCTTACACACTCCAGATCCCAGTTTTTCTTTGCTCACTGTCATTATTAATTCTGCCACAGGTGCTTGAATGGCTGTTTTGAATGAGTTAAATTACAAAAGACATAATAATGTGAATAATACAATATTACACCATGAATAGACATGTTTTCGAACTGGGCAGGAAGCAGCGAGGGAACATGGTTCACTGCTGGACTAGCTCTGGGCAGAGACATGAACATGGCCAGTCACTCGGGCTGGAAAATATAGAATTATTTCAGCATCAACATTACAATGTATAAATAATATACAATTGTGTGAATATACAATGATATTGTTGCTGTTGTTTTTCTCCTGTCTGTGCATTGTCTTGTTTATGCTGCTGTTGGAAACCAAATTGCCTCTTGAGGACAATAATGAAGTTCTTCATTTTTAATTGTGAGATTGCAAAGGATCCAACCTAACCAGGCAATTACCACCATGATGCATGATGCAGAATAACCATTTTACTGCTTCATAGAAAATAAATTCATATTACCAAGTTATTTTTCTTGCTTTTTTCATGACAAATCTTAAACACTCCAGTCTGTCTGATTTAAAATACATAATGTGACTTGATTAAACTGCATTTTAGTTATTGGTTCTGCATGTGTGCTCTGCCTGTTGGTCATTTTCTGTGCAGAATGTTTTTTAGTATACTGTATAAGAAAAAAATAATTGTAACCAGCATCTCTTGTGGTTTTTGCAGCCAACATTGAGAGCAGTAAAGTAATAGTTGTGAAGGGAAAGATAGTACATTTGCTGTTTATAAACGTATGTAGAGAAAAAACAGGTGCTCAGCTGAATTTATTTGTCTCTTTTTTTTGCCAAAGCCATTTTGATGAGTGAAAACCCAAAACTGAATGATGTGCATCTGTTACAGCTGCTTTGACTAGCGATGTGCTGCTTGACAAAAACTGCCTCTAACCGCCACAAAGATGTCATGTTGATCACAGACATGAAATTATGTGACGTGAACAGCATCCATGTATATAGCCGTAGAAATCACAATGTTCCTTTTTCTATCCAGCCCTACTGCTTACACACTGCCATGGGTGGCATCTAGCCAGAAAACAAGCTGGCTAGAGATGAAGAAGGAATTGGTTCCCCATCCTGCTCTGACAGCTGACACATCAACAACTCTGTGGCATCATCAGTTGCTGCCACACATAGTTCTAGTCTCTTACCACACAGTTTTAAGGTTGTGTTCACACGAAGCGCCTTTTAAGTAGAAAAAGCCCTGCTGAGAGTGTTTTTTGAAGGGGAAAAAGCTGCCATGAGTGCTTCTTGTAACAACAGACAACTTGGCTGTCAGATCAGTTTAATCCCTAGGAGGTGCTGTTTTTATGGCAAAAAGGTGGCAGCTAACTTTGAGATGGATGGTGTTCAGGGAGATGCTGCTGTTGCACGGAAACATTCAATAATAAAGGCAATCGTGGCTACGTGACGTTCTCCATGGGAGAGAGCAGCGAGAGGCATTTATTATTCTCATCCATGAGCTCTGGTTTGACAGTGTTCTATTCTGATATGATCAGCTTCTCAGTAGGGACATCCATGTTGCTGTTCATGTTAATAGTACTTCAGTAACAGCTTATTTTTAATAAGGATGGTGTAGGGTGGGCTAAGAACACCCCCAGTGTAAGGCGTGTCTGTTGGTCAGTTTCCCAAATTGTTAAAACAGAAATTAACTTCTTTAAAAAAAAAAACAAAAAAAAAACTTAACNCAGTTTCCCAAATTGTTAAAACAGAAATTAACTTCTTTAAAAAAAAAAACAAAAAAAAAACTTAACAGTTGTGGCAAACATTTTGTCTGTATGAGTAATTAGTGAGGTGCTAGATGACACCCAAAGCCACTGGAAATCTTAACTTACAAAGATATGTGTTTGTAAGTTATTGCTAAATTTCACAGAAACACTGAAGGCTACATCCTGTTTGTCCTCTTTAATCTGGTTATGTCTATTGACTGGCCAGCGCATCCTTTAAGAGGGCTGCAGAGATGCTGGCGACAGAACAATGACATCCTTCGATCCATGCGCGCACACACACACACACACACTCATACACATACAGTACATATAACGCACAGAGCCTGTTCTGAGATGTTATTGATATGTGTAATCATGGAGTGCCCTACTCTAATGGAGGAAGAGTCAGTGCCTCTCAGGAAGTCTGGCCTTTTGAAATGTCACAGTCATTTCAGAGGACCATCTTTTAAAGAGAAGTTTTTGCTCCTTTGTCTTCCACTTGTCTTTTCTTTTCCCTTTCTGTGTTCACTCTTTTTGCAGCCCCATGTTCATTATTCTTATTCTCTATTTTTTTGTTGAGTCCAGCATGAGACTTTGAAGAACTTCACAATGTGCTTTTTGATTTCAGCTTATGTTATTAGTGAACAAAACTACACTCTGTCAATAAAAGATCCTGCATAGAATCACAATGGGCTTGTCAGTTTGTTTCCACATGTGTTCCTTTTTTTAGTTTTTTTGTTGAAAATTCTGTGGTAGTTTGATGTAGGAGTCTGTTAATGTTTCTTTGAGCCATTCGACAGTGTTTCTACTACGGAACATCATATGAATGGCTTTTTATTGTGCACTGTATTGTGTTGATGGTGCTCGTGCCATTTCACCTCGTCACTTCACTGCACTTCACATTACATCACGTTTTCACTGCATACCAGCAACAGAAAAGTGAAACAACTTAAAGAACTTCAAACAATTTTAACACAACATCTAAAGATTCAATTGTTAAGATGACACTGCTGAGATAAATGTGAAAGGTTCATTGTGGGAGATTTAATTGCACACTCTCTGAATTGCATTTAGATAAGGGCAAAGTTAAAAGGTAGATGGCTGTTTCAGAGTTTAACAGAGAAAAAGAGCTCAAATACTGAATAAAAACAAATGTTATGCACATCATGCATTAAGAAAGGGCAAAAATACCCATGAAACGGTGTTTGATAGACTCTCTTTTGGAACCCTTTCTTGCAGCGTGCAGGACATAGTTGTATTCTGTGCCGTTGGGACCTAGCAAATATGAGTCTTATACACTTGACCTTAACATAAAGCCTTTAAACACTCAGACAGGGAGTGAAGGTTTTGCTTTATCAAAGGTCAGGCACACAGATTCCTCCCACTCTGGCGCTGCATTGAGGAAAAGCTGAACCCTGTGGGCTGCTGCTGTGCGACCTCAGGTTGAATACATTCTTGGACAAATAAAGCCTTGATCTGTCTTTCTATACAATTATAGGCTTATGTAATCCTCTTTAGACTAGGTTCAGGTGATTGTGTGTGTAGAGATCAGCATTAGCTGGTTGAGAGTCCATCTAGTTTGGCCTATGTGATTTCTAAAAACAGTTTGGATTTAAATCTTCTTTCCAGATGAAATCACTGTTAATTGTTCAGGTTCTTTCTGTGTGTGGGGGGGTGGGTGTAGGTGTGGGCTTGAATGGATAATAACTACAATTCAAGCATTACTTAAAAAAGAACGCTGCTTCTACTACTGTGCCGTTTAAGTTGATGTCTTAACAGTGTTAGAGAGATTGTGTCGTGACGCCGTGCCTCTCTGTGTCAGTAATTCAAATTTGATCTGGGCCGCTGGGCTTTGAGATATTGCTCTTTATGTTCTGAAACCTTTGCAGGCTGTGTGACCTCTGTGTTCTCACTTCCTCAGTCATTTCTGCTGCCGCGTTTGATTCACTCCTCTTTCATCTGTCTCTTTATCCCTTGTTTGTTTTGCTTTGTCTGACAGTGGCAGCAGCAATGTGATGAGATGAGAACATGCAGCGTTGCTGTTTGCAGAAGTGATGCCAACCTGACATTCAGCTGTCCATCACATGTCTACATGGATCCTTGTTACCCCCCTCCCCACCCCTCACTCTGCCTTCTTGCCTGTCATTTTGTTCAGTCTTCTCCAGCGTAATATGATCTTCTTCCCATGGTTCTTCAACTCTCCCTACTCTCCCTACTCCTTCTCTTTTTTCTCCTCTGTCAAATCAGTTTTAACCCTGCTGCCTTTTTACTGCCTATTCCTTTACTTTCACTCGCCCATGCTTGCCTGTGACATTTCCTTATCCAAATCTCTTGTGGTTTGGAGTAAATGTAGCAATCGCTTCAGATCTTGTAATTTATCAGTCTGTTTGAGCTGGAAGCAGCTCTCTCCTTTACTCATGTTTCCTCCCCATACTGTTGCATTTATCTTCATCCCTCACTCATCCCACCCTCCTTACACGTTTGTGTATTTCTTCTCCTGTGTTGTTCAACTTCTCCTCGACTGTGTCGTTTATCTTACTATGCTCCACTTTGGAGAACACTCCCCCCCCCCCNTTTTTTTTTTTTTTAAACAGGAGATAAATTCTGTCCATGTGTCTGTAATCTGTCAGAATCAGTACTTGTAGCAGCATTTTTACTCAAAGAACTTAGAGTCTTACAAAAAGATCTCAGTAACAAAATGTTATCAGGAAATACTGCGTTTTCCTGTTCTCCCCATTTTACTACAGTTGGTGGTTTACGAGGACCAATTAAGCTCTTGAGTCTGATATGTAAGTGAGAAAAGCGTCTAATATTTTCTGTGAAAATAATATTATTCCTTAGGTATTAAGCTCAATGATATAATTGATACTCAGGGCTCTGTGAGTTGTACAAGATGGAGCAACTATGCTAACGCGCAGTGACATTGTACTTACTCGCTGCTAACAGTGAGTGGCTTGGAACTAGTTCATCTACCTAATCACTGGATTTGGCACCTCAGAATTTCACCTGTATTGTCTCTGATGATGATGATGATGTTAGATCAGCTGTAGAGGAATTTTTTGGACAGTCAAGATGGGGACTCTGTCGGTAAGTATGCCGAGTTGGACTGAGGTTATTAAAAAAAACAAATATCTGCAACAAGTTAGAGCTTCCTATGCTGGGCTCAGCACTTTTGAAACACCTCTTGTATGAAGCAGATTTTTCTGAATTTTCATGTCGAACTGCATAGTCCTTGTTTGAGTGTTTGTTTTTGTGGGGCTTCTACAGAAGTGAAAGACCTTGGCTTGTGTTGGTCATAGGGTGGAGAGGTGAAAAGGACTGTTTCTTTTGAATTTTTTTTTTTTTTAAATTAACCGGAAACCTTGCAGGTCTCACAACCTCTCCTCTGTTCCCCCACTGGGTAGATGAAGACCTTCATCCCTCTATTCATCTCTCCATGACTCAGCAAGAGTCCTGTTTTTTTTCCCCCTCTATCCACCTCTCCCTTCTTTTACTCTTTTGTCTTATATCTTCTCTATCCTGTCATGGGCATTTATCCTCTTCTCATTTTTCTCCTGTGGAGAAAAAAAAAAATCAAAATGTCAGAACATTGACATATCCTGATGTTGCTCCCACCGGAACAGCCCACTGTAAAAACAGCAAACAGGTCAGAATCCTGCTGAATGGCTTAATGTTTTGCTCCACACCCACAAAATCTATGGAAGGAAAACCATTCACTTTTCCTGCCTGTGACTCCAAAATATGCTTCTTGAGCTATTGCAGAATCCAGTCAACAATGGCTCTTTTTTCAAATCCTCCATCAGTAAACTTAACTGGTAACTCATAGCAACTCTTACTTTATCACAGCAAAGTTTACACTAAACATGAAGAAAATACAGCCTTTATGTTAAATGGGCATACAAAGCTGACCAACATGCTGCACACAAACTTGTTTTACAAGTCTTGTATCTTTATATGGGGGGGGNGTATGACCTCTTTCTTTTCCTGTACATCTGCTCCAATTATCACATTACTGTAAAATGCTTAGTCTAGACTCTTTCCCCTGACTCACCAAATGTTTTTGCTCCTCTCTCTCCTCTTCCTCCTTTTAAAATGCTTTTTGTCATTCATCAGCTGAAATCCCTCTTTATTTTTTTACATTTTAGCACTTTACAGTGGCATTGTCATCACCAAGATGAGTAGAAGCGGCCATCAGCAGATTTACTTTAGCATTTTCAAATACTTGTGTGTTAATGGGAGAGAAGGTCAGGACAAGAAAACAAAGGAAGGTTATATAACAAGTGGTGACAGATCTTGTCTGCAGATTGTCTGAAAAATATATTTTTTTTTACACTGAGAGCTGAGATGCACTACTGTCAACCTGTATGCTCATGACAATTAGACAACTTTCTAGGGATGTCCCAATTGTTTTTTGGGGTTGTTTTTTGTGATCCTGTCCAAGTAATTTAATATTGAGTATTGGCCTATACTGAGTCCAAGTCGATACTTCTAATTACCAATATAGAACAAATGCCCAGTATACAATTAAGACACATTTAAGTGATAGCAGCATTTCAGCGGATCATCACAATGTCTGTGAAAGCTGCTGTAAAATAGGATATTAAAGTTGAGTAAGGTTGGTCCAGATTAGCTATGGCCCTCGCCCCAGAGTGTCAGTCAAAACACAGGAGATCAGAATGGAAGGTTGTCAGTCTTTAGTTGAGATTCAGAGCATACAGCACAGCAAAGTGAGCCGTAGGTGTGTCTGTTAGCTGTAAAGAATATAATAACACAATGTTGGCAGTAAACTACAAGCACTGTACAATAAGTTCTATCTACAGTACATGGGGAGTAACAGCATGCACAAAGAATACAGTTTTACAGATGAACAATATACTGTGTAAGGAATTAAATAGTCATGTGCTGCATCTGATAGTCTTAACGGTGATATAATGATATTGGTATTTACCAATTACCACACACGTAATTAAGGCAATCAACTTGTCTTATAACAGTCATATTAAGAACATTCTTACTTATATGAAATACAGGAAGAACTAGAGAACACAGTAATTACTTCTAAGGTACTGAAGGCAGCAAACATACAGAATGTCTTTGTGGAATTTATATTATCAGAATAAACTCTGTGAGAAATTACACATCTGCTGCTGTGCCGTCTATTAACACAGATTCAACTCAGTTTCTCATAATAAGGTTAAAGAACTTACTCCTAGATAAAAAAAAAAGAACATGACACATACCAGGAATATCTCAGGATAAACAGTCCAAACATCAAAGTTTTACTACAGCAGCCTTGTAACCGTTCAATTAGGCACTTAACCTAGGTGCACTGCCATCAGCGGAACGTAGGGCTGGACAATATAGAAAAATTTTTATCACGACATTTTTTTTTATATTGATCAATATTGATATATATCGCGATATGGCAAAGATTCTGCTGCATTGAACTTAAAATTTATTTTAACAATTNATATATATCGCGATATGGCAAAGATTCTGCTGCATTGAACTTAAAATTTATTTTAACAATTTCTTTGTGCATGTTCTGAACATAAAAAATACGCAACTGAAAATGAACGGAAAATTGTAAAATGAAAAAATAGCCGTTTTTAAGCTAAGTTGCAAGCTAGCTAACAGATGCTGTGCTAGCAGGACTGTTGCACTGTGAGTACATATACCAAAACACAATCAGACAACATCAAAATCAAGACAAAAATAAGATAAATTTGAGCACCTGCAATATCTGCCTTATTTTGTCCACTGACATATCTCCATCTTTCAATGTCACCCGTTTAACACCCCGAAAGAGTACGAATGACTCCATCATCCATCCGTCCATCAGTATCTGCATATCTATGATGGCAGTTCCTCTCTTTCTTCTTTCGGAGTTTTGGCAGATGGCATGTCACCTTTGTTCAGTTTCAGTTTGTTCAGTGGACAATGAAAATATGTCTAATGAATCAGATGACTCGTTTTCCATTTTCCGATTTTTTTATGACAAAACGAAAAACGGCTTTTTCCGTTTTCCCATTCCAAAACGAAAATCAATTGGCTGTTATGTACAAGGACCAGTTTGTTGGTGTGGAGCATATCTGAGGGCTTTGCTGCTTGTCCCAGGGAACGGGTTTGAAGTAGTCGCTGTGTGACCCGTAAACTGGCTGCACTCTGTGCTCAATTAGATGGCAGTGCTTCAGACGGTAAAATAAGTTTGTTGTACAGCCGTGCTTCGTCCGCACTGTTTTTCTTTCTTAGTCATCATTAGATTTTTTTTTTCCTCTGGAGTTTCATCGCTTTCTGACATATTTGTCTGACTTAAGATCAGATATCACCGCCGCTGTGTTCACCGGCCTTTAGCAAGATGCTGCTTTGAGGAAGTGAGCAGGCTGTTATTATGACACTGTCACATGATTGGCTTGTTTGTTCCAGTTCTGACATGCTATTGGCTGTTTGACCCATCATTAACTTCCTGTATTCATCCTGTATTCAAGCACTATTTTATATCGATTTTATATTGACAGCCTCATTTTTATATCAAAGATTTTCTAATATACTATATATATTTCTAATACGACTTTATATCGTTTGTATCATCCAGCCCTAGCGGAACATGCTTGCATGTGTAGGCGGGAATCAGCTTCAAGTCCGTTAATCATGAGCCTTTCTTACAGCTGCCTTCCCTCCAGCTCTTCCTAATTTTAGCGTTTTTGCTGTGCTTTTTCATTGTACCTGTAACTTATACAATCCACTATGATCGACAGACGCTATTGGACATGAGAAAGACAATATTTACAATGAAACCAGCTTTTATCACAAACTTGTCAGTACTTCATTTACCTGAGATAACGCCTGGAGGGCTGCGAAACAGAGAGGAAAGCGGGGCTCATGAGTGATTGCAATCAAACTGAGAAAACAGGAAAACTGACCACCTCCCTGAAGCATTCTTCCGCTGCGTAATAAGCTGGACGAATGAGTGTAGGTTGCTATTTCAACGGGACACCAAGAACTGTAACATGATGGTTTCCTGTTGCTTATGGTGAAAGCAGCTCTTACAATTCCACCTTTTGAAATACTTGAGTTACAAATTTTCCAGTTCCTGTCGGCTACTGTTGTAACCGTAAAGTAGTTCCACACTGCAGACATGATACGACTTGACAAGCTGTTGCTGGAAGTTGTGAACAGTGCCTGTCTACGTCATCGTAAAGGAGAGCAGTAGGGTGTTGCTGAAAGATATTGCAACTCAGACGGATGAAGCACAATAGACCAAAGCAAACAAAGCATCAGATTATGTGTCAGTCTTATTGAAGCCGATAGCATACGTTAAAATAAGCCCGGATCGACCTGGGACATCTCTACAACTTCCTAAACTCAGAATTTATAGTTAAAGGATCGTACCGGCTGTAAAGACTGCAGTGTTATAATTAAATAACACTAAATAATTGCTTAATAATTAAATTTAGTATCCATCAATTATCACAACCTGAACAACTTGAAACAATGGAAACTGATGAGTGTGAATAGATGTTATGACAGCAGTCGTTAGCACTAGCATTTCCCTCCAGTCCTAATTAAAGGCATGATGGACTGGACTCCCCTCTGATGCTTGTGTAATGCTTCACAGTCTGTCTGATGTGTGGAACTGTCCCTCGTCTGTTGGATCCCCGCCATTGCTCTTTTTTTTTTTTTTTTTNGCTACTGGACAGGGTGGAAGAGCTACACAGACACACACACACACACACACACACACACACAAAGAAAGAGCTTCTGTTTAAACAGGGAGCTCGTGCCTGGCCTTGCTTCTCTGCTAATTGCCTTGTTTCCCATCTGGACTGTCTGGCACAAGCACTTTCTTTCTTCTTTACTCTTCCCCTTTTCTTTTTAGTTCTCATCTGTTTCCTGCCACTATCTTCCACATAAAAACCTTCCATCAGAAATCATTGAGGTCACTTGAAATGGCACAACTCTTCTTTAGCTAGAATAGTAAAGGAAAAGTGAGGGCTGTTAACTTTAGCAACATAAGAATACTTTAGATCACATATTGTGCTTAAGCAAGTCCAGCAGAAGTTATTGTCTCTATATTTAGCAGTCATCATCAGAATCAGACTTTTCCACACATCTCTGATGACTTTCCTGCTGGCTAGACTCTTCTGCATGTTAGACTGCCTGGAATTTTGATCATGGAATGAGCCTTCCATTTTGTGCTGAAGTGACGGGGAGAAAATAACACAATTAAAACCAGAAAGAAAATACACACACACACACACACACACACACACATATATATATGCACACACACACACACACACACCCCTTCACCATTTTATGTTATTGACAAACTATCAAGATGTTATGGACTCATAAAGCCCCATGTATCAATTTATCATGGTTGTGATGGTCAGACAAATACACTGAAAGAGAATTCCACTCACCTCTCACATTCTTTGATTTTCTTATCAGGAAAAGAGACTTGAGTGTGATGGAATAATCATAGCAATTTTCTTTAGTTTTTGATTTGGCTACATGACATAAGAGGGAGGCGTATCAGTCTTGTGATGTGGCTGCCGGTCAGATGAAACAAGGAAATGATTGTTTTCTTCCTATGATTAATGCTCTTTTGATGGGAAGAGAGAGAGCATTGACCTTGAAAATGAACATCTGTTCAGTGCAGACCTCTAGCTGGACTAGTAAGGATCCAGTTTTAAGTGTAAAAATCATACAGGACTAGAATTCTGTATGTTCTCATGATAGTAAATATTTAATTGATTCAGGCCTTCGGGAGCCAATCAGATCATCACAATTAATTTGTAAGAAATGTGGTTTCACGACAACAAAACATTGTGTTTTTGTGCCATTGCGTGGTTGAATCCTGCCACTGAAACCTCACTTGAAAATTTAGATGCTAATTTCTGTGTATTTCTTGAAAACTGAAAGATTAGGCAACTACAGTGCAAATTGTGGCTATTCAAATGAATATTAAAATTCACAGAATTAAATCATCAAGAGTAATCATTGTTTAATAATGTAATCAGTGTTCATATCTGCAAAAGCCTCCAGTACTTTGTGACATTTCTTGCTTTTACTTTATGCAGCAAAAGTTGAGCAGAAGCTGGAAAAATTAAAGACCATTTCTAGACACATGCAATATTTTTTTTGTTTGTTTGTTTACATTTCATCTAAAATCATTTTTGATTCTGCGAAACAAACTTGTTATCTCGATTATAAGAAACTTTTTTCTCTCTGGCCTGCTTGGACAGTTTTTTGGTGTTCTATTAGCAAAGTTGTAATTATCACCAAAACCTGTACTTTTTTTGTTTCATGATATCACTACAGTAAAACCTGTCTTGTTATCTGGCTTTCATAAACAAAGACATTTTTGACATCATCTAATTAAGTGTCAAGGTAAATTGTTAATTTGGTTGCAAACAAAGCAGTTGGCCCATTATTTACATTTTTAAAGCAAAAAGATATTGATCAAGTACTTTTACATTGGCAGTGTTTGGCTCTACTAGTGAAGATAAGCAATAGTCATCAGTCTGTTGTTACACATGGCAAGGAAAAAAAAGATGAATGCCCAGACAAACATACCACCCCATTAGGGCTATTCAGATAGTGCTTAGACATTAATTTCAGTTCCTCAATAATTAATCCTGAACTAAGATTTCTAGTTTAGGATTTTGACATAAAACAACCTTGAGATAGAATAGCTGTTCTAATGATGTGGTCTGTGTTCATGCCTTGAACTAAGACTATTAGAGGCTGACATTATTCCACTGTCCTCACTCACAACAACAAGAACATTCTGTTCACAGTTGAAGAGGGCTCTTAACATAGTCCATCAAAACAAAATTCATGCTCAACCCACTACCAGATACATTTCGTTTTGCAGGGCAAAGCACTTCATGATGCATTATTTAACAAAATGCTTTGTATATAGAAAAGGTAAACACCAGTTTGTTCATTTGCTTTTATTTTCCCCTTTTAATCAGAGTAGGAAGGGTCAGAGAAGGTCTCTGAGCAAATGAAATGGAAGTTCACAGACCCAGATGCTTGCATTAGAAATCCACTGTACCCCTGCAGTCATATTGGCTTCCACTGCTCTGACAGCTCGTGTTTTCCATCCAGAGTAAATTGCATGGATTTGCCCTTTAATGCATTAAATGAAAACAGATAAATCAGTGAACTGAGGTCAGCCTTTTGTCAGAACAAATGCATGGGAAACTCCATTTAGCAGTGAAAATGTGCAGAGGGTTCTAACAGGAGAGGATATTGTAAGGATGCCCAGCCTTTGGGTTAAGTGACAGAATCCTCCCACTCTGTTTTGAACTCTGACAAATACCATTTTGTGATTCCTGTCTATTTGTTAGGATTTATGTTGAAACAGTGACATTTTGTGATGTCATTTATTTATAGTAATTGGGTTGTGATTGGTACGTGAGATGTTTTTTGGGGGCTGATTCTTAGTACCATAAATTTTTAAATACTGGCCAGGGTCTTTATTTACCTCAACGAAAAGAAAAAAAAAAAGGCAGGCCTTTATTTAAGACAGGCTATTATTAAAGCCTTATTATTTCTAATTTCCCATGTTTTAAAGTATATTGACTCATACCACTTTGGTGCTGAGTTTCTACTTTTGGTAGAAATGTGTTGTTTTAACCTCTTCATTCAATCTCTTTTAAGTTAGTGTTAATGAAACTCAACACTTCCTGCAGTTGTTTCACAATAAAAGACTTCAACAGAATGGTTTCTAACCCCTGAACTACTGGAAGGATTTCATTGTGAAAAGTCAACAATAAGTTTTAAGTTTGTACTCACAGTAGAAAAAGGCCACCCAAGCTATTAATTGAGACTGTTTCAGTAATTTATTACTTGATAAATCTAGGTAGTTATATGTGTATGAGGTGCATACTGTTCTTGCTTTAGATTATGTGCTTTTAAAGCAAGTATCTGTAATTATTTCATTGACATCAAATTAAGCTGCCACTTTTATTGTGATTTGAAACACTGCATATTCTATTACTGCAGATCTTGGTTGCTTGGCAATATCAGTTCAAAACAGAGTGAACACACAGGAAGTAATGCATTTAACACCATATTTTCATTTTCATGCGTCAAAATCCAACTTAAGCCCAGTATTATTACATCTCATGAATTTCTGTTCTCCAACAAGATTTGTCATTGAAGGGATTGGAGATAATAAGCTTACCGACAACTTTTTCTCCTTACTGCCCATCTTTAATACAGCCCCCCCCCCTCACTGCAGAGTGTGACAGAGTTTGGAAAATTACAGATTTCAGCTTTAATAATCGGTGAGGATTGATTTGCGTTAATGGTTTTGATAGATTGATTATTGACAATGATTCCCTGCGAGTGTTCCTGGTTGATAAAGGCTCCAGTGCTGCTTGTAGCTTGAAGCCAGATAGCCCAAGCATGATAGATCTGATAGACCTGCATTAGAGCCAAGAGTCTTTGTGCTGCCAGCTCAGCTCAGCTCCAGGTTGCCTGCTGTCAAGACAGCGCACAATGACAACTACCAGAAAGGGCATTAATATGCAGTATCCATCAATCAGGACTGTACAGCTGGAAATCAACCCCATCCCAGTGGGTGAGCACCCCACTGGCTGTAATTGAGAGTTTGGATTCTCTGATGCTTGTAACATCACACTTTTCTTCCATGTTTCCCTGTAGTGAAAACTTATTAGTGTTTTGCAACAGCAGGTAAACCAGGCAAATATATCTATTTATTTGTTTTAATGTGACTTGAACTGGGTCAAGATGACTCTTAACGTTGTGGTTGCATCACAGTTACACCATTCTTCTACACATAACATATGTTAATAAGGGTGTGTGTGTATGTGTGTGAGTCCTAGTGAAGGGAATGTTCTCCAGGATTTCTCCACTTTCACAGCTTCTAGGTTAATTGCTTCCAAGGTCATACATATTATTTCAGTGTTTGTTGCTCCTTCGTGCAAAAGTAAGAGTTGGCTTTGTGTCACTTTTTTTTTATATAAGTTATCAAGATAAAAGCAGTTATCTAATGGGTATTGGGCCATTAATAGGCACTTTCACAGACAAAGTTCTAAAATACATTAGGAACTACTTTACCCGAGTAGAAACAATGTGGTTCCTTCAGCGAGATCCTTGTTGCTCCCATTTGCACCATGCAAGATTATATTACAGCAAGTGGCATCTACTCTGTAACAGCTGCATCGTTTCCTCTACACAAATACACAACTTATTTTCTGGTGACAATTCCTCATTCTAAGGGACCGTGCTATTATCTTGTCATCAAGAAGACTACACATAACATATGTGTTGCTGATTCCCTCATACCAATGATACCCAAGTATGCAGGTCAGTGTCCCAGAATAGCATCCATTCTGTCATACTCCATCTGGCTACTTTGATTGTTGTGATTGTTCTTTAAGTCTTTTCATTTTTATGTTTTTTTTTTTTTTAAACCTGNCTTTGATTGTTGTGATTGTTCTTTAAGTCTTTTCATTTTTATGTTTTTTTTTTTTTTAAACCTGAAAAGGATCCTAAGTTCCTTAAAAAGTTCCTGCTGTGTGAAAGGGGTCATTGACAGTGAGAGTCGGGTATAACAAGCTACGGATTCATGCAGAATTTATGTTGTGTATTTTTTGACTTCCTATTCTCTTTGCCTTTGTAGAGCAAGCTGCCATGTTATGGGGCATGTCTATTCTGGGTAGGCTAAGCTCAGTGTCTGCTAAATATTAATGGTAAGAGACATAAATTATTGACAACCACAATAGTCAAAGTTTGACTCTGAGGAAGAGAGGGACTTGGGGAAAGAAGTGCATCCGACGGGTCCTGTGTTGTTAGAATCACTGGGGACAGGATGTGAATGTGTTTATATTGAGTTTATTAGAACTGGACAAATGGGGTTGACCAAAAATGTGGACTCCTGAACAGGGCAGCTGTGATTGCAAAGGAAAACTGTGATATAAACGGAGAAATACATGGTGATTAGGATGCTGACCAGATTGTTGCTGATGTAGACCAGATAAATGACTTAACGACTAAGTGGAATTTACTGTAGTTATTTTTTCCCAATACTGAAAATATTTACAAATCCATTTCTACAAATCACGTTTTTCTCTATTTATCATGTCCTATTTAAAAACAAAAATTAATAGTGGAAATTAATGTTCATCTTAACCTGTGAATCTTCATACGAGACCTGTGAATTACTGCACAGTTCCCACTTCCTCTTCTTGTTCTCAGAGAGAATATGACATGATTGTTGGAAATGCACAGCGGGACTGTTGAATCTGTGCTCGATCTCTATGTGCACCTACACCATGCACCAACGCTGTCCTCCAGCAAAGACATTTTCACAGCACTTCTGAACGAGCATTCAGCTGCTCATCTGCTGTTATTGTAGTCTGAAAACAATGCAAAAACCAGGCAACTGTAAGTGAAAAACAAGTAATGGGAGATGGAGAGAAGCAAAAATCAAGAGACGGAAAGATAAATTATTAAATGTGGCATTTTGCAGTTGTCTCACTTTTTGCAATTGTCTCACTAACTGGTTGTTACTGAACTCTGTTGCTGTTGCAACTTGCCTCCTGCCCTAAGAAGAAATATTTGGAAATTATATCATATGCTGTATTTATTAAGATGAGTCAGAATGCCAATTTTGATTTTACAGTCATGTTTAAATGGAGGGTGCAAAGTTATAGTGCTTATCAAAAGACAGATTGCTAAGCCTTTTAAGGCTTTGCTTAGATTCTGCGAGGTTTGTACTGAGTTACCCTCACTGAGCCCCAACCTATATTAATCTGATAAGGGGTTTTGGTGAGTAATAATGTTCAGCACAGAATATTGGGTACATGAATTATCAGATAAAATATGAACCTCTGGAACTTTTAGCAATCTCACTGGTGCTGCTTCACAATTTCAAAACCATATTTGCCAAAGCCTATAATTTCAGTGCTTCTTGAGTAATAGCAACAGAGAGAGAGAGAGAGAGAGAGAGAGAGAGGGAGAAGCAAAGGAGGTGGAAAGGAGAGAACTTAAATGACGAGTGAGTGTGAGAGAGTGGAAGATAAAGTTCATGCATAGCTCCATCTGAAAAGACAAACTTAATATGTGTTAGACTGTTATTTTTGTATCTTTAGTGTGTGGGGTTAGAGCAAAGAAAATCTGTGAAATTTCACAGAGATTTCTGTGAAATAGATTTTAAAATTGCTCGGGATGTTAAACCAGGCCTAAGTAAACCTTGCTTCAAGTTGTTAATGGACAAGAGAAACACATAAAGAAGCAAAGCTAAAATGTAGCATTTGAAGTAGCATTTAGATGATTCAGTTATTGAAACCCTCTGCACACAAGGTGTGAGTTCCGAAGGTCTTATTCATTTCCGTGTTTCAATTGCTTGCGTCTTTTTCTTGCATCTAAATAAGAGCTAGAGCCTTCCAATTCTATTCTCCTGTTTAGCTCATTATGCCTGTAGAAAGGACCATTTGAATTTTCCTTTAGATGCTGTCTAGCACACTGCAGACAAATTATGCATTGCACCAAACTCTTGGGTTTGCAGAACTACAGTACATCCATACCTGCTTTGGCAATGTCATTTTGCCCAGCAAGAAGCAGGAAAATGTGTTCTAAACAGTGAGTCCCTGTAAAATTAACTTGTAGCCATGTTGAACCTATTACTTCTGTCTGCAACCAGCAGATTGATTAGACTAACTAAACAGCTATCAGTTGTTAAGTTAAAAGTGGCACAACCCACAATTAGACAAACATCCATAGCAGAAATCAAGGCCGGAACCCTGCCAGTGTCAGTCAGCAAATGTCAGAGTGAAACATAACTATTATCAAAGTCAACACTCTTTGTGTGTTTGCCGAAGACTTTGAGTGTGTGTATATGTGAGAGGGAGGGAGGGAGGAGGAGAGTGAGAGAGAGAGAGAGAGAGAGAGAGAGAGAGAGCCCTTGTGTATGATGTATAAAAAGAGACTATATTGTCTAGGGGCCATAGTAAATTGATTCCTGGTGGTTTCTCTGTATGTCATGATTTTATGGCTACATGTCCTGTCAGTCTGCATCAGACCACACAAAGAATTGAATAAATATGAGTTATCAACTCAATCTACTATATGCTCCTCTAATCTTTCTGGAAGACCACAGGGGAACTTTTAGCAGACAAATCTAACTTAATGCTATTTAAACGTGTGTGTGTGTGTGTGTGTGTGTGTGTGTGTGTGTGTGCGTGCGTGCGTGCGCGCACATGCATGTCTGTCTGTATCTTTGTGTCTGAGTGTGTATGACTGTGATTTAAACAGTGGTTGAAGGTAATTGCATTGTGGCTGCATCAGGAGTCTTAGTTTTACTAAAGCTGAAGTTGAAGCTGCACTGAGAGTAAACGTGAATGTGACTTATATTCTGTGTCGCCTGAATAGTCAATGAAAACTTCAGTCTGACTCTCACCAATCACATTTTGTTCATGTTACACTCAGTAAAAGCTTCCCTGCTGCTTGGTTTTGAGGAAACATAGAATACACACTCTGGTACATCAGGCTCAGCTTCAGAGCACATGAAGCTGCTGATGTGTGCAGCGCAGCAGGTAAACACACAACAATTTACCATCGACTTGACAAAGTGTTGCTGTGTGTTATTGCTTGATGAAAATTTATTTTGCCACTTCTTTTATACGGCTGTCCATAACATTTTTTAATTTTCTGAGTCTGTATATTTGAGTTGTGGATTCAAAAGCATCTAAACCTATAGAGTTCCAGTGGAGAGTGAAGTATGAAACTCAACTTATTGCCTGCCAGACTCATAAGTCTGTCAAAGGACTTTTTATAGGAGTCCCCATTGATAGTTATAGTTTTGCCCCAATAACCGTAATACATCTGCATCCACTGTACTTCAGTGAGTTTATGTGATAATAAACCATTTTACTGTGGTAGCAAACATTAACAACTGAAACATTTGACTGGTAATAGAAAACAATCAGGTGAGGGCAGACTGCCTACTTTTTTTTCCACACTTTCCTTTTAAGGTTATATACCATTTATATAACATATAAATATGAACACCAATCAGAGTGCTCTTTTTAATGATTAATAAATCACAGTAAACTTTTTACATGTTGTGCATGTTTCTTTTGTGCATGAGTATACACAGTCCTTGAAGTGGACAAAAAAAGGTGCCAGTACTCCCCTTATCGGGGGGGGGNTTGGTCCCTGTCCTCATCAAAGTTGCCCATCCCTGGGCCTCATTTATAAAACATTGCGTGGAATCCTTAGTAACAGTTTACATACACTCCAAAACAGGGAATGGCATATACACACAAGCCCTTTGGTGTGACACAATTAACATGTTTAATTAAAAAAATTCTCTACTGTTGTATTATTTATTGTAAACAAACATTAAAAAGGTTGGTTTGACCTTTTTATTGTAAAAATAACAGAATTTTTAATGAGAACTCCTTACAAGTACTTCACTGAGTAACAGGATGAAATGTTTTTACTTTCAAATCAGGTGTTGCAAATGCTGATACTTAATCAGGACAAACATGATTATTACTGTGTAAATTTCCCATTAATTTACAATTTCTAAATAAAATATTTTGATTAGAAATAGTGTCACACCAGAGGACAATTTTAAGGACTTCTGTGTGAAAACAGTCAGAAAATATAAAATAAATGAAGTATTTGAGAAATGACACATATAATTTTGTGTTAATCGTATTTAAAGGAACATATATTATGCATTAATTTTAGAAAAGTTCTTTTTTTCCATTTTGAAAACAAGCTCACACAACCCATAAATAAATGACCAAATAAAAGTTATTCTGGCAGGGGGTTTAGCTAATTGAGGGTAGCTGATAGTTGATTGATGGTTGATTCAATAACTTGGGTTAAGGAGTAAACTAGCATCAAATGCTAGTTTTTCCTGCTACTTAGCAGTTATTCTTATTGCAACTAGATGATGGTGACATGAGGAAAAAGCGTTTGATGTCTACTATTTATGATTCCAGTGCTAGCTTGACTGATAGACTGATGCTAGGCGCCTATGCATCTTTTTTTTCTGCACCTCCTTTATGTTTCTTCGCATTCATTTTCCTGTCCATTCACACGCTGACACAGTTTACTTTTTCTGCGTCTCTCAGTTTCAGAAGCAGAAGGGGGTAGGCCAACGTGGGATGTGATTGGGCCGGTATCATTTGAGAAACAAAATGGGCCACTCATGCGGTCTTTCTGCGTTTTATGGGCTGGGTCAAAAAAATATGGGCTGGGTCGAAAAAAATTTATGGGCTGGGTGGAAAAAANAAAAAAAAAAAAGTCACGCATTTACCGGCCCACAGACCCATTGGCCCACCGGGAAAAGTCCCGGTGGTCCCGATGGCCAGTCCATGCTTGCTCTGTGTTATTCTGCAGTAGAGTACCAGGAGATTTATGAGAGGTTCCGGTACACCTGAAAATGTACCAGTACTCTAAAATGAAAGTCAGAGAGGTCCCGGTACTGCGTACTGGTGCGTACCGGCCCACTTCAAGCACTGAGTGTACACCATCAAGTGTCACTGCAGTACACACCCTGGATAAATGTGTTATACCATAACACACACATGTAATACAAGTACTACATTGACATATTGCAGAAGAAATATATATGTATCAGTGAAATGTATAAGTATCAGTGTAACTAAGTTTGATGCTTAGTCATCCATTCTATCCATCGTTTCACTTCATAAACACTGTTTATGGATTAGCTCATTCAGCTGGCGTGTAATGAATTGAATGCATTTGCAGGAATTCATCTTCTGCTTTTCCATCTTTTCTTTGGCTTGTTCCTTTTTATGAATGGTTAGTAGTTCTTAAATTCAGGGCTACAGTGATAAACAATGCAATAAAAGAGGTGATAAAAGTGATGGGTTTGTAGGGAAGAGATTGGGTCCTGCCAAACAGAAGGCAATTCGGGTCTTTTATTTTTAAACTTACAGTATATATCGCTGCACAGAGAGGGCTGTCTAAGATGTTGTCAGAGCCATATAGCATCTAGTAGAGTTAATTTACTAAAGCAGCTGAGCAGTAGTTGAGCTACGGACTGCTCCTTTACAAAGCTAGAAGTCGTTTGTTTTTTAATAACAGGCATCAATTAAACTGGCAAACTACACTAAAAATTGTCATTAACCAAGTTTAGATGAGCTAAATAATATTGTCTCGCTTGATAAACGGAGGTCCTTTCTTTTCTGAAGTTCAGTCATTTTATTGCTTTGCAAGTGCGGTTGCTAGTCAACCACTTTTGATAATAATGTAAAATGATTGGCACTATACCCAGTAATAGTGCCAATCATCTCTACACTATCATTTGCAAATGTTTTAGTTATTACTCAGTTCAGCTTGCTGATCGATTTGTCAGTGCAGATGTAAAGTGAACCAAACATTTTGACTAAAGACAAGCATACTGCAAACCTACCAGAGTGATAAAGTGGATCTTTTCTGCTTGACAGTACATTGGGAGAATTATGCTTCAGCTATAGAATCAGATGATGCTTCACACCTAATGGGTGCTGTGGAACTAAGCAACATTTGTGTTTGTTTGTTTGGTTAATGGAATGACACGTAACCAAAAAGTCATCAACCGAACAATAGTCGCAGAAAACATCTAATACACAGAAAACAAACAAACAAAAAAAAAAACAGCTTGGTTTTTCTATTGATTACAAATGCATNTAATACACAGAAAACAAACAAACAAAAAAAAAAACAGCTTGGTTTTTCTATTGATTACAAATGCATCATTTTGCTATTGTGAGGTGTGTTCTCCACACAAGCAACTCTATAAGCTCTATTTTATTGTAATTTACTGTCATAAAGTGTCATCGGTTTCACCTATGTACAAGCAAACTGGCTTATTAGCGTTGCACTTTGACCAAGAAAAAGCCCACATCCACAATGCCTCTGTTGCCTCTAGAGAACATGTGAGCATGTTCTTGAATGTATATCCATTCATATCAGGGCCAATGGCCTATTGCCTTTTGGGGAAAGTGGAAAGCTCTGATGGTGAAAGCAAGTGATTCATAATTAATATCTTCTAGGCAGACAGCAGTATCGAGCTCCTCAATGGACCACTGGCTGCTTTTTGATTTTTTTTCACCAGCCTCACTTCCACTATTTTCTGTGAAAGGTGAGCCAGTTTACCAAATTGCCCACATTAGGACCACATGAACCACAGCTGGGGTTTGTGATGTTATACCAGTTTTCACTGTAGTGATCAGATATTCTACTGCATACATGAATACATGAAAGTATTTTCTCCTCAGACATATCAGGGCTTCTGCATACCTCAGTGACAAAAGTACCAACTATAGCTGTGCCATTTCATATTGTTCAGGAGAAGAGTGGCCCAAAATTCCTCCTCAGTGACGTGAAAGACTTAATTTCCAGTTATCAGAAGTGTTTAGTTGCAGTTATTGCTGCTAAAGGTGGTGCAACCTGTTATTAAGTTTAAGGTGGCAATATAGGTGTTGGATAGTTTGTTTTTAAATGAAATGATCATTTAAAAACTGTATTTTTTGTTTGCTCAGGTTGTCTTTGTTTTATATTAAATTTTGTTTGAAGATGTGATACAATTAAGTGTGATAAATGTGCAAAAATAGAAGAAATCAGGAAGGGGCCACGTACTTTTTCACGGCACTGTATACATCCTAACTTTTACTCATGTTGTTAGAGTTTTGCAATATTGTATACTTCTGGAACCACTAAACTGTGGGCATCACGAGGCTGGGCAAGGAGGCAAAACTCCTGTCTATGTTGTTTACTGCTGGTGATATTAGAGCTGTGTTCACTGATTGAATTCTAATATTTATTGTTATTGTCCTTGAATTCAGAAAATACTGTGATCTAGGCCATATGTGGCCTTGAGATGTCATTCATATAGATACATCAATCTATACATTCATATAGCACGTGTTTGCACAAAGTAGACACAGGAGGACATGAAGACGAGCCTATAACGTCTCCTGCAGCGGAGTGGCTGCTTCTCTCATGTCAGAGAAAGTAAAGCTTTATAGCTTCTCTCTTCTCATCAAATTCTTCAGCATCAACTTGTCACGGCTCCTTTCAGCTATGTTTATTTAATGACTATTCAGTTTTTTTTCTTCCGTTTTTACTGTTTTACCCACTTTGTGAAGACGTAAGGAGAGATAAGGTGAGATAATGAGGTTAGTGAGAGGTAGAAGGAGTAAAGGTGAAGGAGTGTGTGACAGACGGGAAGCAGAGAGGCCAGACTCACTAAATGAGATGTTGCTGGAATTATTGGTCAAATCAATCTGAGTGCCAATGATGCTGGAGCTGTCTACCTGCGGGGCAGGAGTAGGAGTTTTATAATATCATTCTCCCAGTGATAGAGTGGAACACACACACACACACACACACACACACACACACACATACAAGAAAGAAATCTGTATAGTGTTGGTATTGCTGTGCTTCTGGTCATTTTAAGAAGCGTGTGATTACAGGTTGTTACAACAACCCCGACATTCTCCTTGAATTTTCCATATTTTTGCATTTCAGGAATCTGACAGGATAATTAGTCTGACAATTATCCAGTCATTAAGTATTCAGCTGCTGGCAGACGCCATCATATTTTCAGCAAAGACTCATCCCTCCATGCAGACCAAAGTCTCTAAATTTACTAAGATATTCCTTGCTCTCGGCTTAGTTCTGTCTAATTTTTTGCTTTGTTTTACTAGTAGAAGCCTAATAAGTTAACAGCAGTCTGATGTATAAAGCAGTGTGATTATACAACAGATTTACAGTTTCGGTGTCAACTGCTGCTTCACCTGTACGCACAGGAAAAGTTTCAGTAGTTTGTCATAGGTTTAGACCAAGTCTCCTTTAAGAGACCCACCAGAACTCGGTGTTTGTGTTCCAGTAGCTTTTGCTGCACAACTGATTTTCCCATAGAAGGTTTCTTTCATCGTTTCATAGTTGGGCATTTTCTGGTTAAATTCATGGACAGTCCACTCATTCATGGATTCATTAATCCTGTCTATGCCTCGATCTGACATTGGTCACACTTCTCTTATGTTTTCTATGAAACGCACTGCTTTTGTTGCCAACACTGAGGTGATCTATACAGTTCAGGATTGAATCAGTACATTAGAGGATTGAGGAATGAGGGGGAAATCTATTTATGTAGTGCTTGGAGCTCTGACCCATTTCAGAGACTAGACAGTTTCTCTGGAAAGCAGGCATGACTGTTGGATTGTTTATTTCACAAAGTGAGAAAAAAAAAAGAATAATGCAGACCTCCCGATCTGCATGTGGGACAGGAAATTTTCACCACTTTTGGCCCATATGAAGAAGTATTTAAGAAATATGCTGTTAGTTGTGCAAGTGCCGTAGTGGATGACAGCAAGTGCAGGGATGTCCTGTAAATACCACATTGGCCCAAATATAAGACAACTTCACCATGTATGCTGTATTTTGGTAAAAGAAAAATTTTTCTTTGGTAAAAGAAAAACAAGATTTTTGGATTTAGACCTTAGAAACATAAGAAATACCTTGAATACAAGGCAGACATATATACCATATTCAATACTGTTTAAACTACTGTAACAGGAAATGTTATGCTACAGAAACTGTGCTGCTCCAGATTTACAATAAAGTTAGCGCCATTAGGTTTTCTACTGATGTTTGGAGTTCTGAAGGCTGTCTGATGTCATTGCTATGTCATTAAATTACACAGGTGATGTTTGTGCACACTAATCTCTGATGAGGTATTACAAACAGCTTTGTTTATCACACACATCAGAGCATGTATCACAGGTAATGCAGGAGATGCTAAATAGCTGGAAAGTAGACAAGCAGCGTGTGTGTGTGTGTGTGTGTGTGTGTGTGTGTGCCATTTTGATACAATGCAAGAAATGTGAAAAAAGCCCATGGATGACATATATAAGGTTAGGACAGGTACGCTGGTGCAGGTTGCTCGCCACTCCTCCTGCATTTGTTCATTTGTTTTCGTTTCGTTTTGTTTTTTCCTGTGAAACTTTTGCTGTATTCCAGTTTGGGAATGGTAATTAGTTTATGTATTTTGTATGAACTCTTTGCTCTGTGAGTTCTTTGCTGGAGGGACTGTTTTTCTTTTTCCTGCTGAGCTGCTGGCTGCATTGACTGGAGCTAGCTTGATGCTGCTGCATTAACGTCTTTTAACTGTCATCTGCTCCAGCAATTTTCTGTGTGTCACCTCCTACTGGAACTGCTCGAGTACCTGGACGATCTCATCTCAGCATCTTTTAAACTGGCATGATCGTGTTTGGTCGTCTACTAGCCGGCAGATGTGGGTCCTCCGCCTGCTAGGATCAGGCTGCTACATGGGGGAGACAGATCTTTCAGCTGTGCTGCTCCTCGTGTCTTCCCAGGTCCATCGGGGAGAGCAGTTCCTTGAATACTTTTGGGAGGAACACTGGGACGCACCTGTTTGGCTTTGCTTTTCAGTAGCTCCCCTTTTTTTTTTTTCCTTTTTCTTTTTTGTTATCATTGCCACCTCTTTCTGGGTAGAAATTATTGCAGGTGATTATGAGTCTTTTTTTGTTTTTACACTAATATGTATGGATGTGTGTAGTTACGTTTCTGTATATAGTTATGTTACATTTCTATTTTTTATTCATATTTTATTATTAGGTGTGTGCTTTTATGTTGTTTATTGAACCATCTTTGTTCCATTGTACAGCACTTTGATGACAGTTGTTTTAAAATGTGCTATAAATGTTCTATAAATGTGCTATAAATAAATTTCACTTGACATGGGGGGGTATTGTATGGGCTGCACTGATCATACACTTCAGCTAGTTATACAGGAGAGACTCCTTTCTTATCACACTGTGATGCTGTGCTCATTTTTAATGTACTCGGATTGGCTCAAAAAAAAAAAAAAAAAAAANAAAAAAAAAAAAAAAAAAAGATTGAGATATCCCTAATAAAACTGCAAATTGGCTGTCTGCTTACATCTCTGTGCTTTGGCTGATTAATCTAAATCTCATAAACTTAGAGTATACAGTTCTTTGTCTTAAAGCCTTAGTTGTTGCTGTTAATGGTTAAGTCAATCCAACAAATTGACGACTGGTCTAAGCCTGACCATGACCTGAACTTTGACGATTAAACGACCATACCGGCCATTTTGCATGTTTGAGCCTAATATATTCAATTTTCATACATACTGATAATCATTTTCCAAAACATACTACTGGAACAGTGAATTAAAAATGTTCTTCCTACCTTCCAGACAGCCACTGGTTCCAGTTCATTCTGGTATGCTATTAAAATCAACTTGTTGATACTTGAAATGTTCTTGAGATAGGTAATCCATCATCACGAACGGGACATGTATTAAGGTTTTTTTCAAAGTTATGTAATTTTAGTGTTTAAGTGCAATAAAATGCACAGAGTGAATGTATGTATCCACCGGGGAATATAGTTCCAAAAGAAGACCTGTGTTTATGGAAAAATTTTAACAACCATGACGTCATAAAGCTGCATAACTATTAGCAGGTGAAACCGATTTTTAAGGTGGGTGTATTGCTTGAATATTTGATTTTGAAACATTTAGATTTTGCTAAATATCAAGAAAGCTGAAATACGGTTTTATCTTTTGGGATGTGGTTGTCAGTAACGTAACATGTATGAAAATTGAATATGTTAGGCTCAAACATGCAAAATGACTGGTATGGTCCTTTAAGGCTGTGTGAAGTAAAATGTGCTGACATACACACATTGGAGATTTCAATATCACCTGTACTATCCAACTATTTTCTTGCCGTCAGCTCTTGGTAAGCAGCAGCGGATCCTGGGAACCTTGCTGATTTAGGATAGCTACAATGATTCAGGGTCACTTGATTGATAGTCTCCAGTAGGAAACTCCATGAATTAGAAAGTTCTGGCCCAATTAACACATAAATTGCCTTGTTAAGTAGGTTTTATGTTCTTGGCAGCGTGCTTGTGTGTGTTAGTGTGTGTGTGTGAGAGAGAGAAACAATCGGAGTAAGTTCTACCCAAGATATCTCTTCCCATTACTCATATCAGCAACTTTGATAATGCTAGTGGGGTTCTTTATTACCATCATCAGTTTTGTCTGTGTTGTTAATGCTAAGATTTGTTCCTCTGGCACTCTAATGCAGAAGAGATGAGCGGATCAATCACAGCTAGATTGGCTCCTGGAGGAGAAATAATATATGTGAGACAGAGGAAGGCAGGCTGAGAGGTTCAAAAAAAGGAGATAAAAAGAAAAAAGAGAGAGATGATTTGGAAGAATGAACAAAATAATTGGAAAGCAGGCAGCTCTGTTATTGTTTGAGAAAGTGGAAATTAACTAGAAGGAACAATTAAAATGTGCTGCCTCGGAATGTGTGTCTTCTCAGGTCAAAAAAGTGATTTAATAGTCAAAAGAATTAACGTGAAGAGGGGAGAAAGTCTTTCTTGAGAGTAGAAAGGTGAATATTTGTAAAGAATGAGCATAAGCACTAAAAAAAAAAAAACAGAGCAAGTCAAATGGGTGCATTATTTTCCTTTACATGCACTACCAGCACAGATAAGAGATTTTCTTTATCAAAAGTCCTGCTCAACACTTTAGCCATAGCTGTTGCTTGGAGCCGACCTGCTGTTTTCACTCGTAGTTTCATTAGGGAGAATTAATTTTTATTTTATGTTTTTAAATCAGGGAATTTCTTTCAGTGTTTATTTGAATATTAAAGATGGGGTAGAAGAAAAATGATAAAAAAAAAAGGCAATAGTAAAAACTCTAGGTGGTTGAAGTTTGTGTACTTTTTCCGCGCGAAATTCAACTCATCGGAAGTGGATGGGCGGAAGTGTTTGTATTAGTGTTTGAAATATCCCTGTAGGTGTGTCAGGTGAGAGAAAGGACAAGTGATGAACTGAAGGTGTGGTCTTGATGAACTGAAGGTGTGGAAACCTCTCTGTCACTTGCTCCTTCAATCTGTTTGTCCACAAGGTGATTTTCTGTGTCAATGTGCGCACTTTGTCCTGGACATTTCGTAAGAAGGTACCTTCCCCTGCATGCTACGATTCAGTACATTTAGATACTGGAAAATATCAGACATAGATGCAAGTTTCTGAATCCACAATGCGTCTGCAATGCAGCCTCCAAGCTGTGGATTTTCAGAAGAAAGGAATGCTGCAATCTGAGTTCATATCCATGGCTCAGAACGGTCCCTCTGACAGCCAGCGTACATTGGAGTGAAGCAGCAAGCCTTCATAGCTGGTACCCATCTCATTACACAGTACAGAAAAGAGTCTGTGATTGAGAGGATGGACTTTGATAAAGTTCACTATATGTGTTAACATCCTGCAGAACCTGATAGAGTTCATCATCAATCTGCTTAGCAGCAAGTGCCTCGCGATGTATCATGCAATGCATGGTAACCACGCTGGGAGCTTTGTGCCTGATCAGCGCTGTCACTCCGCTGTGCTTGCCGGTCATGGCAGCAGCTCCATCCATGCACACACCCACACATCGAGACCAGTCGATTCCATTCGATTCAGTATATTCATCCAAAATCTGAAAAATGTTCTTTCCACCTTCAAGTGCTTTGCAAAAAAGTATTTCTTCCACAATATTTTCCTGGCTGAGGAATCTGATGTAAACGAGCAGTTGTGCAGCATTGCCTATGTCGAAATCTTTTTTGGCCATGCAGTACGGGTCTCTGCCATCACACAAAGCAATTTTTTAAAATATATCTNGAAATCTTTTTTGGCCATGCAGTACGGGTCTCTGCCATCACACAAAGCAATTTTTTAAAATATATCTATTTTTTATATTCGGCTGTAAATCACCAATATATTCAGAATATTGTTTGCTTTCCACTGCTGCCCATCAACCGTTGACCACCATGTCAACACTGTACCGCCTCACAAATTTCCACCTTGGCAGACAATAAAGTTATTCTGTTCTCATTTAAATGTTTTGGTTTTTTTTCACACTTGCTTTGAGGAAGTCTGGTACACAGTGGTGGATTGTTTTGGGTACATTGGTTTCATTTTGGGTGGTTTTGGGCTCATCATTGTGCTAACTAGCAGTAGCACGCAGGTCTTTCAGCTCAGCCTATAGCAAGGCACGATATCGTTAGTTACATCATTAGTTATCCCACAATAACCAGCCCAAAACAGTACCAGCCTACTGGGATTCCTCTTGATGTTTCTGATTGCCACAATGATAAAGTAGTTAAAGTTTGATGTGCTGAGAGTTAATGAGTGTGTGCTGCATTGCCATTTTTGTAACCTGATTTCTACCCACATTTTACTAGTATACTATAATATTACATTATAACAGAGGAAGTGCGTTAGTAATTTAACCTAAAGTTTTATCTGAGATGAAATTGTAAAGCCCTGTTTCTCCTGGCGCTGTAGTAATTGGAAGTGAAGATATTTTAAGCTTAGCATCCTAAGCACAGTGCTGTTGTGTAGCTGATTTAAAGTTTCGTGCTGACTTTGCCATTTTTAAAGAAACAAAGATGCCAGATAAACAGTTGGTACTTCTGAAATACTGCCTAGTTGTTGTGGTATGAACAGCACACAGAAGCTTAGGGAAGAGAGAACATTATTACTAGAGAGTTGATGACTGGCCAGAACAGGAGAAGATGGTAAAGAGGAAAGACTTGATATAAAGACAACAGATAATGGAAGAGGCAAGGTCAGAAAATGATGGAAAAGGATGAGTAAATGACAGGTGAAGATGATGTGAAGTGTAAGAAGGATAACTGTGAATGGTGAGAGCAGATTCCTGTGTTCTACAAAATTTAAAGAAAAAACTGACTCTTTAAGTGTTTATCATAGTTGATAAAAGCCAGAAGAAAGGCAAGGGATGGAACAGATCGGAGAGCAGAGCTGGCAGTGTTTAGGGGAGCAGAAGGGAGGAAACGAGGAAGGGAGGGAACAAAGGCAAAAGAAGCCAAGGCAGGGTTTTGTAGTGTAACTCATCCTGGGAAACCATTGAGGATGTTTCTGTTCTCCACTTGCACAGCTGGTCGAGAGAAGAAAAGGAACAGGAGGGAAGTTCAGAAATGAAGACATTGTCACTATTTTTCAGACATACAGTAAATGAGAAAGATAGTGTTCATTCATATTTACTATGGATTAATTCAGGTTTTGTGCCTTTGTGATGAGCGAAAGCAGTTTTGTGTTTTGTTTAATGAATTATGCATTTTAGGCTGTTTCCTGTGTAGATTCACAAAATAGGGAAGGAGGGAATGGAAATTCATACAGCTAGACAACTAGATGTGAAACTGATTTATCATTGCTATTTGACTCCTGCAGGAGAGGAGTCTGTTATTTAATGCCTGGGAAAAGAAGGTGTAAAATTTGTGGCATTTAATGAAGAAAAGATACATAGAGATGGGGAGAGTTGGGCTTAGGAAAGACGTAACATCTGCAAAGAATATTGCAGCAAATGAAGAGGTGTGTGTATTAAGCTCATTCTTCATAATGAAACAAAAACGCAGTACTCACAATGCAACAGTTTTTCACACTTTTTTCCTTTACTGTTTCTTTCTTTTGCTAACTGCGTGAAATAGTTTGCAGTTTGGGGTCAGCTTTGTAGGGTGGAGACAGGATGAGTGAAGGCTTGGGGGTCTCATATTTATGAGGAAAATAATCAGGCACCTATTCAGCTTCCAAGTTCCTGTGTCTTCTGCCCTCATTTATCTGTTGTCACATTTTTTTGTGTACACAGTGTGCCCACACCTCACTCCACTTTTGTACTATATGCTCAAGCACCGTCATACCTGAATTAATTTGCACATGCATCCATGAAATATAATCTTCTCTATTTATACTATAATACCTGTATTATCAGTATGAATTTGTTAGTAATAAATTTAGAATTTCATCTGTTTGTGATGTAGGTAGAGTCAGCAATATTCTTTAGCTGAGAGAAAAACAGGAAAAAAAAGAATCATATTTTAAACTTAACTGCTTTTGTATAATTCTGTGCTTTGTTGGACTGAGAGGAATGACCGATATATTAAGTGTTAAGTTGTTCAGATAAGCAGCAAACTGCACACGGAAAGTGCAGCTTCTCTTCTCTTCCCTCTCATCTCAGATCCCATCTTACCCCTGACTTTCCTTCACACATCCTCCAGTACTGGCTTCTCTATAGGAAGCCAGTACAGGCTTCCTATAGAGAAGTCTCAAGTTTTGTGCTGATGCTGATGGGAGTTATTAAATATTGAGTACTTCTCAATACCATATTTCGTTCTGGTATTTGTTTTTCCTGCTTAATATAAATGCACAGGTGGAATGTAACTGTAACCGACTGAATTGTAGCTGACGGAAGCAGCTGTTTTTCCTCAAAGAGGAATGTACAACATTTTTAGAGCAACCTGGCAAGCCTGCGGGAATGTGTTTGATTTTGTGTCACTTTAATGTAGGCCTACATTAAAATTAGTGATAGAGATTGTTAACTAACAAGTCATTGAGATGTAGACAACATCAAAATTTACCCCTTGATTCTGTTTGGTTTCACACAAAAGATTCCAAGTGAACCTCAAAATATCATCAAAAGCCAAACCGTGTCACTTTCTTGACAATCGAATAAAGCCATTGAGGCTCATGATAAGGCTAAGTAGGTACACAATATAAGTACCTGATGTAAAATAAACCATAAAAACTGTGAAATATGCATATCAGATCATTACAGACTGCCATAGTGCTGTATCAATGTACTATAGATCTCTTATGAGTATTTATTGTAGCCTTAGGGTTTAGCTCTTTATAAATGATATCACATGGGAGGAACTAAAAGAAGAATTTTTTTTTTTTAAAGAGCCAACAGCCTCACTAACACACACACACACACACACACACACACACAGACTCGCAAAGCTAAATGTACACACACCATTTCTTGTGTCTTACAGATGACTAAACACTGTGACCAAAGCCCTGCAGACGGTTCAGCATTTACATTATTGATGGTAGTGTAAATGAAAACATCAGCTAGCCAGACCCTGGAAAGTGCTTAACTAGTCATGTGGGCAAAGCTCACTTTTTAAGGTTTGTCCTTGACTATTTCTTGAACTTTGCTAAAATTTTGCATAGGGCTTCTTTGGCAGGATCAGTAGTTTTTAACAAAGTAACCTAAACTAATCTAAGCTACAGTAGCTTTATAGATATTAACTTTAGTGACACGTATGCACGGCGGCTATTAATTAGTATTTACTACAAAGCGGAAAGAGCTGAGTGCTAACTTTTTTATGCAGTTTGTAACAAACAAAACTGCCACTGTAGTTTTTGACATATGGCCTACCAATATGGCAGCATAAACAAATTGTCATGTGACATTGTGACGCAGGTGAAATGTCTGTTTAACAGATTTTCTACCAAGACGTGGCCAATTCACTGAATTTGTCCCAATGATCTGGCAGGGATACTTATTGCCCCGATAATTAGACTGAAAAAAGTTTTAACTTCCTTCCAACTAATTTAAAAATAAAATAATAATAATCTTTCTGAAATGTACGGAGCCCGGGAGAGCTCATGGAGAAAAAAAAAAATTAAGTCATGCACACGACTTACTAACTTTCAGTGAACTGGAAAAAGTAGTATCATTTAAAATACGTTCAAGGGATACCAAAACTGTAAGAACATGGTGTTTGACAGCCAAAAACCAAACTATATCCGCATATTTGAGGCCAAGATGAAAATAAAACTGCATTAAATCCAAATNGCCAAAAACCAAACTATATCCGCATATTTGAGGCCAAGATGAAAATAAAACTGCATTAAATCCAAATGGTCCACAGTGTGTGCGTATGTCAACTTGCACACCTGTCAATATTGAAATACTGGAGATTTTCTGGGACATGACACCCCACCCCAGCCCATCTCAATCTTATTCTCTCATCTAAAGCTTTGCTAGCATGATGGTATTATGTTTGTTTATTCCTCCTACGAGAAACGAGAATCAGCTTTGATTCCGCTTGACTTCAGGTGTCCCCTGGCAAGCACGCCCCCTTTGTGTGCCACAGAATAACTGAAACAGCTTAATTGGGCCAGTTATGATTCTGTACAACTGTCAAAACACAGGAGATTTACAGAAGAAATTACCAAATGAGCACGGCAGGAGAGGGGGTGAAAATACAGGAGAAATCCGAGAGAAACGGGAGTGTTGACAGGTATGTCACCGGTAGCTTGTTCTGTTCTGAGCAGTGCAAGAAGCAACTCTGAAGACAGTAAAATTACGTTCTTCTTCCGNCTTGTTCTGTTCTGAGCAGTGCAAGAAGCAACTCTGAAGACAGTAAAATTACGTTCTTCTTCCGGTGCACTGACCTGTCAGTGAAGTAACTCATGCGAACAAGTTAGTAAGTCGTGCGAACGACTTAGTTAACTCGTGGGAACGACTTAGTAACGTGCGAACGAGTTAGTAAGTGTGCGAATGACTTAATTTTTTTTGTCTCCTTGAGCTCTCCCGGGCTCCATAGAAATGTGTCATCAAGGCAAAATTAAGTTGAGAGTAGTCTCATCGCTCTCTCTGCTGTCACTTTAGCACCAGGGAAAGCTCATTTCCAGGCTATATTAAAACCAGGAAGCGGTTATGTCAGTGTTATAAATGAGGGAAATAAAATAATCTCACTTTTCTTTTCTTTTGTTGTGTTGTTGAGAACAGTAATGACAGTGAAAGCAAACTTACAGCCTCTTGAAGAAATGACAGCTGTCTTTATGGTAGATTGGTGAGTTCACACCTTCATAACAGTTTTGTGAACATTGAAAGTTAAAAACGTTTTTGTTAGTTTTGTGTAACTGATATTTTTTCAAAGGCTTAAAAAAATGCAGACAACAAAAATGCCTATAAAATAACTGAATCTGTATGCTTGCAGGACTATAAAATTTTCATACAGCTCAAACTTTCCTACCTTAACATTTCTCTTACTATTTCAGTCTGTTAAATGACAAAAATGTACTTTCCCTCCCATCTTGGATCCAAAATTTTATGGTTGTGCTGTTTTGCTTTCATAATATTGAAATTATACATTGTCCTGCCAGTGTTTTCCATGTATTAGTAAAATGATGGAACTTGGCAAAAAGGTACACAGTGACATGAGTATATTCTTTTAATGATACACCCATAGAAACATAAAGGGGGGAAAAGACAGTTTTATAGAATATGCACCCTTGTCAGGTGCACAGGCTTGTCTTGGCTCACCTAATGACCCTCACATGTCTCCTTTCACTCTAACACAAAGCCACAGAGCCTTCGGCCTTGACTGTAAAAGATTTCTTTGCTGTTAAAGTTCCGATCATGGGACCTGAATAAATTGCCTCCTTTTTCCTCAAGATCTTTAGAGCATGTGGCTGAAATGCACATCACCCCTTCTAGTGGCCTCATACACACACGGGAAAGAATCAAGTTTCAAAGATAGAAACAAACACAGCATATACTTGAAATAGCTGTCAACAGTTTCAATGACAGCATGAATGCATATCAGTGATATACGTATTGTACAACAGTGACGACAATAAATAGAAACTTTTTGAATGTTTCAAAAGCAGTAAAGAACACAGTGGCAACAAACAAGGACTGTAAGTGAACAAAGAGTTAGCAAAACATGTGGAGAGGAATAAGACTTTTTTTTTAACAAAGCAATATTAAAATGGTCTTATCCCTGATAAAATTATAAATTTATAAATGGATTTCCTAATTTTTTTAAATTGTAATCTGCAACATTGAATTTGAGTGCAAAATCAGGCACTAAATAAATAGCTAAATTATTTTAGTGATTATTACACAAGCATTCAGAAGGTTGGAGTCACCCAGCAATTTCCATGGTTTAGATAAAACTTCATACTTTTATATGAATAATTAATTACACTAAATCAGTCATTTTCAGCAGTAATAGCCATTTGCAACATTAATAATTTCTTGACTACATATTTTAAATGCCACCTTGGCAAATAAAAGTATCCAGTTCTATCTGAAGTATGAAAATTTCTTTTGCATGCTAGTGTACATACTGGCCACTGTGGGCTAAATAAAGTGCTGTGCTTTGATAGAGGCTAAACTGACTGCACGTTGTGTTTGCAGGCTGTCAGTCTGTATGGAGCCATAATTAGCAGCCTTTTTGCATTTTCTGTCATTTTTTTAAATTACTGGAAGCATAGTCTATGCTTTCCTCACAGCTAGATCAATTTGTTTACTGTCAGCGATGTTAAAATTTGTCTTCTCAAGCAGGAAAATGCAAAAATAAATAAAATTCAGGTGAAAATCGTGTAAACCAAATGGTTTGTTTTCAAAAAATGTGTATTTTTCAGTGAATAAAAGGGAAGAAATTAAAACATTGAACCTTAAATATTTTGTATCATAGCTTTTCAAGTCTGAGATTGCAAGTCTTGAAATATGGCAGGAAGACAGCCTTCCTTCATCCCTATCTTGAATCAAATAACATTTAATTGAAACTGTTGACTGCTATTAACGGTAAGCACATCACTGTTCATTAGAAATTAATTAGAGTGAATGATTATGAACTCATGAACTGTATGCACATATTTTGATAATGTAACATGATGCATTACAAAAGCCCTTAGGGAAATTTTTTCACTTTCTCTCCTTTCACTGGGAGTTCAGCACAAGGTCGACTATATCTTGCTCAAGGACACTAAAGCAAGCGGATGCCTCCCGGTTTGAATCTACATTATCTGGTTGAAGCAAGTCTTGCTAGAAACCACACTGAGCTCACAACCATGTTTCTTCTCATTGCTCTTTAGCTTGATTTATCGACACATATACCAACAGCACAAAAAAAGTTAAAAAAAAAAGTGAAAATTAAAAAAATGTTTAAAACAAAAGTGAAGGAAGAGGTCAGGAAGATATCGGCTTACATGGTTGACCCCACCTAAAATTTACTTACATATACAAAGTATTTTCCTAGGTTTTACAACTTACAGGAAACTAATAAAAACAGCATAATGCCGTTACTCAAAATTGTTACTCCTGCTCCTGTTGCTACATTGCCTGCTAATCAAAAAATTAAATAATTAGGTACAATTATTAAACTTTTTTTTGTAAGCCATGAATTAGAGGAGACTAAGAAGCAGGGTATGTCTAGGACTTCTAACAAGGAAAAGACCTGTTGCTTAGTACAAATCAAATGTGTGCATTATGAAGAAAAATAAAACAGCCTATCCAGCTCACATTCACTACCAGGATGAATAAATTTTGCCAAGCCAACTTTTCCCACCCAGGGAATCTTTAACAGTTCATCAGGAAATGGCAGTTAAGAAGAGGAGTTGACATTATTGGAAGCATTTGCCAAATACTGATCCCCAAGGATCAGCAGCATCAATCTCTGCTTAATAGAACAAGATTTTGTTAATCTGTAGTCATGGTTGACTGGCACTGAATGCCAATGTTAAACTCATATACAACAGTTTAACATTGGCAATTAGTCTCTTTTCTAAAATATCCTGTTTGATGTCATAAGTACCTTTGTTACTGCGGTGAGGTTTCTGCTGTTTTCAGCTGCCGCTCCATAGTGGCATGTAACCATAATATACCATAATAACCATAATATACCTCTCCGCAGTGGGAAGTGAAACATATAACTGTGATCCCCAGAACCGTGGTACATACTGTACCAAACCATGAGATTTCTGAACTGTTACGCTCTTAAAACACACACACACACACACACAGGCACATACAGCCAAACTCAGATCCATATTCATTGCACTTGAAATATTTTGTGTACGTGTGCATGTGGCACATGGATGTGATGGAAGTGATATCTTGACAGTGTAATGTTCTCTTATCGTTTGGGTTAAGCGTTGGTCTGCTCATACATTTGACTGAGTTTATAGACATCACCTATTCATTAGTTTTACTGACCTGATGCTTTAACTGAATCAAGATGATATCACACAGTAAGACTTGCACAAGCTCCCTTTTGGTGTATTTACTTTTCATTATACAATGTGTAGGAGCCAAATACCTCCTAGTAGTTTTGTGTTGTTGAACACATAATATTTGCATATGTCTTATTTAGCATATTACTTTAATAGTTTTATGCAATATAGATTTGTGTCATGAGCATGATAATTTACCTTCATTTATTGTTGACATGTGGATAAATGCACATTAATTGTAAGCCTAACTGATTCATGTCCCTTTAAGATGGGGGCGGGGATTGTCCCGTAGCGTACACAAGACAGGTACAGAGAGTCTGTGTGTGTGTTTTGCTGGATAAAGACTGGAGCCTCATGGTTTTCTGTCTGTGTTATTTAGATCGTGTGAGTTGTGTTATGGGGACTGTTTATCTCTTACGTTTTATTTTCTTTTTGTATGTTGACCGTGTTAATAAATGTTCAAAACAAACCAACGTTGAAGAATTATTTTTATCTTGCCGACTACCAACACAAAGTGAAACACGAGTCAGCCTAAGGCTCTCGCTTTTTGGGTTGCTAAGGATCCCACATAGTGCCCTCCACTAATATTGGCACTCTTGGCAACCCTCCCAAACAAGTTGTGGTTATGTAGGCGGCCTCTGATCGTAGTTTTGGAGACTTTCTGACTCCAACTAACGTTTGCAATTCTTCAGCTGTGATCCTTGAAGATTATTTTGCCACTTGAACCCTCCTCCTCACTGTGCATGGGGTCAATATAGACACGTCCTCTTCCAGGCCGATTCTTAACATCTCCAGTTGCTTTAAACTTATTCATTATTGTCCTGAAAGTGGAATTGGACATTTTTAAACATTTAGCTATTTTCTTCTAACCATTTCCTGATTTCTGCAGCTCAACAACCTTTATGGTGCACATTATTACTGTGTTCTTGGGTCTTTCCCATTGTGATGAATGATTAAGGGAATTTAGCCTGTGTGTCACCTCATATTTATACCCCTGTGAAACAGAAAGTCATGGCTGACAACTAAAGTGTTCCTAGTCACTCAGGGAAACTTAAAAATGTAAAATATGAATGGGAATATGCTTCAGTTTAATTTTACACGACTTTCCAAGGTTACAAATAAGTGTGGCACATATATATTTTAGAAAAAATATTTGTTTCATGATAAGAATTTCTCTTTCCTTTCAGTTATTTTATTTCAATTAAAGGTTATATTTTTGTTAATATTTTGATTGAAAGATCAAGAGGATAAAAAAATAAAGACAGTTTATTCACAGCCCAGTTTGCTTTTATTTACCAATATTAGTGGAGGGCACTCTGTGTTTAGAGAGAGTGAAATCATATAGTTTTTTGTTTTTCCCCTGAGGTTTTCTTAGAATATGTCACCCTTGAGACAATACTGTAATTATTCACAACTCTGTTAAGTTTTAAAAGGGCTCAAAGGCTGGATGTTCCTTGTCACTATTTATTTGCTGCTTATCTCTATACTGCAAGAACCCAGTCAACAACATCAACAACTATAGGAAGATTATAAGATGTTATTTAGGTCATACTGTAAATTTTGGTCTTAGCATTATGTACCATAAAGAGACATATCATTCATTGTGGCTGCCTTCATTTAATTCTGTCAGTTGTTTTTGTAACTGATTAATTTTCATCTGTTCAGGCCACTTTATTTGCTATACCACATGCAGAACACACATGAATGTCAGCCTTGTCATTGAGTCCTGGTTAAAACTGGATCATTGTATTTCCTGTCTTCTTTTGAGCACATGTAGTGTAATGCCTGTCATTGTTGGCCATAGTGGGAGGGTGGGTGTGGGTCAAATATAAATTGTTTATCCTTAATGCAAATTTAATATGTTAGGCGTCCAGTGGTTCAGATCAAATGAGCTTACAGTGTTGAATATCAGTGCTGCACTTTAAACGCTCTGATGCTGAACATATGTTTACACAATTTAGTATGATCAAATATGACATAAAAGGCGCAAACATTTTCTATATCTTTTTGGGTAATCAGTTATCAAATAGGCCATCTGCATAAGATAATAGTTTGCACCGTTATATTTGTAGTTGGAAGGATTCCTTATTCATTCACAGGTTTGTTTGCTTGTTTGTATGCACGTGGTGTTTAGAGTCCACATTATACAGCCAGTTTCTGCTTCTCTTTAGAGTTTAGAAGAATCATAATTGCATGCATCTCACCTCTTGGCCTTTAACCAGGTTGGTGCGGGTATCTTATGTCCCACAGTACTTAATAAGACATCATGGCTGTTAGAAAGAGAGGGAGACAAGCATAAAGGTAGGAAAGAGGGAGAAATATGCTGTTTTTGTAATTAGCACACACACACACACACACACACACACACACACACACACACACACACACACACACACACACATCTCTATGAATCCAGTGAGAAGTAGAAACATTTGAGGGAATCTGATAGAGATGATGTGGTGATGAGTGTAATTATCTTCAGTTCCTATTCATTAAACACAGTGATCAGTGTAATTAACATCAGATTCTTTTAGTCAAAAACAATCTTTTCTTTTGAAAATCTGCTACACTCCCTTTCTGGTCCCCATCCTGCTTTCCTCCAGTATACACTGTACTTTTATGTGTGTGTGTGTGTGTGTGTGTGCGTGTGCAAGCACACGCACACACACACACACATCCGTGAGAACACATCACAGTTGTTTCCTGATGCCTGAAACGTAGTAAACCTGGTTCTTTACTTGCAGCAGGTATCTCTCCTTTCCATCAGGTGAAGGTGTTCAGGTATGGCAAGTTTATTTATCGAATCAGGGGAGGGAGGGAGAGAGAGAGAGAGAGAGATCAGTCTATCTCTCTGGCTAGCTATGCTAATGAATGTTCATGGGTGAGCATTCCCTTTGAGGGCTTGCATGCGTGCATGAACCACTTATGTGCACCCTGAATATAAATGTAAAACAGTGAGATTGATGACTCAACACTAATGCTGGGATGGAATTAGTGCTCAAATACCCTAAGTGCTTACTATTTTCAATTTTTAAAAAAACAAGTGAAAAAAAGGTGATGTCTATTCAGATATCAGTAGTATTGTCTATTCAAGTATCAGTGTTGGTCAAAGTTGCAAGAACCCAAAAGTTACTCAAGGTAACTTTTTTTTTTGACCGTATTAAAAAAAATGTTCTAAGTGAAAGCACTGAGGACAAAGAGAACGGAGAAGTGGAGAGCAGAGAGTAGAGAGAAAGAAATCATTTCATTGTGGGAAATCAGTGATACTCTCTGGTTCCATGACGCAAAGCCACTGATTCAGAGACTGATTTGGTGAGAGTGAGTTTGCGTGTGGGTTTCTGTAAGCATCCAAATGCATCGTTGCCCATACCACATTAAAATCCCTTTCTAATCGCCTGTTTTACTTGCAGGCTGTAAACAAAAAAAGCCCATCAATGGCTGTCTGCCAGCTCAGCACAATCCTTTCTCCCTGCTGAATTGTTCAGAAAGCTCATAAGCACGTCAAAGAAGCGCTGTTAATGCTGCCAGTGTGCATGTGCTGTTGAATTTTCACTTTTATTCATTTCTTGTTAAAATGGTTCTCAGATTAAGTCATTCCTCTTCAATGACATTCTCTGCCTGCTCCACTGTGTCCAGTATTTATCCAGTCATTTATCATTGTAGTCACAGCAGATGTTGCTACATCACAAATTGATGCTTAGTGAATAGTCATTATTGTCAAAAGAGGTTAACTGTAAACAGAGTTGATCTATGAGGACACACACGGCTCATGATAAGGAAATACACTTAAATACACTTCTGTCAAGAATGAAACTTCTTCACTCCACTCTGCAGCTTTACAGAAGTGATTAGTGATATTTGATCTGTGGCAATGTTGGGTTCATTTCATTGTAGAACCAGTATGGGTTTATTTTCATCTGTTATGTTATAGATGTTGACAGTCATTAAAGGAGCTCAGCACAAAGTATTATAACTCATCTGCAGAAAAGTTCACATTTATTGTGCTTGTCCTTGTTCTTGCTCATTCTACTGTAGGTAAATCCTTGAACGTTTCCGGTATCGACAGTAACCGTGATATTTAAAAAATGAAATATTAATATCATATTCATAATGCACATATAATAATATCTTGTAAATAATCCAGCATCTCTTAAATAAATGCTGGATGTATCAAATGTGATACAAAAAAAAAAAAAAAATCACATATGCAAAAAAAAAATTTTTCAGAATTTTTTTTTTGGGAGTTTGTTGAAGGGTTCAGTAAATAAATAAATTACAAAAAATTGGAATTTTCTGATAATTATTTTCATGGGTCAGGCTTTACAGGTTTATATTTGATGTTTAGATAAGATAGATGAGATAAGATAAACCTTTATTTATCCCTAGGGAAATTATACAATATGCATACACAAGATGGCTGCCACATGGCTCCTGCATTTGAAGTACTGAAGCACCTAGAATTAATTCTGTAATTTCGAGAGATGCACTACCCACAAAAATTGTGGGAGACATGTTGTAAACATTTATTAGAACGTGACCAGACAAACCCATAGGTTCTGTACTCTGAATTCTTCATTTTAGCTTAATCTTTTGTTTCTGTCACATGTTGACATCAACATGTTACGCATGCGGTTGACAGACATACAAAGCACAAGGCTAGCAAGACAGTGTGAAAAATATGAAACAAGTGAAACTGAGATTCAGAATACCTCCCTCCTCTCTCTCTCTCTCTCTCTCTCTCTCTCTCTCTCTCTCTCTCTCTCCCTCCCTCCCTCTTTCCCCCCAGTTGATTCCAAATGTATTAAAAGCCTCCACCTAATCAGTGAGCAGTTGAGAGTCTCACCAACCAACATTGCTTCTGCTGCTGTTGCTGCTAAAATGATCTTAAATCTAATCTAACCTGGCAGCTCTTAATGGCTTCTGATTTTTAATCCTCTCTTATCATGGGTCCACTTAGGCCTGGGCTTTCATGTTAGCAAATTGCAGCACATTAATGAAATACTTTAATTGGCCAGTTAACTACCTGAGTAGAGGGAGGCCAAGAAAGCAGAAATGTGCGCACTGTGAGAAAGGAGGACTTAAAGCCCAGATTTACAATAAATAGCAGTCAGTGTGCAACTTTTTGTGTTGCATGTGGCAGGTGAGGCTGTGAGGGAGAGGATACTGTGGGAAACTGTTGTGTGTCGTTTCACATAGGCTGTAATATATCGCTGTTTCCATGTGGTCTTCTTTTCCCACTGGAGTGGCTTATATAACCCCATTAGAGCTTTGCTATGATAGATTCCCACGTTGTATAAGTTTAACACCTTTTGCTGCATTGTTTTTTTGTTTTTTTTTTTTACATCATCCATTGCACCTGTGAGGCATCACTAAGCCCTTGAAACCTTTTATCAATGACTGCGTTACCACTGGAGTCAGTAATAAATGTAGGAACTTGAGCCAGTTGAAATGGAGCATCTCCCCATGGGGAAAGCTTGGGTTTTAATTAGCAAAGTTAATTGGCAGAGTGGAGCTGACATTGATGCAAATGTCAAATCTCTCATTGAACCAAATAAAGAGGCCTCGACCTGATGGGTGTAATTAATAAAGATTTATTAGTAGGGAGTTAGCGTCATGGGACTAAAACAGCTGATCTCATTTGATGTTTTCTCCCTTCTTTTGTAGCAGAAACAAATCTTTCTCTTAGCTAGAATAAGATCTCTTCCGGATGTTGACTTTTAAATTGACCTCGCTCTTTCCAGGAGTTGAACTCGGGTGTTTGATCTGTTGTCGGATCAAATTTAATCTGCTATGATTGCTCACTTGAGCTGTGACACAGCCCAACATTGCCACTTAGGAAACCTATTAAAGATAGTTTTCACTGTGACCTATATTGCCTGCTCTCATTAGTAGGAATAGTATTGGTTACATAAGAGTCGATTTTCTGCTGATGGCTGTGTACCCAGCTTTTAATTTATTTCCTGCAAGTGAGTGTCTGTTCTACGCCAACTTTGTTGAATATAGACTCTCTAAGTTTTCACTCAACCTATAATCTCTAAGGTATTTTTATCCCTTTTTCTTCTTCTGCATGGAGAAGCTAGCACAAAACTTTCAAACTAAAGTTTTCCTACAATCTAATATTGAGGAAACAACAGAAAACCAACATCAAGAAGAGAAGCTGTTTTCTTGTAACTTAAAGTATAAAGCAAAGGTTCAGAATTTGAGAGTTTGTGAGGGTGGAGGGAAAGAAGTGCTGGTTAGATGGTGTAATTGTAGCTATAGGCACAGGGTGATTGGTGAATGCTGCCAACGCTCCATTGCAAAGGACTAGGGGACAAAATGAATTTTTGGTCACACATAGATGGTGTGTGTTTGTGTATGTGAGATAGAATGTCTGTGCATATGTGTATTTTCTGTAATTGGAGAAAATAAGCATTGCCTTCTAAAACTTCACAAATTTCTTATCTGAAAGTTCCTAACATTACCACCCATGTACTTGCATTTACCTGTGCACACAAACAGTGCTTTAATCAAACACCATGCAACATTTAATGCTGTTTATTATACCATAACATTTAACAAGGTCTTTGCTTTGGTAGGTCTCCAGGTAGAAATTGGCCAACCATGCTGCAAGAGATGAATCAGAGCCACAAACAGATGTCCCCCCCACCAAATCAACAGAATAGACCTGCTGTAAGGACACTGTGTACTTGACACCTTTTCCCTGTCCTCCTCATAGACTTTCTCACAGTGGACATTTTGACTTGTCAAACACGTTTAATTACAACTGTTATTGGACTCTTGGACTTTTCACAAGAGAAAATATCAAGTCATACATCATTGTATGTGATCCAAGCTTTGTCGTAACAGTAATAATTTGTCTTTAAATTGTCTTTGCTTTGCTAGGCTTTTATTCAGTCAACTATTACGGTTGATGTAATCCATCATTATTAATCCACCTTGAGAAAGTGTCATTGATTTTTGGTGATCCCTCTTTTCTTCTTAAATGCAATACTCAGTTCACATTATAAACTTTATTTCAGACACTGGTCCACCCCTCATATGCACACATCATGTTATACTGTGGATGTCACTGTGGTGATCATAATCATATGTTTTTAGAGTTAAACAGCAGTCAGTTTGTTGCAGATGTCCTGTAGTCTGATTGCTATATGTACATAGTCAGGCCTGAGTGTAAGTAGATGAGTTGGTTGTGCCTAATGTGCTGTAACTGCTCAACATTAGGTCTCAGTACTAACACGTACTGCCTCTCTCCTACATATTTGATAAATTCATTGCTTGCTCCAACAGATTGGCCAGTGTTAAATACAGCAACTCAGAAATCATTACATAATGAAAATTAAATCACGTGTACATTCTTACCATGAGTGGCTAATTTTTGCTTTGTAAATTAAGGCTGCTGTTATATGTCTGAGCAATGCTGATATCTAATTTAGCATTTCATTGCCTTTGCTGTTTTGTTGCCAGCTTGTCATGTACTTTTCACGGTGTCATCAGTAGGTTTGCCATCCATGCAATCAAGTATTTGACTCTCCAAATCTCCAAATCCTCTGCCATGAGGGAAGATAGGTCTGATCCCCAAGAATCACCACGTATTTTGAAAAACTGGTTATGATTGCAAGTCATATAGACGTAACAGATTAACCATGTATGTGACACTGCGTTTGTATTGTTGTTTCTCTCCCTCTTAGTTCTCATCAGGATTAAAGATCAAGCAAAAGCTGAAGGTGGTGATTCCCTGTCTTGGCAAGTTCAGACCAAATGTGGGTCAGTGCTGCCACCAGTGCACACCAGACAGTTTGGTGAGCGTACAACACATCAATCATTCAAACTTTATAGTATAGCACCTTTCATACAAGTTAATGCAACTCAAAGTGATTGACAGGTGATTGACAAATTTCAGAAGTATTAGAATGTGAGACTAATGCACATCAGAATAATAGTAAATAAAAGCAGTGATAACAGACAAGATAATAAAACATGAGCAGTAAGAAAAAAAAAGTGTATAAAAACATTAAGATACTATGAAATTATAAAACACTACATGAAAGCCAGGCTGAACAGATGGGTTTTAAGTCTACGTTTAAATATATCAATATTTTCAGCTCATCTCAGATCCTCATGATCTGCCCAGAGGACAAAGAGAGGGTCATGTAGACAACAAAAACAGACAGATGAAATGGGAATGATTGGCTGTGTGATTACACATCCAAAAGCCTTATACATTTTTTATACTGCAGTGCTGTAGATTTGCTTCAAGTTAAATTTTTAATAAGGTCAACTAACAAACAGAGCTGTTTCAGGTCCTTACCAACTCATTGAGCTTATTTAGTAAATTTGAAGATGCCTTTGTAGATGTCCCCTTTCAGACGGCATCCTTCAGTGGCTACTTAAGTATTAACTATGGCTTACGTGGAAAAATTGGGGTTAGGGCTACAAATTAATATTTTTATGACTGATTAATCTAGCAGCTATTTTTTTCAATTAATCATTTAGTATAAAATATCAAATTATAGTGACAAATGCCCATTACTGAGGTCACATCTTCAAATTGCTTCTTTTGTCTGAAACGGCAATATGAAGCAAATAGTCACAAAGGAAAAGCGAGACCATTTCTTTGATTTCTGCACTTGATAAATGGCAAAATGATTGTTAATAAAATTCTATTTATTTTTTTTTTTCATGTTTATTCGAGGAATCATTCCAGCGTAAAATGGGACGGTGTCTGACAGAGCTTAATTGGGTTGATGTTAATAGTCAGCTCAGTTGGAAATGTCTGTTTTTCTTTTTGTCATGAATTAGCACAAGACACTTGGACAAACGTCTCCTTTCCTTGGCTTCCGAAACCTTCTGAGTGTGAATGAGACACACACTAGGTAACGCTGTGTCTGTGAAGAAACACTTTCAATACCGACAAACACACGTGCCACATTTTCCAACTGTCTGTGTTGTGTGTTTTCTATACTAGGTACCGTGGCTGGCTGGTGCGGAGAGTGTGCTGCGTGCTGTTTGTGAATGGATGCAAGGTTTATCCGAGTCCTGTTAGCAACAGACTGGAGAGAATCTGTCAAAGCAACAGGTACCTGAGGAGAAAGAGAAGGATAGAAGCAGAGATAACAGAGGAGAGTAAATAAATGATAGGTAGAGATTTAATCAATGAAACAGGCTTCTGCAGTTCTTATAAGAGACGGGAGCAAAGAACACGAGAGACACAAAGATACAGAAAATAAAAGTTATTGTGGGGTCTGTGCACCGTGAATATACAGACAATTTGACAACTTAGGACTGTCGTCAGACGTTCCCCATCTCTCTCAGTGAGTATTCAGTTTGTCTGTGTTGTTTTCTCTCCTGGATAATTGAGTTTAACCTTTACATAACCTCTTTAGTCAAGGATGTTGTTGTCGCCTTACTGGAAGGTGGGTGTTTGTCTGTGTGCAGTACAAAAGCACTTTTGTGGTGTGTTAACCCTGCTGTCCTGTGACTGTGTTTCAGGGTGAAGGAGGCTCTCACAGCACCAGAGGGGGGAGACAGCCAAGGACGACTTAAACGTCTCTCAAAATACCTCCCCCTCATTAACACCTGCATTTCTCCCGGCCTCTTACGGTGTGTGTGTGTGTGTGTGTGTGTGTGTGTGTGTGTGGATGGGTGAAGATATGAATAAGAAAGAGGCTGAGAGATTGTTTTTATGTGTATTTATTATTTAAAACTGCAGTGATTTTGGATTATTTCAAGCTGCAATGTCCAACCTTTTCCACTAAGAGTTAACAAGACTATCCTATAACCTATGTTGTGGATCCTTGTTTTTTGTTTTCTCTCTCCCCCTGCGAACACATCTGATTAGCTAAGTCGGTGTTTAGCAAATCAAGATCTGGGAGGCACAAAGTCTTTATGAAGTGAACGCATCTGATTTAGCGAATCAGGTGAGAGCAGGCAGGGATGGACACAGTGTTGTGAGTTCCGAGGACCAGGATTGACAACCTAGGATCCTGCATTATGAGTCTACTAGTGCAGTACCCATTAAAAACATGCCTGTTCAGAACGGGCCGAACTTCATGGTGTGCACTGCAGCCTGCCACAGTTTTGTTTTGCACATCCTCATGAGCTAGTTTTGTTTGCTGTATGGAGTTGGGTTGAGACTGGACTGGAGCCTATGCTGCTGCACTTGGAGTGTATCCTGCCGGGGACTACTTTTTGACGGCGCAGCTCAATTTGACGCCCGCTCATCCAAACAACTTTACATGTGACACTGCACATCCTTGGGTCTTGAGCAATAAACCTGCTGAATATCAGCTTCATACAGTGCTGAGTTCTAGAGATATTGGTGCCACAGACAGAGATTTCTGCTTTATAGTTTATTTGATTTGATTTGATTGATTCTGCTTTATAGTTTTAGTTGACTGAGGTAACTGTGACAGACAAAAATATTGCAATCTACTTAACAGGATGTTAAGTAGATTGCAACATTTTCTATGTAACTGGTCCCTTTTTACACTTTGCATTAACATACAGAGTAGGACAGGACAGGCAATGCATTTTGATCGCTTATGGAAATAAGCAACATTTAACATGGCCTGTACAGGAGTACAGGCCATGTTAAAATTATGGTGGAATGAGCTCTCTCTCTCTCTCTCTCTCGCTCTCTCTCTCACACACACACACGCACACACACTTTACTGCTCTCTATTTTGCTCCTTCCCTATATCATCAGTTTCTCTCTTATCCCCATCCCTTTTCTTCCCACTTTACCACTCACATCTATCTCATTTCCATGTTGATGCACTTAACTCTGTCTACCCTCTTTCCTAAATCTCATTTTCTCTACATAGAGTTATTGGTAAGTATTTTCTCTCAGCTTCAGCACAATTTGTCTATTATTCACTTGTGTTCTTTTGCATTCCTCTCCTCTCACCCTTATCTGCAGTCTTTCATTTATTGCCTCTTCTCCCATCCTTCTTTGTGCATGTCTCCACCCACTATCATCTCCTGACTAGATTTGTGGGCTGGGTGATGCTGAAGATTTTTGGCTCCATATTTGGCAGTATCCAAGTCAACCTCAACAATTTGGCAGCTTTGCAGAGAGCCTCACAAGAGGTACATGTTCTCATACATACTGTACATACACATGCACACATATGCAAAATATCATAAACCTTCATTCATAGATGACAACTCTACGAGACATAGCCACTGTTGCTGCTCCACAGGTTGGGAACTCTCTCTCCAAAATACAGAAAACACAGTGTATTGTAAAATACTGTGATGTTTTGGCCTCACACTCATTACTCAGGATTAGAAATTAGGGTGTGCTCAGCCATCTAATGAGATGATAAGCTCTATTTGTTCATATCCACATATTCCTTTTCAAGGTTAACAAAAAATACAATCATGCTTTGAGGCATTATTAGTGAAAATATGAAAACAAAATAAGGGAAAAACCTGGAACCTTCATTTTCTTGCCCTGTTTATAATTGCTAGTTTTTTTGAGGGAAGACTACATGACCTTAATTACACGCTTGGCTAAATAAATACAACTAAATAAACGTCTGAGTCTCGCCACTTTTGCGGAGTTTCAAAATGGACATGAATGATTTCAGAGAATGCACCAGACCAATGATAATGATAATGACCACCAGACATTAATGGAGTGGTGCTTACAGTTTTCAGAATTGTCTTTCAAGTTCCCATTCTAAGAACTATTTTATTTGACCGCTGCTGATATGACCTGAAATTAATTGCAGTTTTTCTGAATTTTGGATGATACCAATATTTTTAACAATACATTTTTTTCCTCTCATAATTTCAATGAAATGTAATTGTACCCTAACATACTACATCTGCATTATAAGAAAAAGTAGGTCAGTAAATTGACAGAGATGGCTACAGAGGAAGGATCAAACTATGAAGAAATCACTAATAAGAAAATAGTTGTGGCTAGAACTGGCAATACAAGTAGCCTCTTTTATAACTTACAAACTTGCACACAAGCGTGAATGAGTGTTAAGAATGCCCATAACACAAGTACCTGTCAGAGTACATGAGACTATATTCTCAAACATACGACTACAGAGAGAAGAACAAACAATCAGGAAACACATTTGAAAGTATGAGAATGGTTGAGAATGAGCTCTAACGCTCACAAGTAGCTGCCGGAGCTGGGACATATAAAAACATAGGGAGGATTAAAACGATGACAAAACACGTCGATGAGTATAATGTGTGCTCCAACTCAGAGAGCTGCTCTAGTGTGTTCTCAAAAGAGCACTATACAGAGGATCAAACGAAGAGGAATCTGTGAACGACAAATAGTTGAGAATGCACTAAGGGTCGTACACAATTGGTGTAAGACCTGTAGTGTTTTGTCTGTCTCAGTTTCTTTACCTAAGCTTTCTTAACATGCAACAAGCACTTGTTTTGGTGTAAAATGGGAGCATACTCTGAGCTCATCTTTGTTTTTTTCTGTATGTTTGGGATCATTATCCTGCTATATGATTTTATTAATGCATTCAGATGGTTCTGACCAGAAAAGGTGTGTGATGTATATTTTAACACCCTTAAATTAAAGCTGAAAGTCAACATTTTAACCTTTAGTTAGTATTTGATTTCAAATCAAATGTGCTGGAGTACAGAGCCAAAAGAAAAAAAACAGAGAAATGTGTCACTGTCCAGATACAGATTAGACTGTATAATTGGTTTGGCAATAGCAGCTATTCATTCTTGTATCTGCAGTTAAAAAAAAAAAAAAAAAAAAAAAATCAAGTGCTTTTCAAAACAACAGAAACAATGAAGCAGATACAGAATAACAAAGCTTTTGTTGACCTTGAAAAACCACTGATCGCATGCTGTGAGCTTCAAGGGATGCAATCATACATGCTGTCCATGTGCATTTTTAGTATTTGTCCTCACATTCTTCAGTATTTGAGTGTAAAAATATGATTTTTTTTTTTTTTTTTTTTNTTTTTTTTTTTTTTTTTTGTGTGTCTCTCTGCTGGCTTCAAAATATACATGTTTATTTTCCTCAACATTCCAGTCTGCTGAATTTATCTTAAGCTTGTTGGGTGTTTGATGAGTGATATTGATTAAATATAAGACCACAAAAATACTTTCAGAAACACTATGCACCAACTCTGCACAATCCACCTTTGTGTGCCATGATGAATGACAGTGTGAAGAATCTTTGCTATCTAAAGCTGAATCTGTTCATCTTTAATTAGGGCTCTCTGCTGGTGTACGTGTACGTACGTCAGAGCATCATGGACTGTGCTCTCATCCCCCTGGTTCTCTTGTTTCACAACCTGAGAGTCCCATACACCCTTTGTCCTGTCCAGATTAACAACTCCTGGTTGCGGTAAATACACCAATACTTGATCACAAAATCTAACACATAGCACATTATAGCTTAGTAGCACAGAACATCAGTATTTGATTCTCAAAATACAAATTTTGGGTAGAGTATTGCGTTAAGTAGTTGTAAGTTCCAGCATCAAGTGTTTGATTAAAAAAAAAGAGTTTGATATCTAAATAGATCTGTGAAATTAATCTTTAACAGCAGATACAGCCTGTTCCTGTTTATCCAACAGGTCAGTCTTGCAGAAAGTAGGTGTGGTCCTCCTTCCGCCTTCTGCACTTACTGAGCATGATGCAGATATGGACAGCCTCTACTCAGCAGTCATGACCTCTGTAAGTCTGACACAACTGTATTCAAAGATTTAAAGTGGAGGTAGCATATATGGATATTGGATGTGGCCATTTTTCAATGTATCTAGTGATTCTAGTACTTGTAGGTTTACTTTTATGAACACTCTAAATTAATGTGAGCCATTCCCTTTCCTCAGAGTCAAAAACCATTAAAAAAACACTCTTATTTAAGCCGCTGCAAGCTGAAAATCAGTGCAGTTTCTCATTAAGTGCTTTTGCTAAAGCCAAAATAATCTCTTCAGTTGTATGTGGATAAAATAAACATATACACAAACATGTGGGTAAATGGGCTTTTACTGAACACACACTTTTGTAAACACCAAAAGTGTAGATAAATACATAACGTTTCAGGGTAAGCAAAAGATACCTGTCCTTTTAATTCATTTAATATACTCAGTGGTGCATTCAGTGGTGACTTGCTTAGTTCAAACTTGTTTGCATACTGGTGCCCACACTTTTCATTGCCCTCCATAGTACGCCATTATCACTTCTCCTCAATCACAATACAACCTGCCTTTTATCCTCTCCCTCATTCCCCAACCTCATCTCACTCTTTGTTCATTCTCAAATTTACCAAGAGACTTGAGTTTCACTTCATAAACTGCAGCTCTGATGTTGGGTGGAGTGGTGAAGCAAAGGAAGGAAGGGAAGAGAGGAGAATAATGGGGGGGATGATTACATTATGTGTGCTTGGCAGGTCCACAAAGGTTTGTGTTTATTTTTATGGAATCAAAATGTGTCAGTTTTTCCTTGGAAGACTTTCACTGTGTCAATGAATGCTCTCCTTCTCTCTCCCTTCATTCTTTCTTAAATCAGTCAAAATTTCCTCAAGCATCATTCTGTGCTTTGTCTCATGCTGGGCCATAATTTACTTTTTTTTTTTTTTTTTTTTTGTCAGTGATTAGCACCTGTTAATCATGAATGTCTCGCTTGTTGTATCTAGTCTCGTTGTATCTAGGGGAGTTTTCGGTGCGTTGTATCAGTTTTCCAGAGGAAGTGTGTCATTTGGACGAGATACCGGCTTTATTAAGATCAATATTGTGCTATACAGCTCAATAAACTGGCTCAGCTTGACATTAATCTGCAATAGTACAGCCACAGTGGAACATAAACATGTTGTTTATGAGTGACGCAGTAAGTAGATTTTTTTTTTCATTGACCATTTGTGCGAGTAAGCATATTGTTTGTGTGTGAGATAGCAGGTTGTTTATTGGCTGTATTTCAGTGGTAATAGACCTTTATTGTTTATTGAGTGTAGGCCTGCTTAGCTACTGTTCAATGGTAATTGAATTTTCCCTGCCTGTAAGGGGAAAACACTACTTGGGGTAATGGAATATCTATGAATGTCGTGAAGTATCCCCCACAGTCCCTTTCAATTTGACTCTTTATCCTGTCAGCCTTCTGTATTTTGACTTTTCTCTATCCTAGCTGCCCTCTTACAACCCCTACATGCTCTTTCTTTGTGCTCCCTCCAAGGTCAGCTTTCCTATATTATGTTTCTTTAAAAAATGCATAGCAGGCTTTTTATGTCAATTGTTTCCCTACTCCCAGAACTTTTTCATGCTGTTGTCTTCATCTGCCATACTTCTCTCCTCAGCTGGCAGGTGAGCTGCTGCATGAGGGCCAGGCGATAAGTGTCGGTGTGTCATGGGAGTCTGGCCAAGGTAGCCAGTGGCTGGCTCACATCAGAGAGCTCATCAAAGAGGAATCTGTGCCCAATGTCAGTCTGGTCCCTGTGGGCATCTCCTACGATAGTGTTCCTAAGACTAACATACAGGTGCATGTGTCTAAATGCACATACACACTTGTAAGCACACACACACACACACATATTACATCACTTAAAAGGAGCCATATATAACTGTAATGTCCTTAGGTTTGGTTTGATGGAAAAAAATAAAATACAAGTGATATTCCAGTGTAGAGCTTTGAGAGTTTTGCCTTAGAGAGTTGCTCTTTTATTCCTGGATAGACAGTGCCGGTCGATTAGGTGAGGTTTGCATTTTACATTATAAGGTAATGGTGATGATTAGCTTCCGTTAGTCTTGGCCTCCGTTCAGCATGAGCTGGGACTGGAGAGTGGGTGTTGTTTTTAGTTAATTGCGATAATAAGGTCCTCACCTCGTCAGTTTGTCCTTTCGCTGAGATCCATTCAGTCCATTCAGTATGTACGTTCAGTCCTTGTACAGAAACACATTAAACCCACTCTCATAAAACCCACTCTCATAAAACCCCTCATAGACTGGCTGTTAATCTTAATGCTCATCATAGCTTCTCCTCATTAGTGACATTACTATTATAATGTTCCTACTAAAGGCAAGGCCTCATTATGATACTATCACCAACTTGTTATGTGTATCATTACTCTGTGTGTGTGTGTGTGTGTGTGTGTGTGTGTCTGTGCGCGTGTGCGCATGTGTGTGTGTGCGTGTGTGTGTGTGTGTGTGTGTGTGTGTGTGTGTGTGTGATCTCCACAGGTTGGCTTAAGTTCTTTATTGCAATGCCTGTGGTCTTTTCTCTGGAGGAGGTCAGGAGGAAGTGTGAGAATCGACATTGCTCAGCCATTTTCCCTCAAGGTGCAGAGCAGAAAGAACCTCATTTATAGGCTTTTGAATAGACAAAACATTAAGTCTTGTTGTAGATCTCGCTGACCTTTTGGATTGGATTAACTAAATTTGCTTTTACAAACGAGGTTGAAATAATTCTAGGTGCAGCCTAACATGGGTTTCGCTGCATTTTTTTTTTTAAACTTTATGCTCAGTTGTAGGTTCAGGTTTAATGTTCAGAGCCAAAAATGTGTAAATACTGATTAGTGCCGTATGTCAAAATACATTGAAGGAAATATTTTAATGCAAACTTTGTCATAATGCTGTGAAAACCAAACCTTACTGAATCACAGTCACTGATCTGCCAGTGTGCACATATGTATATTAGCATACAGTATGTACATGTTTGCAAGTAAGTATACATTTGTTTATGTGTAGGAGATGTGTGAAACGGGAAGATGCAGAGTGGATGGATGGCTCCCTCTGCAGGACCTGTTGCTGCCTCTAATCCTCAACAACAGGTAACAAACCAGCTGTGCATGTATACGTGACTGTATGGATGATTAAGTGTTTATATGTCCCTGCGGTAGGATTTGAATCTAACATTTCTGAAATTGAAATAAGTACTTTCTCTTTTAATTTTAAGAAAAGTTTCTCTAAACCTTAAATTTGGCATAAATAAGATCTATCCGTTTTCATCCTCTTAGACTTGGTTCAGTTCTCAGTATTACATGGACTGCCAGTGAAAATGATAACAGAAAGAAAATAACATCCTTTCCTCAGTCTCTGCTTGGCTTCTGACAAGCAGAGAAGCTTCACCCTTCATGTGTTCTTTTTGAGTGTGGGAAGCAGAATGGAAGAGATGGCAAGTGATAGATAAAAAGATGTAGAGAGGGCTGTTAGATTGAATTGTTATCAGCTTGTGAATCCCAACATCATTAATATTCTCTGGTACTTAACACTCTGTCTCTGCCATGCTCACTGATTCTGTTTATCCCTGGGCTGCTGAGCTTTAAGCCTCTTTTGGTCTGGTCCCATGTGAAAATGCAGAGAATTTGTTATACTAAACATTTACAATCTCTGCATATAAATGTAGCTGTTTTGCTTTACTCACAGTTTTAGTCGTGATTCATTTGAACAATGTCATTGTCTAGCATTTGGTTGTTACAGAGCTATCGGTTGATACTGCACACTTTCTCTGATATCTCTCTCTCTCTCACACACACACACACACACTTGCTCAGTCACTCACACATGCACACCAAGTTGCACAGCTAAGCTGCATAAATAATACTCACACTCATATCCCTCCAGCTCAAGCCTTAGACAAACAGCTCATAAACTGTATGATAAATACCTCCATTTTAAGTGTTGGAGTTGCTAATAGTTACACCTAAAGTGTCTGACTATTGGGTGTTTCTTTTTCAGATGTTCATTTCCATTTCTTCTCACAAGTGTGATGTTTAGTCACCCACTGAGCTTTCATAATGGCCATTAAGGTTTTATTTGAAATCCAACTAATTTGCTGTTGGTAAACACAAATTTTGTAATAAGAAGCTAATATCATAAATCATTTGGGAAATCTACTAAAATAAAACATTCAAATTTTTAAGCCTAAGACTAAAATAAATATATCAGACTAAGATTTATATAATTTGTTATGGTCAATGAAAATAATGAAGGAAGTTTATGCAACACATTCCTGTGGCATAAGGCAAGTAAGAGTCAATCGTTTCCTTAAATTCACTGGTTTTGCTGACCTCCTTCAATGGGTGTACGTCAGCTCAGCCTCAGAGGATGCAAAAGCACATTACTGTAAAATCATTGTGACATCCTTCTCTCCCCATCTTCCTTTTTCTCTGAAGAACTGAGAGCATATATGGGCGGAGGGTGGTGTCTTGGCTCCTGCCATCTCATTATGCATCTGAACTCAAAGAGTCAGCTCATGCAGAGAGGGACCTCATCATTGCCCTCATCCTCCACCTCATCTTCTGTACGTCCAGGATTATGTACCTCTGCTGAATCATAAATGACTCTTTATAAGCCACTCATCTAGTAGTATGTAAAATGTGAAGCATACTGATGTGTATGTGTGTGTTTGTTTGTCCTTTTTCTAGCTGCAATCTCCTGCATGGCTGTGATGTCCACTAGTCTGGTGTCCAGTCTTTTGCTGCATAGACACCGCAAGGTACGTAGATCATCCCATGAGTCTGTGTGTTGGTGTCTGCTGAGCAGTTTTCTGCACGGTGTTGTTAGTGTTGAATCCAACCATCACCACACCAAGGATCCATCAATACTCCAAGAGACTCATAAACAGAATTGGTTTTCTTAGTCTTTATTAGACTGTGGCTATTATTTTGTGAGTCATACCCACCAGGCTCTAACTAATGCCACTGGCTGGTTAATGCTAAAGTTGTTTTTGGAAATAAACCTCTCCATCCTTCTCCTCCATAGGGTGTGTGTGCTTCTGTTCTGTGTCGTGATGTGGCCTGGCTCACAGAGGAACTGTTGTTCAGAAACAGAGATGTGGGCTTTGGGGGCACTTCAACAGAGGTGGTCCACTATTCTCTCACTCTGCTTACCCCTCATGTCATCATTGCTGCAGTGCCATCTAGGTTGGTTTTACTTTTTGTCCAAACAGACAGACACTGATGAGCAGTATACTCAGTGAAACATTTGTCTTTAGTATTGTCTTTTCTTGTCTTTAGCGCTGTCCTTTATTCCAATTTTGTCCACGTTTTCTTTCTCCTAGGAAAGACCCTTTTATCCGTCCCCACTCCTCTCCTGCTGCTGCACAAACTCTCACCCTCCATGCCAAGATTGTCACACATGCCTTTATAATGGAAGCTGTTGGTGGTGAGTGAAAATGTGCACGTTCCTGTAACAGTTCAGCCTAAAAAGTTTTCTCCAGGAACCTTGTTTTTCATAGGAGGTATTGGCTACAGCTAAACTGTTGGCATATCACTGTGGAAAATCAGTTTAAAACACAGCATTTTCCATCTTTACTACTAAAAGTACAACAAGCTTTCAGCAATGTTAGGTACATGCAGGGCCTGCTTGAATAATTTCAGGGTCCCAGGCAAAACTTTATTTTGGGGCCCATGTCCACATTAGCTCAATTTTTTTTTTTTTTAGCCTGTGTCTGTGTGGCAGGCATTGCTTAATAATAAATGGAGCTACATAAAGCTCTACAGTGAATTCCCATGATGATTTGAGTTTGAAAATACCATAAATTTTCCATTAAAGTAGATTCACTAAACTTGGGATGAAAACCAGTTTAAAAGTTCATTAGACCTTTTATACATTTATTATTAAAACAGAATTTGTTTAAGTTATTGGAAAATAAAGTTTACAGAGAAAAACTTTTCTATGAACAGAATTGCCTTGATATTTTCTGCTGATTCAGGCATCTTTCCTTTGACTGTGGTGAGCTTTGAGATGGGTTTCTAACCTTACCAAAAGGTATATTGTGTGTACTGTTGGCATAAAAAAATGTGCTCGAATTGGAAAAGTACACTGATATGAACCAGTGGGTAAAAAGAGACCCGAAGAAAAGGTTTTGTATGTTTTGTACACAGGGGCCCCCCGCATGAAAGGAAGGGGCCCTAGGCTGTTGTGCAGTTTGTTTACAGCACGAGTCGGTCCTGAGTATGTGCAAGAGCAGATCTTTTCAGCTGAACGTAAAGAGAAAAAGAAGCCGGTGCATGAGGACAGTGCATTAGGGGCAGCACAGTCTCTTTAGCTGGATTTAGCTAGTTTTGCTGTTTCTGTGGTCAGTTCTTGTATGTTATTTTTTGAGTATTATGTAAATACATATGATGTGTAGACATTTATGTCAAAAGCCCTACAAGTCAAGTATCTATAACAAGTGTGTCATCAAGAGATTTTGGGTAGCAGGATGGTATGAGGGAGACCATCCTTCAACTGTAGTCAAGCCTCAATGACAACTAACAGTTATCCTGCTAAAGTGTGCTTCATGGCAAAATGTACCTCTGATTCTTCCAATCCCAGAAAGTCTTTGCTGATCTGGGACAAAAACCGCTTGTCAGAGACAAATCATTGCTTGTGTGTTTCACAAACACTTGTAAAGGCAGAGCAGACAAGTTAGGGTTTTTTTTTTTTTTTNGGGTTTTTTTTTTTTTGTTCTGTTGTTATAACTTTATTGCACAGAAGACAATGTATTTCTCCGCCAGGGAATATAATCCGAGTAGAAAACGGCTTTTACCGAGAAATTAAAACAACCATCCCTTTTACAATTGTGCATAAGTGTTAGAAGGTGATGCGTTGAATTTTAAGGTGGGGTGAATCACCTGAACATTTGATTTTGAAAGATTCGGGGATTTGAAAGATTAGGAGATGTGAAAAAATAACAGGAAAACTAAAATACGGTTTTATGTTTTGGAAATTGGTTGTCAGTAACATAGCATGCNAAAAATAACAGGAAAACTAAAATACGGTTTTATGTTTTGGAAATTGGTTGTCAGTAACATAGCATGCGGGTTGTATATATTGGGCTCAAACGTACACAATGGTCCTTTAAGCAAAGCGCATCATTCAGATTCTCTGCTTTGCCACTGAACACAAAGGTCAACGAAATTCAACTTTGACTCGTCTGCTGCTGACCTTGCATAGAAAGAACAGCTGTGTGTGATGTTAGCTCATACAACACAACAAAGGAGGGAAAGTTCATAACTTTCATAGAGCAATTTCCCAAGTTGTACAGAACAGCTTTAAAAAAAATTGGCTCTTCTTGGCCCTGTTTCTTCTCCAGAGGAGAACAAGAGCAAGTGGCTCCTTCTCCATCAAATCCATTGTTGGAATGGTTGTATATATTCCGGCCACTTTTTGATAATGCATGTTGCTACGTTGGCACTCTGTTCCATGTGCTGACCAAGGCATGATCGGGAGTTTAGGTAATGAGATGAGCAAGGCGCAGATCGCCATTTGCAGCGCAAATACCACTTATGTGAAACCAGCCTTAGCAAGACCCTCAATCAATACAGCTGCAAGTAGATCTGAGGCTGATTTCTTTCAACTCCTGTAGACAGAGGCAGACAAAAAAGATTTATTGTGGATAAACAAACCACATTATATTATATAAATTTAGATCAATATCGTAACAGTTTTAAAGATGTGTAAGACAGTGTTTTATTAAGTCATAAACTAAAGGCACCAAGCTCCTCTATGCATTTATGGTAGCTTGTTTGGTCCATTGCTTCACAATCACTTTGCTATACATTATACTGAGTGATCAAAATCATCCCATAAGCAATAAAATGTGAATGTGTTGTAGTTTTATAACCACATAAATAATAGGTAATTGTAAGCGATGCAGATGTTTGTGGATCAGGATAATTTACATTAGATACAATTCAACTGGAAAGTACTTGGCAATGTTCAACAGCATATTTCAAAGTTCTTAATATTGGATCATTTTACCAGCACATGGAGCACAGAATCATATATTGCATATATGAGTAACAAATAGTAATGGTCTGATGACAGAAAGCTCAGATCCTCACCAATGTTCACTTAACTGATGACTTGGCCAAGAGGCATCTATCAACCAAATTATGCATGTGGTGATGTTTATTAGACATCATGTATAGGCAGACGAGTGTGAACATAAAGGCCTCTGCTGACCTTGCAGAAAAAGTCTCTGTTCCTGCAAGATTCATTATTCTCATGTGACTTGTTTTGAAGTGAAGTTTGTGGGCAATGAGCTGTGTGCAGAAAGTCACGATGCAGGATATGAATACATGCTTTTAAAGTAAAATGGTACAAATAATAACCTCCAGTTAAATAAGCTATATTGAGGTCATTTTTAGTTGTACAAATGTAGCAGCAATAAACACACTTTCTAAGATCCTCAAATCTTCATCAGTTGTTAAGGTGTAGCCATTGTAAAGGTTTTGTTTAATTGCACATAAAAGTGAGGAGGTCTTAATCAAAACAAGTTTTAGTTTAAGTTAGATGTAGTATACAATGCTGCTTAGTAGCCAAAATGGTGTCAAGACAGAATATGAACACAGAACAAATTTTACTGCTGCATAAATGCATAATTCTAAAGGCGTGATCAATTGTAAATATGAATTCAGATAGCAATAGAGAAAGGCTTTTGCAATTAGATTCCATTAATGCTTTGACAGTGTGGGAAAGTGGAACTGACAGAGGCTAGAAAGTTATGGATGAAATCCAGCGGGAAAAGATAATCGCCATTCACCAGAAGGAGAATGACAAAACATGAGAGAAAAGATCATCCTTATTGAACTTTTCTAAAAGAGACTCATCATGGGAAGCTGACAATTACCATTTCAGCCAAACTAAAAGTTTCAGACAAATTTATCAAAGTAAAACATTTTTATGACTAATATGTACATCAGTGTATTTTTCTAATTTAGTTGCCAATTTTTCATTACTGTATGGAAAAATGTTAGAAACGGGGGACTGGATGAAATGCTCAGAGGTTTGTTGTGTGTTTTTTTTTCTCAGCGTGTGCGGTGTCGGCCATGCTGTGTGACATTGCAGACAGCGGCATCAGCAGCAGGGTTATGAGTGATGGAGAGGTCAAAGGTTGCAAGGAGTTTGATGTGGTTCTCTGCCAGTCTGAGCTAACTAGGAGAGCCCTGCAGCTCTGCCATCTATTGCCTCCAGGCTTTATTCCAGTATGTTCACATTCATATCACACACACGCACACACACACACATGCACGGTGTGTCTCACTCAATGGATGTTTAATGGAGCTGAACAGTCATTCATCCTGCTCTGCTGCTTCTGGCTCTGCCAAAGAAAGGTTTTGAATTGTGTGTGAGTGTGTATCTGGGTGTGTGTGTGTGTGTGTGTGTGTGTGTGTGTCTGTCTGTCTGTCTGTGTGTTCATGTGTTCATGTCTTCCATCAGACTGTTTCAAGGGCTCAAAATATGAGCCAGAAATGCTATTCTCTTTGTCCACCTTTCATTTCGGCAGCTGCTCTTTGTTGTCTCTTCTGCTTACAGCTGTTTCTCTCCCTGTTCCTCTCTGAAAAATAATCCCTGCTGGACATCGTCAGTCTCCTCTGATTTCAGCTACATCTCTACTACAAACCTCACTCTCTCTGTTTGCTATCTCTCTCTATTGCACCTCTTAGATATGTGATGAGTTGAAGCTGTTTGCCTCTCTAACATTTCTTTGCCTCTCTATCTGTCTTTTGCTCCCTCTCGCCCTCCAGCCCTGTCAGTCATCTCTGAGTTTTGCTCTGGATGCAGTTGACAGTCTGGTGCGCTGCGGCATCCTGATCATGGAGGAAGTAAGTTAAATTGACACATTTCCGAAGCAAATCCTGCTGTACTCTAATAACACTATATATTTGTTTTGGAAAATTTTATTTCCCGAACTTCATTTAATATTTAAACAACACTAAAAGTCTGTAGCCACACTAGACCCCCTGAGAGGCGTTAGTGGTCGTTACACGCCAGAAAACTCAACTGTTGGATGAATGAAAAATAGAAACACTTCTTACTGGGGATCACTCCCAGTTCTGAGTCAAAAACATGAAATTTTAACTGAGGGGTTGTGACACAGGAATCGCCATGTTGTGCTTTAAATCAAGGGTTCATCCTCAACAGAGCAAACTACATTTGCTCAGTTAATGTCTTAATCTGTTATGTATATTTTGAAATATCCTGTTAACAGAGTTGAAAATGTGGCACTAGAGGAAAAGCCAGGAGGTCAAAATCATTAGGAGGATTCATCCTCTGCAGACTATGATTATCCACAGCAAAATTCATAGGACTCCAAGTATTACTTTTCACAAGATATGTTAAGAACCAAAGTTTTAGATGAATGGAACTGTCACCTCAGGATGGCTCAGGTCAGGGCATCCTCAAAATGATTATGAATAAAAGCAAGAATTAACTGCCTAGAGACCTTAATTATACCCCAGATTTTAAAAGCAAGCTATCTAATTTCACTTGAATTAAAATGTTGGTCCCACTGTCAAAGCCATACCCAGAGCCACAAGGATCTGTTTTTTTTAAAGTGTCACCATTTGATCTACAAACACTTTTAAGTTACCCACAATTCTTCATAGTGCTTTTATTTGTTTGAAATAAATGTCAGTTCATTTTGCAAAAGAAGGTGTTAAATTAGATCTCTTTTGGAATGAACATCAGTATATATTTGGCACAAAATCACAACATGAACCCAGGTTACTAAATACTGCAGCTGCAGCTACTTAAGGTCAATCATATATGATCTTACCTGGCAGAAAGAGTTAGTTCCTTTGTCTTCTTTTCTTTTTACTCTACTTGCACCTGTTTTTTTTTTACCCTGTGTAGGTCCCCAGGGATGTTCCTATATGTGATTTCTGGAAGAGGGATGGTCCTCTGTCCTGGACCACAACTGATGACCCGTATCACAGCGACTCTGATTGCGAGGAGCAAGAGTCTCATTCCTACAAGGTACAACGGCCTTCACTTGCTTTTGATTGAATTTTTAGGGGCACCAGAGCATATGTGAAGGGGAAAATGTTCCATGACACGATGGCATCCTAGGTGACTGCCTACAGGGATGTACAAAAATAACAAAAGCACCACATGAAAAACAACTTTGAAGTAAGTAAATCTGCATTACAAAAGCACCTACGCAGCTGAGTTACATAACTCAAATGGAAATTAGCAGTGTGTGTCAGCTTTAAAAGAAGTCCAACACGAGGCAGCTAATCAATTTCCAAAGGAGCCAAACAGCTGGTGCTCAAAGTGCAGGTGCATCAGTCACAAACACTCCAAAATTAGTTTTTTTTTAGGAAAGGGTGAATATTCATTTGAGTCCTTGTTTGTAAACACCAAAAATAAGCGGCTCAGAGAATCACCACAGAGCTGAAAGTCTCTGTGACAGTCTCCACAAAACTTACATGATGTACATGATGAACTTCACGCAGCTGACGGTGCTTCTGTTTGATGCCTAATGGCTTCTGACAGACTGCAAGATCACAGACATCTTCTAAGTTCATTGCAAGCCACATTGTGCAACATGGGTCTAATAAACTTGGGTATGACATTGAGTTTTACNTAAGTTCATTGCAAGCCACATTGTGCAACATGGGTCTAATAAACTTGGGTATGACATTGAGTTTTACGTGTGTAGACTGTTGATAGGCTATGATACAAATTGAAAGAAAATCCGGCATCTACATGCCTCATCCATCTGCGGCGCTGTTGTGGAAAATAATGAAGCTAAAGAAGAAGCAATCTTTGTCTTCTGTGTATCAAAACAACTCCAAAGAAGAGGAGGAGGAGGGTGTGGACCTGGTTTGTTACTCACCTGGAACCTGAGATTCCTCCACTATTTCTCTCTGTGCTGCGTCCGTCTATGAGCGGACACGGTAACGGGTGCGGTAACAGCTGGAAGAGACATTGTATAAACATGCTTTTGATGCCACAGCTCTTCTTTGTTAGTTCCACAAATTCCATTTCACATGTTTTGCCTCCATCTCTTCAGTTTGGGTTGTTGTTGTTTTTCATCCAAACTTTATTCATAACAGCACTAAGTGTTATTTTGACCAGCGTGTCATTTCACACTGCATTCTTATTGGTTGGTTAGTAGACAGGTCGTAGCAGTGTCCTAAATTTCTGACACTGTCAGAATTTTGTCGCAGGCTATCTTTGGTCGCAAGACCTTTACAACGGCAAACTTTAAACCTCTCTCGCGATGCAACGTAGGGCCACCGTTTTGGAGCCACGACCAAAGAACGACCATGATTCTTTCATGTTGGGCAACTTTCTTCTGGGACAGCCCAAAATGGCACAGGTATACCCAGTTTAAAACACTGAGATGATTCATAAAGCTTACCGAAAGACGCAACATATCAATAAGGGTAAATTTTGTCATGCAACCACGTTCCTTCATTCATAAATCCATGTTACCCGCCTCTTTTAGCATTTGCCTTGAAAGAGGCGTTACCACGGTATTTCCTTATTTACACGTCAGGAGAGCTTTTCATGAAACAAACTGTTGCGCAAAAATTAAACCTGTTTCATTCTGGTGGTAAATTTCAGCGTTATGAAATCTGGGCGAGGTTTTAAGCTGTATTTGCCTCACAAGTTCGTGATCAATAAATTTGATAGATGAGCCCTACTCAGCTGATCAGTTTTTTTAAATGGCGAGTTTTGATCCAGTCTCACATACATTCTCGTGGAGTTGAGCCTCTTCATCAAGACTTATCTGCTGCATTTTCCGTCTGTCTCCCTCACACACACACACACACACCACCCTCCACTTGTTCACTAACTTTTTAGACCACTGTTTATCCCTAGGCAGTCCTGTTTTTGCAGAATCTTCATTTATGACCATGTTCTTTTAGTGCTCGCAGAGCAATGTTAAGTTCTGTTTATTATAGACTTTACTTTTATCAGGTCTGAAGCCTAAATAACTTCAACATAATCATGTGTCATCAGATTTCATCTGCTTACGCATTAAAACTGTCAGCTAGTTACTACCAACCAGCCTCTCTTGCCTTGTTAATGTTTGCTGCCCTTATTAGTTATAATGCTTTTATAAGTATGTTGTTTTGTCTCTGGAAAGATTGCCACTCTCTTTTCTGGCTGCCATGATGATTTTAAAGTTCTACTGTGTATTGATGTTTTTATGTGCTCTGTGTTTTCACATAATGATTGGACTGAATTAGCCTCAGTGGGTTCATGGTGATTGTCAACAGTAAAACTGTTGGTCTGACTAAAGTCTCACTCACTTATGAATACCATGATTTTTTTAAAGCACATTTAATAAAAGCTCCCAATTTGAGGAATACAAAACACTGGCACCTGAGCAGTGACAAGTAAAATAATCTGAGTTATATTTCACCTGATTGAGATGAGTTTTTGAAGCAAAAAACATCTTCAGTCAATAATACACTTTCTTTGCAAACTGTTCACTATGATTTGCTGGTATTAGGCATCTCAGGAGAGTTGTAACACCACGTGATTGGCTTTGCATGACTCTGTCAGTGACCAAGAAATACAAGGCTGTTTGCCAGCTGCTGAACTTTCCAGTATAAGTACCGCTCCCAGATCATCAATTTCCAGTAAAAACATTGTATCTCCAACTTTGGTTTGATTTTCTTGTTATCATATAAGCATCACATACTCCTGTATGGGTTGTTGACATATTTTCCCAACCTCACAGGCTCATAAAACACTTTAAGCATGCCCTGGGTGTGTCATCATGCATTTTTGTTAAAGCAGCATAAGTTCATTTTTTGACCAATAGAGGCAGAAAAAGAGCAGCCAGACGTACAGATCTGACATACCCTCAGATTAGTTAATTACTGCTAGCAAACAGTTTCCACCTATAGCAAACTCATAGCAGAGAATTAAAGTGGAGTTTTGTTTCTGGCGACTTGGCAAATTTTATTCAAATACTAATTTTGCTTTTAGTTTTTTTTTGTTTTGTTTTTTTTTTAAGCACTAGGCACACATGCATGTATTGGCAGTGTTGTTTGCACATCCCATGCCATTCTATATTTTCTGTAATTTTCCATTGCATTCATAGGTTTTAATCTGCTTGAAAATAGGACTTTGCATGTGTTTCTCTGTGAAGCCAAACACAAAGCACAGTTTGTACCTGTGACACTCAGATGAAAGAATATTCAAGCAAGAATGCTCAAGCATACATTAAAGCGGCAGTATTTCTTCCTGAAAATCTTTCTGCTTCCATATTGTAACACGGTTATAGTGACTTTTTATTGTCTGCGGACTGTTGCTGAAAATTCACTTTCATTCCTGTACTCCACCATCTGTACTTTGACATTTCTGACCTCTTCTTCAGCCTCTCTCCCTCTCTTTGCTTTTGTAGTTGAACCAGCCAAATCAGTGTCCAGAGATGCTCTTCTTCCTCTGCAGCATGTTAGCTGGATATCTGAGGACATTATGCTGGATCACAGAAGGACTGGACCTGCTACATACACCTCTGCCAGGTGTGTGTGCCCAACTGTGTGTTTAAGGGAAAGTACATTTGGGATACTTGTTTTACTTGATGCTTGTTTGGTGCACATAAAAACATTGCACTGCTCGTTCTAGAGCCATATTAATTCAAGACAAATTTGCTTATATTCTCTGATGTTAATGCTTCACCTTATGTCTCAATTTTCTGTAACGTCCTGAACAGCTCAGCAGTGATGAATGTTTATTAGCACATCATTAACCTATGAGGACTTTGTATATAAGTCGTATCGCCACCTTCCTTTTAGTGGAATAATTGGTTCTTTTCATGTTTTTTCCTCCTGCAGAAGCAGAGTGTGTAGCTCAGATCCACTCCCATCTACGTGACACAGCAAATAAGAACAAACATCACTACGGTGAGTACAAACCCACGTCGCTCGCAAAACACACACATTCACACACAAAGCTGTTCCCCTGCAGCTTTAAAAACTTGTCTTTATACCTTTTCCCACTGACTCAGGGTGTGTTGTAACAAGTCAGACCAAAGCAGAAACACAGAGCAGCTCCTACACTCACATCTCCTGCTCTTTTCTTCTTAGTACCATGTAAGATAACCAGAAACTATCCAAATGATGCTCTTTAATGGGACACAGTATTAAAATTCCATCAATCCCTCTGGAAGCAACTTTGTTCTGTTATCCCATCCTGGTTTTCTGTATTGGATATCTATCTGCTTTGATTCATGTGTGTTTTTGTGGCATATCTGACAGAAAGCTGCTCAGAGGAGGCTGCACGCACTGCAGTTAGAACACTAATAGACCTAGGGGTGAGTGACAAGCTGTGTATGTGTGTGTGTGTGTGTATCTCTCTCTCTCTCTCTCTCTCTCTCTCTCCCCCTCAATCTGTCTGTGAAGAATTGGAGCTTGACTCAGGGTTGAAAGTTTTGGCTCAGTCCATCTCTAAAAAGTTCAACTCAAACAATCTTTTCCCAGGCAGCTCTGAATACAGTCAAGTCCCAAAATTGTCACATTTCTGGTAACATTTTTCAGCAATATCCTTGAGCCCCAAGGTTAGTTTGAACATGAGTCCAACCTGATTTTGATTTAAAGATGCACTGAAACTAATACCTTTTCTAAGATGTTATTTTGTGTCACTCCAAAACTAGTTCTGCTACCTATTGTCAAATATTGGCACTTTGACACATAACATTCTCTCTACTCTTTCTGTAAGACATCAGCTATTTTTGATGACTCATCTTGCACAGCCAGAGTGTAAATAACCAAATCCAAATGTGATTTGGGGTGACTAGTTAATGTCTCCCTTCAAATAAAACCACACTTGACCTTGGTAGCCAGTGAGCTCTTTACATTCAGATCACAGATTGTGCCTTTTAATGAGACTGTCATAAAGAGTTATAGCCTGATTATTATTGTCTGGGTTTACATTTCCCCCTATTGCTTTGCCATGCATGCTGTATGAACTAGAATTTTTTAAACATTTATTATTTTCTGCTGCACTTTATCATTGTAAAATGTAAACTAACTGCTGCCTGGGTTAGTAGAGGTGCCCTAAATAAAAACATACTGTAGATGTGACAGTAAAGAAACATGATTTTTATGTATTCCTCCTTGGCACAAATGTATAATTCTTCCTGTGAGTGTCAGGCATAAAAATACTCAAATCAATAAACGCAATAAAATAAGTTTAAATCAAACTTTGACTACACAAGATAAATGATTAATATTTACTGTGATCATTCTCAAGCTGCTGCAGATTTTCATGTTTCTGAAAGTTGTTTTATGCAGAGCAAGGAGGAGGACAACAAATGGTGTGTGTTTTGCAGATAGGAGTATGAGCTCTTATCTCCATCTGCACCGACCGTGCAAACAACAGCAAGGAATATAAAACAGGGACATCGTAGCCACTTAGCACAAACGTAAAAATGAAATTATCTCTAAAGTGCTGCAGACAAGTTGCCACTCAGCCTTGTAACTTGGTGAAGGAGATACACTTGGCGCCCACCGGTCTCCTGCTCCACCGTGTGCATTGGGAATCACTACCTTAAAAATAGAGCATCATTGACCTACATATCTGCAAAGACCTCATGAGGCTGCTATTAACTTTCTTATTAGGGTTATTATACAGAAACCTTCATTATCTCGCTCGTCTGTACAGTTTGTCAGCTAATTCCAGTGTTATGATGGCTTGGTTTTATAACTTCCCCTAGGTCAAAGTGCAAATCTGATGCTAGTTTTAATGCACCGAAACAAAAGAAAGTAGTACAGCTTTTCACCCCATTAATTCAGACCTTGCAAGGTGAAGGTTTTTCAGTGTTTGTTGGACTCCTTTATGAAATAGCTTTATCTTTACTTCTATCTTTCATTTTTGAGGTGCTGTTGTTTTGAAAAGTTTTGTTTTATGGTTTTATTATTTTAGTGTTTGTATATACAGCAGTAAAGATAAGAAACGCTCTGCACTCACAGTGTTATCCAGTCAAAGTTTAGGGAGTAAAAAGCATTTTGTGGTGACGGTGCTGTGTTTTTGTTCACTCAGGTTCTGGTGGAGGAGCGACGGAGTGGAAACATCTTTCTGAGCGTCAGTCACTTGTTCCATTTGGCAGAAAACAGGCAGAAACTGCACTGCTTCTTCTCACAGTTCATCTACGATTAAGTGAACATGTGTTTTCAGTCAACTTGAGGCCTTCACATTGCCTTGTTAGCTGGCAGAATTCGACCTCATCTTCTGTTAGCTCGTGTTATGTCTAGAAAGACGCATGCTGAGCTGGGACGCTCACATCGCAAGTTAATTGCATTTTGATTTTTCAGTGATGAGACATTGATTTTAAGTTTATCTGTAGTGATGGCATTAGCATAAAGCCACAGGAGGTGAGGATTATGAAGTCCCTGTAATCAGCTGTGAGGACTCGCTCCATGATTCTGTTTTGTGCAGCTTGTTTTGACCATGTTTAAGTTGTAATGAAGACTTATAAAGTTTTGGTTGTAATAGATTTGCATTATTTTAGTTCTGCTTCTCTATTCATTTTTCCCAGGTTTATAATTGATGTTAAATCAAAATAAAAGTGTTACTTATACACTGAATAGGGGGTTAATTTACTAAAGGGATTTATACTAGTGGTTTATCACTGTTTTTATAGATTCTGAGCCACTCATCATTCTGAGTCGTTCTCTTCCTGAATGCCATCCTGCTTGTGCTGAGTCAGACCACGGGGGAGTCGATCCTTTCAAGCTAGACCCTTTGACACACAGATGGAGCAGAGATCGATTTCCCATTTTGATCAGGACATAGAGCTGATTTCTGGTAGGAGTGATATTTTAAAGTTTACAGCAGCCTACATGTACACACCAGAGTCAGTCTGGCTCGATTTCCTCACCACTGAAGAAATGACCAAAGTTGACCCTTTTCTGCCATGAAACACTACTGCCACCCAGTGGTGGCTTGCAGGTATTATTGAGTCTCCAGCATTACTCATACCTCTCTCAATATTTTCTGACTCATTTGAATCCAACACGTTTCACTCATTCAGGGATTCAGAGGTCAAACATAATGTCATTGAGTATCCTGCTCTAAAATGTAAATTGCTCAATTAGTGCAGAGATTTAATACAGTCTTTAAAAGAATTCCCAGTGATTTCAGTAAAAAGAAAAATTAAGCTTGCTGTATTTGAATCAAAGCTTGGGTTAAAAGTATTTGGAATAATTTCTCCCAGGCAATGTAAAAGACAAATTAACATTTTTAAAAGGGCATTTTGCTTATTTTTTAATTAGATAGATTCTCCCTATTCAGTATTTTAATTTTCTAATTTAGTAGAGAAGATTCTTTATCATCCTGTTTATGTTTTTTCTTGTTAAAATACGCCAGTGGGTTCACATAGTTTATAATGAACAGTGTGACTGGCTGTCTGCTGACACGATATTTTAAGAGCAGCTGATGACTAAACAACCGAGGCTGAAATGGAAACACTGTTGAGTCATTTAATTATACTCTATCTGGTAGTCAAAAAATACCACGCTTTCCTACCTTACAGTCACTGCTCATACAATCATCATGATTCATCCACATTTACAGCTGGATATCAAATTTTTTTATTCGCCATGAAAAATATTGTTTGAACAAAGCAAATCATTGTGTGAAATAATCTGAGCCGAGTGTAATTTATTCAGCAGATGACTCTCTTCATACTGTTGTCAGGATTTAGACAACTTTGTTGATTATAGATCCTAACTGGGCAATCTGACACTCCACCACATCTCCTTCCTGAAGGAAGAAAACAAAGAGTTTATTAGAACACTGCTTTGCTTCTTTTAAATAGAACCACACAGTGTCTAAATCTAGAAAAATACTGTATTGGGCCTATAAAGACCAGCTTTATCTTCAATACCAGCTACTAAAATCTTTTGGATAACGTGAAAGTGAAACTGAATTTGAGCTGATGACACTGATGGAAGTGTTTGTGCAATATTTCATTATTGAGTGAAATGTACAGAATCACCTTGAGGAAGACGGGGGGCTTTCTGAACACACCCACACCAGGCGGGGTGCCTGTCAGGAACACATCTCCAGGACTTAATGTCACAAACCTAACAGAGGATAAAACAAGTGTAGGAAAGACAATGTGACATAACACCACAATGATAAGTTACAAAATTAGTGGAAAGTGTGTCTTAACAATAGAGATTATTTGTAATTAAAGGAGAATACCAGCAATAGTGCATGTTTGAGCCCAATATGTACAACTTGCAGACATGTTGCATTACTGACAACTACTTACCAAAATATACTACTGGTAAATTCTAGATTTTTTTTCCTCCCTTCCAGACTGCCTTTGATTTCAGTTTATTCCAGCACACTGTACAAATCATCTTGTAGAGACTTGAAACACATTTGAGGTAAGTAATCCATCACAGTGAATGCTATGTTTATTAAGCCTTGTGTCGAAGTAATTTTATTGAACCGATCCAACACGGAGCTGCACAGAAGACAATGTATGTCTCCGCCAGGGAATATAGTCCCAAGAGAAGGCTGCTTTTACCAGGAAATTAAAATGACTGTGCCTTTAACAATCGTGCATAAGTGTTAGAAGCCAAAACATTGAATTTTAAGGTGGGTGTATCACCTGAACATTTGATTTTGAAAGATTAAAGGATTTGGAAAAATAACAGGAAAACTAAAATACGTCTTTATGTTTTTGAAAACGATTGCCAGTAACATAACATGTATGCATTTAATATTTATTGGGCTTAAACATGTAAACTTGCCAGTATGGTCCTTTAAATTTTGCGTCAATTACAGTTGTTGGCTGTGTAAGTATTTATTTGAATATATGACAATGCAAGTCAGTTTTGTGTCCAATCCACTGACATTTTCTAACGCTACCATCTCCAAATGTAATCTTTACACAGAGAAAACTTGAGTGAAGCTTCTCTCATCAGCGCCCATCACTGCAGAACGACATGAACACCTTCACCAGCAAGTCCAGACGGGCGAGGGAGAAGCTTTCCCATTACACAATTTCTAATCAGATCAGAGAACGCTCCGGTTGGTAAGAGCGCTCTAGGGCTCAGGCTTGGTGAATTAGTCTGCAGCATGTATTTAATGCTCAGAGTTGCTGAGGAAGGGTGGTAATTGCTGGCACAGTGCTCCTTTTGAGGGTTTATTTCTGTCTAAATTTGATCTGCATAATTTCCTAGATGAAACCTCTGCAGCTTGAGTTACTGAAGCTTAAGCAATATGAAAATTAGTATGATCAAATGACCCGTGAACACAGTAGAAGTGGAACGCACACAGCTGTTTTCACTTATTTTGGCTAATTAGCCCTCAGGACTGTGTAGGTGTGTACAGACTCTGTTCGGTATCTCTCAGACTCTCCTGTTAAGTTTGATGTCCCAATTTGGGTGAGACAACTTGCACCTTCATGATTCTTTCAGGCTGCACTCGTTATTCCTATCGAGGCATTCTGGCTCCACCTGTGTTGCACAGGTGGAGTTAGTTCCAAATTACATTCCACAAACGGATACGCAGAGAAATATATGTATAGCAAATACACTTTGCTGTTATAAAAATCAAAAAACATTTATACAAAGATTTAGAAAAAAAAAAAGTCTATAATCGCTTCTTGCAGGTCAAAACTTGAACCCTCACCACAGGAAAAGGCCACAAAGAATGGCCAAATTGTTTTTGCCCTCATCTCTAATTTTTCACTAATTTTTTTGTTCCATTTAGCATCTTCCCCGGTCTTTGCCTCTGCCTACCCGCACGACTTTTGGCATATGCAAGGTGAAATTAAAATCAAATCCTTAACTTTCTGGAGTTTGTACATCTCACTAAACTTCAACATTGCTCCAGCTTCAACCTGAAAAGTCTAAATAGCCAGAAAACCTGAAAACACATGCGAGGGTGTGCAGGGCCTTTAATGTAGTTTCACTCAAATTTATTCAACCTGCTAATCTTGACTGTGAGGAGCATCATGGATTCTTTGAAGTAGAGACCATTTTGAGAAGAATGTGATGCCTTCAATGTGTTTGGTGATCAATGGACTTTTCACCGAGTCAGTGACCCCAAGCAAATGTCAAATCAACCAAAGCTCTTCAGGGATTGCTTGGAACGTGTTTGAGTGGCCAGATTGAAATCCCACTGAAAATATTTGGTGTGATTTAAAGAAGCAGTGGCAGCATGAAAACCAAAGATTAGCAGTGAGCTGGAAGCTTTTTATTGGAGCTTATAAAGGGTGAACGATGCTCCACTGACTTTGGGGGTTGAATAATCTTTCACCTGGACATTTATAGAGAGGACTTGATTTTTTTTTCTTTGACCAGTTAGTAAATTTCTTTCTCAAAATCACTCAAATATGTATTAATAAACTTTTGTAGCAGTTTACAAAAGCCTTGGTTGATATATTTTCTTTTTTTTTTTTTACATCACCAGAAGGGGGTTGAATAATTTTGATTGCAACTGTATGTGTGAACTTTGTAACACAACAGCCCAACCCAATCTGGCCCCCTGTATGCACTCGCCTTCCTTTGTGGGTTCACATGGAGGGTTGGCCATATTAAGAGTTATCCAAAAATGAACAAGGGAGGAGTGGAAGTGGACAATAAAACCCTTCAACAATGGCTCTGCACTGGTGCTGACTTCTTCCAATCCACTAAAGCAGTGTAGGAGGATACATCAACTAATTTGTGTTCTGTCTTGCTACTTCGCCAAGTATTATGTTCAGCCTCACAAACATTTCATTAAACTTTCATGATGGGTTTGGATAAAAAAGAAATATGAGTTTAAAATTTAAAAAAAGGATTCATTTCACATATCCCTAAATTCAAATCACTTCCAGAAATTAGCATTACAGGGTCATAACAATTTTTTTTTTCCATATCCCTATTGGTTTGGGAAGTTTTACATTTCCAAGGAAAGATTACACAACATTACACAACAGCTGGCAGATAGAGACATCTATTGGTAAACATGGAGACTGACATTTCCTGCTTGTGGAGAGAGAGGCACCCGTTCCACAGTTTAACCTATGAATTACTCTCTTCCTTTATACAGAGTGCCCTCTATAGATGGGAGCAGGACTTTGTGCAGCATGACAGAGATGTAATGAAGGGGTATAGTGAGTAGGGATCAGTTTGTGCAAAAACGTCATGAGTAGCAATAATGTATAAGTGGACGTACTTTGACACCCAGGCCACCAGCACCTCTGTCTTGAAGATCATTTGGTCAGTGTTGCTGCTCTGAACTGTTTCTCCATTAACCAGGCAGCGAATACTCAAGTTGTGAGGATCTGGAGGCAGAATGAGTTAAAAGAGTCACTTTAGTTAAAATTCCTGTTAATTCCCTATCGTTTGTGGCAGCTACAGACACCAGAAAATTGCAGCCTTTTATCCTGGTGATGCTGCTGATGAACAAAATCACTGATAATTACACGATTCACCGCACTGTCTTAAATTCCCTCTTTGTTTCCCGCTGTGATGTCTTATTTCCTCTCACCTTGCACAGCATCAGTGGTTACTAAAGCTGGACCGAGCGGACAGAAGCTGTCAAATGTTTTTCCCAGCAGCCACTGCTTCCCGTTGCGCTTCATCTGCCAGTCGCGCGCGCTGACGTCATTGGCCACAGTGAAACCTGCCACGTATGAGAGCGCATCTTCCTCCTGAACAAGATTGGAAATAGTCAAATTAGAACAGTTGCCCTACTGGTAGAGATGGCAGTTTCGGCACCCAGGATCGATAGTTTTGAAGCGGGGTCTACGACACTGTCTCGAAACATCCGCCACGTGACCACCATGACAGCTCTCCAGCGTTCTAGAGTTGCAGTTAAGGTTTCTGCCAATGTTTGTAGCTGTGCACAAACATTTCGAAACGTTTGGAAAAAATGTGTTTCGAATGTATCAAAACTGTTTTGAAGATTAGAAATTGCCATCCCTACCTACCGGTTTATGAAGTGTCGTCTCCATCATAATGAAGTGGTGGTGAAGCTCACCTTAATGTGTTTTCCCTTTTGTCCAATCACAAAGGCCAGCTCCACCTCCCAGTCCACCTCCTTCAATCAGACAAGAGACACAGTGGACATTTAGACTTGTCAAGCACAGGTGTAACTAATGATAATAACATTATGTTGTTTCTTTGAATGTAACAACGCCATCAATTGCTTTACCGTTGTGACAGTTTTGCATGTACGGCAGTGACAGGCAGAATATCCACCATGAGAAAGGTCAATCCCATAATATATGCTATGCTGCACACCCAGTTGCCCCTATGGGAACTAACTAATCCTCACAGTGTACGGCTTTGGCAGCAAGTATTTAAATAAATATAAAAGTATCTCATTCTTTTGTACTAACAGGAAATGAGAGAAAAAAATGTCTTAATTTATAATGGGTCATAAGTCACCATGTAAAAAAAAAAAAATCTGCCATTTGGGTGAAATTATTTCCTGAATCAAAAAGTTAATTTGACATTTTCCCTGTTTGTAGGTTAACACACCTTATTTCAAGACATTCAAATAGTAGAGACGTAAATAAAACTGCACTCATCTCCCATTATAGGCATGTTTGTCCCAGTCTGAGAACATAATTTTGAAACTAAAAGCCTGGCTTTGGTGACCTGGCTCTCAGGGGGCAGAGTGATGTCATCGTACGGCCCGGCGATGGCGCTGGGAAACTTGCTGAAGATGATTGGCTCTTTGGGGATTGGGGCGTTCTGCTCCAGACAGTGGTCATGGTAGTTCATTCCCACACATACCACCTTCTCTGGAGCCAGGATTGGAGCCAACAGTCTGATGTCTGATCGCTCCACTACACACTGCCCAGATGACAAGGCTCTAAGGAGGAAGATAAGATTTAGGAAGGTAATAATTGATGAAGAAGTTGTTAATTTATCAAGATGATGTTTCACAGAGATGATGATGATGATGATTGTTTAACAAGAAGAGGAAGGTGATGACTTGAGATTTCAGACGCTGACAGAGTATTTGCCGAGTGTGTGTTCATGCGTGCTGGATACCTCTGTGCACACTCCAGACCTTTGTCTCCCAGCTCCAGCAGCTCTCTCATTGTAGAGGGCATGGAGGGGTCAAATGCCTTCAGGTCCACCACGCCAGGCCCCTCACCTTGCTCCACTCCCACTCTGATCCCTCCTCCATCACCATGGCGATGAAACTGCACCAGACGCATGGCTGCACCACATAGGCCTCGCCTCTCTAAGTTTATTGTTTTCCTTTGGAAGAAACTCCTGAAGATACAGAAGGAGTGAAGAGGAAGTCTCATCTGTGAGGAAAGACAGGAAATGTGATGTGCTAGCAATATGACAAACTAAGATTGATATAACTGAATGTGATTTGGAAACTTATTTCTGTTGAAGATTCTCACTGAAACCTTTCTATGAGTTGAAGATACAAACTTCAACTCATTAACTTTGTGAAATAATATTCTGGTATATTCCTGGAAAAGCTCTAATTCCCATGACACCCAAGACTTTAAATGACCCACGAATAGCGTGAAAACTATTAAAATTGAGCTCTAAAGGGTCAAAGTTCAATGTGAGCATGTCTGCCACCATATTATCTTCCAACCATCGCCGTGGCATTGAGCTATAAATCATAATAGTCAAGATAAGAGAAGCATATCTGCATAAGCGGCTCAGTAGCTGCTAACTTTTGCCTACCTGCTGCTGGAGCCGCTTCTTTGTAAACAGTTGTGCTGTTATCTTAGATGAATTGGCATTTTAAGGTGTTACTGAATATATGTGACTTCTTTTCATGCCCTTTGTCCTGTCTGGTTAAATACTCACCTCTCTGTTGAGCACTGAAAACACTCATTTCAGCTGGTCGTGCACTTCCGGTTCAGCGTTGTAGTCCATCACATTATTCCTGTTAAAAGCTACACTAATTACCAGTGCTAAGTTCAAACATTAGCCATTACCACTATTACACTGTCTATTGAAATATTTGTAATATTACGCATGCTAATACCACCTTGGATGTTTTAAAGTAAGTTTTAGAGACTACAAATCCCAACTCGGCCTGTGTATGCTGCCTTCACGGACAGTATGAACGTTATAAATCTCCATTTTGATCTTGTTCGGAAAATTATCAAACGAATGCTGAATAAGCCGTTTATTTCCCTCAGCTGGCCTCAAAACAAGTACTTTCTTTAGATATAACTTCAACACCAAAAGCTCTCACATTTGAATAAACAGGTATGTCATCATTTTTATGTTTGTCGTTAGGAGTTACAAAGAGCCCCCGATTGCCTTTGAAATGCTTCCTAATCACGTGATCCACAGAGGCGGAGCGCAGACAGGAACCCTTGTCACCGGTTGTCAGCTGCTCTTTTCACTCTGAAGGCAGAAGAGGAGGAGAGGGACTAAAATGTGCACCAGGTGAGCTCACGGCCGCTTTTCTCCACCAGTTTCCATGCGATTAAATGCCCAGCAGTTTTCTTGTGATTAAATGCTTTTCCAATGCGCTGCAGCTTTGCTGTCATGCTTTGTGCAAGCTCACGCAATGCTTTTGTTGGAACACTTTGTGCTCCCCACAACTGTATTGTGATGTGATGGTGCCATGATCGTCAATTAGTTGATTGTAGTTGTAAATTGAATATCTACTAGTTATTAATGCTTTCATCTGGGGCATTGTTAAGGCACAAAGTAGTAAAACTTGATCTATTAGTTAGTCCAGATTTATTTCTGCACGGAGATTTTTTCTTAGTTTTCACTTTTGGTTTTACAACCCGCGAATATCATATGATGCCAGTGTTTATTATAATACAAGCTTGAATCCTGCTTCGATAGCAGAGGGAGATGACATACTTAAGTTGTATAGCATTGGCCAATTATTACTAGCTGTCTATGAAGTGCACATTAGGTACAAAGTCTTTGCTTTGCAGCACTAAGACATGAGATTCCCAGTCAAACTCTTAGAACCAAATACAATAAGGTGTTGCATGCAAGTTTCCGGACTTTGACTCACTCTGTTATCATTAACTCTGCAGAAGGATGAACTAAACCCTTGGTCAGCTGGTTCTCAATCATCAGGTACCACAGCACTGGGTATTTGCCATCTGTTCCTGCTCTACTCACACATGATTAGCTAAATGTGGTGTGTTTAGTCAAGATCTGGGAGGCATCAACTCTTGATCATCTGATTTAGCTAATCAGGTATGGGTAGAGCAAAGGGATGGAAAATAGCAATGCCTGAGGACAAGGAATGAGAACCACTGGACTCAAACACAAGACATATGAAAACTGAGTGTAGAAAATGCTGATATTGCTGATAAAAAAGGAAATGACTTTGTGTTTGTGTGTGTGTGTGTTTTGTGCAGTGTCCAGCCCATCGAATGGACCACCAACTGCAAAAACCAGAAGTGAGTATAAAGATCAGTGCTTCACTTCTTCTTAAGACGTCAGTTTGTGGGTTACTTTTGTGTATCCAAGCTAGATTGTGATAGATGATGATGATATTGTCTTTCTAGTTTTGATGGCATCGTCTTGGTGGCTCAGAGTCATGACACGCTGCCCTCTGAGCTGCAGTGTCTGAAAGCTCCTCTGCAGGACTACAGCTCTGTAAGTCTCAACTTTTATCAGTTTCAGCTGCCAAACTCACATATATTTATTATATTGTCTCACTTGATCTTTTTAGTCTAGTTTCCTGCCTTAACCAGTTTACCTTAACCGGTAGTACTGGAGTAATTTACTTGCAGTAAAAGGATTTCTCACCTAAAATGAACAGGCAGACAGATAGGACTTTTTTACATGAGACCATGATCCAGATTTTATGGGGATTTGGGTTTTACTTGACAAAACTGTCCAGATATATGTGTGTACCTGTTCATTTGAACAGGCCCCTCCTGTAGTAACTGATGAATGTAACTGATCTGATGAATTTTGGTGTGGAAGATGAAAGCACCCCAAACCTAAATTCATCAAAACATGATTCCTTTTTCCCCAACGTTGTTCTTTTTCTCTAGGTGGACAGTGGCCTGGGGGAAGAGGTGGTGGTCCTCAAGGTTCCTGGTCTCCCTGGTAACCGACTGGTGTTTGCCTCCACCGGTCCAGTGAACCGTGACTATGATGACATCAGGCGCTTCAGTGATGCTGCAGTCAATGGGATCAAACGGTCTGTCAGTTTTTCCTGTATTGTCTCATATAACATGGTTCATTACAGATTTTTGTGACGCTTATCCACACCTGTCTTTTCAGGGCCTTGAAGGCAGGTATGCAGCGCCCCCTGCTGGTGTGCCCTGCTCACCAGCACTATGAGAACAGCACTTTGGTGGCTGCCCTTGGGGCCCTTCATGCTCTCTACATGGTAAAAATATGCAGGATATATTTGGAGGCGATCTGTAAAAGTTCATTAAAGACAAAATTTAACTGAGAACAAAATGCATTTGAACTATCCAATCTGCAAAATAGATTTAGGAGCATGTAGGGACAGATTTGTAAGATAGGAAATGTTTTCAGTGCAAAATTCTAATTTTTTTTTTGTGTGTGTTTGTGTTCAGTTAAAAAGAGTTACTCATCATTTTTACAGCTGTTTTGTCAGATTTTGAGGAGTGTGAGAAGGTGTATGCTAACCACTTTTGGCTGACACTTCAAAACAAAATGCACAAATCCATTTGCAAGGGTCATACAGTATTTATTTCAAAGTTGGACAAATGAACATGATGCCACATAGCTTGACATTACTTTGAAGGCTCTAACAGGATGATGCCTCAGTTTACGGTCTTCCACAACTGAAGGCGAGCAACTTTAAAGAAATACGTCCTGCTGCTCATTCAAATCAAGAGACACTTTGTTTTACAGCCTTGTGACATCACTTACCCTCACTTTATGTTGTCGTTCTCAGAATTTGTTCATAAGAGCCTGTCCTTTCACACTAATGTCTTGACTTACTGATGGATTAACACTCAAATTTGAAATTTGGTCACTCAGAATTGTTGTCTTAATGAAGTTGCATAGTGGTTGGAGATGCATATGACCACATTTGTAGTTAATGCAAATTTATGACTGATTGCTCTGTGATATAAAACATAGTCAACTTATGCATATAGCACAAGTAACATCCCAGGATGCAATGATTTGCTTGTGCCAAACAACTTGGACAGGTTTGAAGTTTGCCTGAGGTGAGGTACTAAATATCAAGCTGTACTGTCTGTTTAGCAGCAGTCATAAAGGCAAAATGAAGGGACGATGAAATCCAATCACAGCTGGTCACTCAAAATGCATGTGAGACTCATCTAATGCCTGTTGTGAACTAAAATTAATTTCTGGCAAAAATAGATTGACTTGTAATCATTTCTATCCTTCCAAAAGCCCCTGGAAGTGAGGGAGGCGAACATCAAACCCACCCAATACAAGGCTTGTGTTCTGGGGCTGTGGGTGGCACAGGAGGCCCAGGGACGAAAACTGGTGGAACTGGCCGATGCTCTGGAGAGTGGGAGGTGCGTGCAACACTTAACCTTGTTCCCTGTTGAAATTTCTCTCGTGTTGTTCACTTGCTCACAACCGTCCCCCCTCCCTCCCTCCCTCAGATTGGCTTACCGTGATATCGGCGGCTCAGACCCTGAGCGNCCGTCCCCCCTCCCTCCCTCCCTCAGATTGGCTTACCGTGATATCGGCGGCTCAGACCCTGAGCGTATGGCTGCTCCTCGTGTGGCTGATTATGTTCAGGAGCTCTTCAAGGACAGCCCTGTGCAGGTAGTAAAACATGATCTACTCTCCCAACAAAATTACACCAGCCTCCATTTTTTACTTTTAGAGGAAAGTCAAAAGTCATCTTGTGTGTCTCATAAGAATCAGGAAAGCATGACAAATGTGTGTGTTATGCTTTTTGGTGGCAAATAAAGTTTAACTATGTAGATGCTTGTTTGTTTGACTGACAGTATGAAATTGCATCAAAATTGATCTGTAGGTGGAGGTGGTGAGTGACCTGGTGTTTCTGGAGAAGGAGTATCCCTGTCTGGCTGCAGTCAACCGCTGTGCCAACAGTAAGAAAACATACTGTATTATTCTATCTTTACCATTTAGTAACACAGCTCTGTTAGATACATTTTCATTTTTAAGATGTTTGAGTAATTACTATTTCCTCTTCATACAGCTGTGCCCCGTCACCAGGCCAGAGTCATCAAGCTCCAGTACTGTGGAGAGGGACCCATCCAAAAGACCCTCATGCTGGTGGGCAAGGTGAGAAATACATCCAAACATGTGAAAAATAACTAATTAATTAAAAAATAATTATAACTCCTGTATCTTTCATAAGACCACAGAATAGTGAGTTCATTTAGCTCAGCTTTCTACCAAACTATTGATGTAATGGCGGCGTATCTAAAACATCCATAAAATTTCTCCAGGACATACAACATAATGTCACATGCTTTCTCACTTCTGTGACTTAAAATAATGAGGATATAATAATAATAATAATGATAATAATAATAATAATAATAATAATAACTAGAACGTAAAATAATGAGGGTAATATTGCAGTTTGGGGCTCACAGTGCAAAGATTTAGGTCAAAACACTTGCATTATGTTGCAGAAACTATATGGAGAAATTTGATGGCTTTATAATTTGGAGTTGTAAAGTTATGACTTGATTGACTTGGGTAGTTTGAGGGAAAAGCTGAGATAGAACAGTGGTGGCTAACTTGTGTGTGTGTGTGTGGTGATTTTATAAATTTGGGGCTTGTTATTATAATGTGAGCGATTCCTTTGACTTCTTCGACATCCACTGATCCAAACTCATCTTATCAAGACAGAAATTGTTCACACCATCAACGTTTTTAGACAATGGCCAATGCTCCAAGATTTTCAAATATAGCAAAAATACAAGCTTGATTTGCAAGTCACAAATAAGTCTCAAGTTGACAAGTCACAAGTCAACAGACAAGTCGCAGGTCAAGATGAGCAAGCTAAGACTTGAGACTCACTTGTGACTTGTAAAACAGTGGCTTGGATCCTCCAGGATGAGTTACAGGGAAAATGATGCACAAGGTATTTCAGATTTTTTAAATTTAGTTTATTTAAAAAGGGACCATGCACAAGAAACATTAACCTCAAACTGAGAAAAGATGCTTTGTACCAGATTTAGCTAACAGCTAATTTCCATCTGNCATTAACCTCAAACTGAGAAAAGATGCTTTGTACCAGATTTAGCTAACAGCTAATTTCCATCTGCAGGACATACAACAAAATGTTACCTGGGCAGGTATTTTCTATTTGATGTGATACTGTAGCCATAAAAACAAGAGCAGAAGGACAGATTGGATTAGAATATTTCAACCAGTTTATTAAATGTGATACAAATGTACTGGAGCTCTGGAATGAGAACTTTAAGGGAGCAAATCAGCATGCGTGTGTATGTGACGGTGATCGGTCCTTTCGTGATGTTTTGCAGGGCATCACTTACGACACTGGTGGAGCAGACATCAAGGCTGGAGGTTTCATGGCTGGGATGCACAGAGACAAGTGTGGAGCTGCTGCCGTCGCTGGCTTCTTCCAGGTGAGTGAATCCTGGAAGCCTTTTGTGCACCTAATAAACCTGCAGGAACCCTTTTAGTGAGCAGAGCAAGAAAAAACAATCTCCACTCCTTTTTTCTTATCAAGCACTTTGACAGGTCGACGTATAAGAGCTTAGAGAACTATTTCAATCTCTATGCAGTCAGAAAAATGGAGATTCAAATGTGCGGGTCGTTGACTTGTTCCTTCTTATTACTTAGATTCTTGCCAAGCTGAAGCCAAAACATCTGAAGGTTGTCGGTTCAATGGCCATGGTGAGGAACAGTGTGGGGGCAGGTCAGTGTAATCCGCTTGTTTGCACAGGTTTTGGTAGATCTGTGACGTAGCTCCTCGCTCAGGCTGCTGTGTGTTTGTGTGTGTTGTCAGACTGCTACGTGGCTGATGAACTGGTGATTTCCCGTGCGGGTCGCAGAGTGAGGGTGGGAAACACTGATGCTGAGGGACGCATGGTGATGGTCGACCTGCTCTGTGAGATGAAGGAGAAGGTCAGAACATCCCAATACACTTAAACCTCCTGACCACTTTGTGTATCCTCTGCACATGTCCGCAGTCATGATGATAAGATGTATGTCTCTGTAGGCTGTCCTGGAGAATTCTCCCGAGCTGTTCACTATTGCTACTCTGACTGGACACGCCATCAGAGCCATGGGACCTAACTACTCTGTGAGTACTCCGGAAAAACGAAGTAACACTGCAGCTTTAGCAGACATACACTGAGTCTGGTTTCTAATCTCTTTTACAGATCATCATGGATAACGGACCTGCCCATCGCACTGGAAACGCCAGAAAGTGGCAGAAAGGTGAGACTGTCAAACTAAAAAAGCCAATAAGTACCTTGGAAATTAAAAGCAAAGATTTGCTCTGCTGTTAATAATCAGAAGTAACATAATATCAACAGCTGCTGAATCTGTTGATTTTGTGGTGACAACCCATTAATCAATTCCAAATGATAGAATTAGTATTCCTTTTGGCAGCAGTGAAAACTTCTTATTCTTACAGCTTCATCAGGATGAAGTCGCATGCTATCATTAGCTGAACGTGTTGCCATTACTTTGGGCTGTGGTAACTTGTACTGTAAATTAGCAATTCATTAAATTAAAATGTCTATAATAAAAACAACACTTGCCTGTCTGCTACTTTTGTATTATACTGAATTTTGTTTCAACTAATTTACTGTACGGCTGTTTGAGTTAATACAACTTAAACAGTGAAGCATTTGCACAATTTATTTTATTACATTCAAAATAAAACTTTAGGTATGGAATTTCTGGTATGGAATAACATATTCCATACCAGAAACACTGTGCCACGTTTGGGACGTAGAAAACACTTTACAGAATCAAGATGCAAAGATTTTCAATATAGACAGCCATTTGATATTTAAAAATAGAAAAATATGAGCATTGGAAAAAAAAATCATGATTTTGGTAGTTACAGGAACTCAGCTATTGTATCAAAAGCATTAAACAATTCCCAGCTCTGCTTGGAACTTTGATTTCAACAACTAAAGTCTTGCTGGTGTGTCTGAATTGCAGCTGGAGAGGTGCTGGGTGACGTGTTTGAGGTGTCCACGATCAGACGAGAGGACTATGAGTTCCACAAGGGGAAATCTGAATACGAGGACATCCTGCAGTGCAACAACCTGCCATCCTCAGCTACTCCTCGGGGACATCAGACACCAGCAGCTTTCCTCATCATGGCCTCAGGGCTCGACAAGGTGCGCGCGCACAGATTATTTTCTCTGCAGGTGGGAACAGCATAATGTAGATGTGCAGCGGTTAATCTGTATCGGTTCTCTGTATTTCTAAAACAGCATGGTGCGGATTCTGGCAAACCTCTCCCATACTCCCACATTGACATTGCTGGGTCCAGTGGTCCTTTCCCCGGTGTGCCAACAGGGGCTCCCATCCTCGCCATGGCAACCAACTACTTCCTGACTGACATGTTCTAACCACATACCATATGTAGAATGTACAGACTGTACAACCGTCCAAATGCAAATGACACCCCTGCTGCCACGTGTGATGCAAAGAGTGCAACGCTTTAACATTCCTCAATACCTCAGATTGGTACTGTGCCAGAATGTTCTTTAATTCTCTTTTGTAAGACCCTGTGCATCCGTCCTATACACACACATACAATCCAACACACACTCTGTTAAATGATCCTGTTTTCAACACATACTCAGGGGATAAATGGCAGTATAAAATTCTATCTTTTTTTTAGTCTATGTGTGCAAGAAACTGGGAATATGGTTATATGGTGTTATGTACCAGTCAGATTAAGCCCTACTCACTGATCAATAAAAACTCATTCTCAGATGTAACTGTTCTTTATGCATCACTTATTTTTGTGCAGGTTTAGCAAAGTTTTTGTCCGACACTTGAAAGTTTGTAAAGAAATGGACTTCAGCTGCAAAATTCTTACAATTAAAAAAAAGGGGGTGCTGGGAATGTTGGTTAATTTCACTGGCAATTTTAATATTGCTTCTACACATCATTGTTAAACTTCTAACTCCAAAATGTTGGGCTCAGTTGGTCCCCCTTTTGCTATAACAGCCTCTACTCTCCTGGGAAGGCTTTCCACTAGGTTTTGGACCATGGCTGCAGGGATTTGCTTCCATTCAGCCATAAGAGCATTAGTGAGGTCGGACACTGATGTTGGGGAATGAAGTCTGGTTCTGAGTCTGCGTTCCAATTCATCCCAGAGCTGATGGATCAGATTGAGGCCAGGGCTCTGTGCAGGACAGCCAAGTTCTTCCACACCAACCTCTGCAAACCATTTCTTCATGCTGAAACAGAAAAGGATCTTCATCAACATGCTGCCACAAAGTTGGAAGTACACTATTGTCTAAAATATCACTATATACCAGAGTTTCCTGCACTGGAAGTAATGGCCCTAGTAGTCCAAACCATGAAAAACAACCCCAGACCGTTACGTCTTTTGGACAGGTTACAGGTGGAGCTGTGTATTCAGGCAGGTAGCGTCCTCCTGCCATCCGTGAGACCAAGATCTGCCCGGCAGACTGCGCGATGGTGAAGCGTAATTCATCACTCCAAAGAACCCGTTTCCATTGATCCAGAGTCCAGTGGCTGTGCGCTTTGCACCACTCCAGCCGACGCTCGGTGTTATTCTTGGGCCTGTGCTGCTGCTCGTCCACGGAAATCCAGGCCCTGCAGCTCTCGACGAACCGTTGTTGGGCTGACGCTGCTGCCAGCTGCAGTCTGGAACTCTGCAGTGAGTGTTGCAACCGAGGACCGATGGTTTTTACGCGCTAGGCGCTGCAGCACCCGGCGGTCCCGATCTGTGAGCTTGTGTGGTCTGCCGCTTCTCGGCTGAGCTGTCGTAGCTCCGAGACGTTTCGACTTTACAATAACAACACTTACAGTTGACCGGGGCACGTCTAACAGCGCGGAAATCTCACGAACTGACTTACTGGACACGTGACATACTATGATAGTGCCGCGCTCAAAGTCACTGAGCTCTTAAGTGCGACCCATTCCCCCTGTCCCGTTCCTCTTCTTCTCCTTTAGTTTGGTGGTTGGCAAGCCACTTTATTGGTGCATTACCGCCACCAACTGGAATGGAGTGTGGAACAGACGTTTGACACAATCAATCAATCAATTAATCAATTAAATAAAATAAAATAAATTTTAAAACAATTGAATTGGCGCAGTGGTTAGCGCTGTTGCCCCACAGCAAGAAGGTCCTGGGTTCGATTCCCGGCCGGGGCAGGGCCTTTCTGTGTGGAGTTGGCGTGTTCTCCCCGTGTCCGCGTAGATTCCCTCCGGGTATTCCGGCTTGCTCCCACCTCCAAACACATGCATGTCAGGTGAATTGGGAACTCTAAATTGCCCGTAGGTGTGAATGAGAGCGTGAATGAGTTTGTCTTTGTGTCAGCCCTGCGATAGACTGGTGATCTGTCCAGGGTGAACCCCGCCTCTCACCCTATGACCGCTGGGATAGGCTCCAGCCCCCCCGTGACCCTTAACAGGACAAACGGGTAAAGAAAATGGATGAATTAAATAATCTCAAGAATACCAATTTCCTTTAAAAAATAGATTATATGTTTTGCTACGTTTTGCTGGTCATTCCCCTGTCAGTGTTTTTAAAACTCTAGTAGTCTTCTTCTTCTTCAGGTGGTGGTTTTATGGGTGTTGATAAACAACGAAATGGTGCATTACCGCCACCAACTGGTGCGTCGGAATCTTATATTCTATTCAAAAAAAACAAAACATATCCTTTTGCTTAATTTAGTTCTTTTTAAATATTGAAATAATAACGAGAAACATTTATTCTCTGAATTTCTCTGCAAAATGAAAATGCCTCTCAAATCAAATTTGAAATTAATTTTTAAATTACATTTTTTTTTAAGGTTGAAAATCAGCTTTCAGAACTGATCTCCCAATATGGCTGACCTCAGAGCCCATTTGCGGCGTCGAGCTTGCTGTGAGAAGGAGGAAGTTACGCAAAGACGCAGCGTCATTAAAAACGGACGGCAGCGCGCGCTTATACTGCAAACGTTTCTGTGCAGGGGCAGTGGTGTTGGCGTCTGTGTCGCAGTTCTGCTAGTTTACAACTCCAAAAGGCCGACTTCTCGTCGAGGTTTTTGCTTATAACTTCAAACTACAGGGAGCAACTTTAGACGCGACCAAGAAAAAGGTTTAAATTTTTACTTTTACGACGCACTTAACTCGACAGCAAAATGTTTGAGGCTCGCTTGGTACAGGGTTCCATCCTGAAGAAGGTTCTGGAGGCTCTGAAGGACTTGATCACAGAAGCCTGCTGGGATGTCAGCTCGTCTGGCATCTCCCTGCAGAGCATGGACTCCTCTCACGTCTCCCTGGTCCAGCTCACCCTGCGGAGTGATGGCTTCGACTCCTACCGCTGCGACAGAAACCTCGCAATGGGAGTCAATCTCAGCAGGTGGGGACTCTGTTCATCTTAAAAACACTCGGCATAGTCTGAGGACTGGTTCTGTGTTTGTAACACTTAGATGGCTCTCTGAGTCGACTTGAAGCGCACAATGACAAGTCATGCAGCTGGTATGACAGGTTCAGATGTCAGTGCTTAGTCTGCAAAAATCGATAAGCTTGTGATTTTATTTGACTTAGCATTTTTCTAGCCGCTAAGAGCAGTTATGTTCGCTCAGTCAGCCGCCTCAGTGTCTGCTTTGTTAGCATACATAGTGAACTATTATGACAAAGCAGCAGCCATCTTGGTGGAGTTTGTCCGGGCATGTCTTTATTGTTAGCCCGACTCGCAGTTAAGCCTTCCTGTCAGATTTCAGAGTGCTTTGAACTCTGGTTTACGTAAAACTTATTAGTTTTTTGGAGTTTATAAATGACAGTTGTAGTTTGGCACGTTTTACTGACCGAGGTTATCCAGTTACTGCTTTTGAGCGCCAAACTCTGGACCAGGAGGATTGGCGGGAAATGTTATTGAACCCGGGAATTGTTACTTCCGTTTGACGTCACAGCCTCCTTTCTTTATGCACCGCTTCTGAGTGATTTCAACATTTTAGTTTGATTTCAAGTTTTACTTCATTTGTCGACACGACTAATAACCGCAATTATAATGTCAACTGTTTTCTGTTTTTGCACTGCAAAACAGAACATAAGATATTTACTGTATATAGCTTGTAAGGCATTGATCCGCAGTAGAGACTATTTGAAATACTACAAAAGAAATTAAATATTGAAAGCTCTGATCAACTTTTTATTTTAAATAGTGGTAGGCATATTATCTTTCTGCATTTATGGAAGACAGCATTTAGTGAGAAACGGATAATATCTGTCACAGCTGCGTTTTTCTGTTTTCTATTCAATATTCTTTGAACAGTGTTGATTTATGTTTTATATTTTTCTGTCAATCCTATTCAGTATGTCAAAAATCCTGAAGTGTGCAGGAAACGAAGACATCATCACCCTCAGAGCAGAAGACAATGCAGACACACTTGCCCTCGTATTTGAGACACTCAGTGAGTTGTTCATTTGAAGTTTTAATACATTTGCTATTTGGATTAAAGCCGTATTTAATTATCTTAACAACTGATGTCACTGTTTAGTTATATTTATGTTACCGCTCTTCACTCTCACAGATCAGGAAAAAGTTTCAGATTATGAGATGAAATTGATGGACTTGGATGTGGAGCAGCTGGGTATTCCAGTATGTAATCTGTATTATGTCCTTGGCTTTTTTGGTTTTTGGGGGGGAGGGGGGCGTTGCACTTCAATGACTCACCATGTCTCTGTCTGTCCCTCCAGGAGCAGGAATACAGCTGTGTGGTGAAGATGCCCTCCGGGGAGTTTGCCCGTATCTGCCGCGACCTCTCCCAGATTGGCGATGCCGTTATGATCTCCTGTGCCAAGGACGGAGTCAAGTTCTCTGCCTCTGGAGAGCTCGGCACCGGAAACATCAAGCTGTCCCAGACCAGCAGCGTAGACAAAGAGGATGAGGCAGTGAGTAACAGTTTTAGATTGAGTGGAACGCAGTTGGATGCCATTCTGAAATGGTCTTTGGGAACTCATAGTAATGACGTGTGCCAAGTTTTGGTAAATCATGTTTGGTTGTTGTAATGTTGGGAGTTGAACTTTGAGCCTTCTTTCTTCACCTCTTAACTTTGTTTTAGGTAACTGTTGAGATGAACGAGCCCGTCCAGCTGATCTTTGCCCTCAACTACCTGAACTTCTTCACCAAGGCCACTCCGCTGTCCAAGACCGTCACCCTCAGTATGTCTGCTGATATCCCGCTGGGTAAGTGCTCATCTTTCCATTTACAACAGGTTTAACAAGTGACGACCATGTAGTTAGCCTTCTTTCATTTTTTTCATGTGTACTCAATTTGATTTGGCCCTACCTTGACTTTTACTTTTCACAGTGGTGGAGTACAAGATTGCTGATATGGGACACGTCAAATACTACTTGGCACCCAAGATCGATGAAGAAGCTTCCTAAGTCCGTTTAAAACGAACCAGTAAGGAGAATAGAGCAAAGCAGGTGACGGGGACTTAACTTGAGTGAGAAAGTGGCTGAAGTGCTGTGTGTGATCAGATATCTGCTCTCTTGTGGTTTTGGTTCTGACATTTTGTTTAGAATGGCCGGCCGTTGCCTTGCCCGCCGTGCCTCAGCAGAACATTCAGCACATTCTCGCTCTGACTTGGTGTCTCTATTTCTGCCTTTTGGGAAAGCAAATTTCATGTATCCCATTCCTACTTGTAGATACACATTTGTAAATACTTTATGTGGTCTCACGCTGTCAGTCAACCTCCAGTGTTTTTGTATTCATTAATTGAAATTCAAAATAAATGATGAAAATGTTTTCAAAATGTCTTTGTATTCCTGAAGTTTGGAAGTTTTCAATATGATGTAAGTTTACATGGAAGTCAGCAAAAAAAAAAAAAAGTTT
>VXCM01000629.1:0-60559 GCA_014773175.1 Lucifuga dentata
AAAAAAAAAAAAAAAGGCAAATGATTGTCATTTGTTGTTCCTGTGGCAAAATTGGGCTGAAAATGATGATACCCACTTGTCTGAATGATTTTAAAACCTATTGATAAAAGCTTTATTCAGCAGAGGCGTGTGAATTCTAAAATTCCAATCTGAAGCTCTGGCAACTCTGACATGAAATTATATTTTGAACAAAAATCTGTGTGGTGGGCAATGACAACTGGATTAATGGCAGCCCAATAAACAGCCTGCCAGACCAAAATCCACCAAGTTCACATTTACTAGTATATGCAATTACTCAAGACTAAAAGCAGAAGATTTTGAAACTACCTTTTGTTTGACTAAAACGTATTTCTATATGCTCACCAGTGGGGGGCGCTGGAGGACTGTCACATGAGGATTGCTGGAAGAGTTCTGATTACTTTGTGGTGATGATCTTGCTCCTGTACCTGAGGAAAAAAGCAAATTGTGAAAATTACAGATGTAAATATACATATATTTGTCCTTCTAAACTGGGCAAGAATTTTTATTACGATGCCTTAACACTCGAACTACCAGAATTCTGTATCTACTAGAATGGCCATAGCGGTCATTCTGACCGCTCATGTATTATTTGCTTGAAATTTTAGTAATCAATATAATATATCAGAATATATTGGACTATAATGTTGGGATAGGTAATAATAAACACCAGAACACAAAATTTAAATTCAAATGAATGTGAAAATTTATGATTTAATCGAAAATCACAGAACCTGCTGTTGTAATCACATATACAAATTCGAACTAGACAGTATTCTGTTATTATCTTTATAAAATAAAAACAAATTAATTACTAATTGGATCTTAGGATAAAATAACTTATAAAAAACTAATCAAGATTAAAATTCAATGTATATAAAGAACTTATAGGGACATGTTTGAACGCATATATCACAAAATGGCCAAAACGGTCAATTTGACCGTCACAAGAGAAGAATTTAGAACATTTCTAAACAATGGAAAAACGAACTGATTTAGGAAGAAATATCTGAAAAAATATCATGCTGTAATTTTATAGTGAAAATATCATGCTGTAAAATTATAATGAAAACACCGTTACAGGAAAAGGATATGAAAATTTGCTAAACTGCGGGAAAAACAAACTGATTGAGAATACAACATTTATTTTTGTGAGGAAAAATATCATGCAGTAAAATTATAATTAAAATATCATGCTGTACAACCACAATTAATATTTATTCTCTCAATGGACTCACTTGAACAAGGTACATTAGGCCGGTCGTGTTGTTTGGGGGGCAAACGCCACGCATCAATTTCACAGATGCCATCACTTACAGTTAACACATGTAACCTCTACCTTCCATGTACAGCTTCCACACACTACCTTGTGACATTTGTCACAAGTGTCTTTTGTTTTATTTTGTTTGCAGTTTCTCCGCACTTGGCACTGCCTTCTCCTCTCCATCTGCTCCTGTCTGGGCTCTCGCACCATCAGTAGTGTGGCTTTTGTCTTCATGTGGTCGGAGCGCAGTTCATTTGCGAGTCGCAGTATGAAGTCCCTCCGTGAAATCCTCTCATTCATACATTTCTTGAACAGGATGGAAGCATTTATCGCAGCCAGGTCAAGAATGTTATAGAAGACAGCCACTGGCCATCTCCGTGTGGGTGCTTTTACTGAGTATTTCCTTGCCATTTGATCCAGCACATCTACTCTGACCTTGGTTCGGTTGTAGTATGTGACTGTCTCTGGTTTTGCTTTTTGGCCACTCGTGATGTCCACAGATGTGTGGACAGTGCTGAGAATACACACGTTTTTCTTTTGTTTGCACTGATAGACCGTCATCGTCTCATTTTCACTTTTCAGCACCTCTGACGTGAACAGCGCCCTCTGCGTCTTTACGCATGGGGGGAGCTCTCTTCTGCTCTTGTTGACTGTGCCAACAAGGCTGGTTTTCTTGGCCTGTAGTGCCTTGGCCAATTCGAGGGAAGTAAAAAAAATTGTCAGTGGTGATGTTTCGCCCCTTCCCCAGATATGGCTCAGCCATTTTCAGCACCACACTGTCTCCCCGTCGCTGACCTGGCCTACGCGTCTCATCTCTTCCCAGGTAGGGTGCACCGTTCACCATATATTTGGTGTCCACGTCAGCAGCAAGCCAAAACTTAATACCAAATTTATCGGGCTTGCTTGCTATATACTGGATGAAACTGCACCTTGCTTTTGTGGGGAAGAGCTGCTCATCAACAGTTATGTCGGCACCGGGCTTGTAACAAGCAATGCTGTTTTCAACAAATTTCTCCCAAATCTCGCTCACCAGGGCAAACTTGTTCTCCTGAAGGCGTGTGCGTCTGGTCTCCTTTTTATCAAAACGCAGGAATTGCATGATGTCCTGGAATCTGTTCCGGGACATGGTCTCCTTGAAAAATGCAGAGTGCCAGTCGGCCGACCAAAAGCTTGCCAAGTCCATACCTTTTCCACCTTGCGCTCCACGAATGTACACGAGAGCAATGAAGGCCTTTAGCTCATCCACTGTCATATGCCACGAGCTGTCCTCCTTGACTCTGTGTGCCTCAGCAACGGTGCAGTCCCTGATGTGTTTCAGCATGCCATCATCAAACAAACACAGAAAAGCGGTGAGGGCATCCTCAATGTTGCGCCTGGCATGCGCTGTGGGGCCCGCAGCTTCTGTCACAACATTCTGAATTTGTCGCCTTCTTCTGTTTTCACCAGACTGTATTACAGTCCACACCGTGCCATCTCTCGCAATTTCATCCCTCCTTGCTGAAGGTGGATTCATTTGTGGGACAGCTTCTTCATCCATAGGTGGGCTGAGTGTACTGGTGGTTGGCACAGCAGATGATTCTGGATTTTGCACTGTCACCAAAAAGGTATAGCCTAATTAGTGTTTTTATTTCATGAAATATCAATCCTATCAGGGCTTACAGTATATAGGCTAAGAAACTCATAAGATCGCATAAGACCTCCAGTAGCCTAACCTACATTATAGGCTAATAGTGTAGGCTAATAACATAATGTGGTGAAGGATCAGCCTAAGGTACCTGGAAGATTAGAAGATGAAATGACAGCAGATATCAAACGGGAACTGTCCAGCTGGCTTTTTTTACGGAGCGGAATTCTCTCTGAATCACTGTGCGAATCATCCTCAGAGCCCGGGTCCGATGAACTTTCCAGAGACCAGGAGGCATCACTATCCGATCCCGCTGCTTCTCCATCAGACTCAGCCTCATCAAGGCTCCAAAACATTGCTAAGGCCTCTTCCACGTTCATTTTTTTTCTTGTTGACATCTTGTTGTGATCCTATTCTTTCTGTTTAGTTTTGTATTGATTATTTGACTCAAAAGCCTACTGTCTTCACTTAGCCTATATTTCAGTTTTGTTTTAGCTATCTATCCTCCTTGTTTTTACTCAAAGCCAAAGCTAGGTTTTAGGCTAAGGGTATAAACAAAACACAATAGAGAAAAATAGTTTCTAGGCAACGGTGACGTCATCGTCAAGAGCGGGAAAAAAGTAGCAAATATTGCTGCAATACACGGTCTATAATGCAGACGGTCATTATGACCGCTATGGCCATTTAAGGTAGAAACACTCAGATCCCTTTTCAGTTTTGTAATTTTCATAAAAAAACAGTGTTAGAATAAAATATACACACATTTAGGAAAAGTCAGGGTCCTGTAGGTATATAGGTTTTATTTAAACAAATTTATTACATTGCAAAATTTAAAAATGGTCAAAATGACCGCCTTGGTAGTTCTAGTGTTAAGCCAGGATGATGTGGCAAGCAAAGCTTTATCTGAAACAGTATCACACAGATGTGTCACAGATGTATACAATATAGTGTGGAAGGTCTTACTGTTAGGAATGATGGCTATTGACTGTGGACGTTGAGTAGCTGAAGCAGGTGGAACAGTGGCAATCTGAACTCCTGTCACTATAAAGAGACAGAACTTCATCAGACTAGATCATGCTTTCAATACATTTTAATATCTTTTATTTAAGATGTTAAAAGAAAAATAAAACCTAAAATTAAAATGTATTCTTGTATACAGCCACCATAACCTCACCTTGCACATCATCATCATCTTCGGTGAGATCTATGACAGAGCCTTTGGGACGTAACCCTGGTGCAGCTGCTTTGGTTGGAGTAGATCCTGTAGCTTGGTTATCTGATGAAAGAGAAGAATATTTTGACAACTGCTCACAAAATGAAAAAGCAAATAATTCCTCACAGATTTCTGGCCAAAGTAAAGACAATGGACTAGGCAGGCAACAAATGTTTTTTTTTTTTTTGTAGTGTTACCGCCAATGTAGATAAAACACGTGAAGCAGAGACAGCACACTGCTGTTTGTCAATAATATACACATTTTCACTGCCATATAAAAGTCTGGAAAGCCAAATGTTGCCATATCGCTGAGTTCAAAGGAAGATGGTTCTCTATGTTACACTAAGCAAATCACATCAGCTCTTTCTGTGTGTGCACTGTGTACCCTCCACTCTTTCTACCATCTCTACTTTGACAAGATGACATTTTTACTCAAAAATGATCTTGAAAAAAACATGTACAGGCTTTATTCTCCTTGTCGGTGCCCTTGACCAAAGCACTGGCTTGAGACTGGACTTGGTCCCCAGGTGCCGCACTGTGGCTACCCACTGCTCCTCAAGGATGGGATAAATGCAGAGACTAAATTTCATCTGTACTTGCGTGCAAATGACAATAAAGAGACCTTACCTTTACTCTATCAAAATTCTTGTGGCCCCCAAATAAACCACTAAGCTGAAACCAAACTGCCCTAGCAAATGAGCAACAGCACCAGCATGACTGCCTGAGGAATTTGTAGGTATTATATCTTTGTATCCAATGGCTGTGCATGCTCTGACATTTTTAGGACTGACCAACCGACCGACAGTGTGATATATGAACTGTTTGCCGCAAAGAACGCATTTTCAAAAAGCTCTAAAACTATAAGTTTTTTCAACCTCAGTTTCCCTACCTGTCTTTGAGGTCAGAGATGTCCCTTGTGGGGGTCCAGGAGCAGCAGAACCTGTTGCTGCAGGCCCAGAGGCTGCAGGAGAAGATGCTGAAGACACAGCTCCAGCCACAGAGACGGACTGAGCCGGGGTCCTGGCTGTTGTCACAGACACCCCAGCACTGGGAGTAGATATCCCCCCAGCACCCCCCTGGTAAACTGCTCGTGCGAGAGAGATCTGGGTTGAGTTCATCTGGCCAGGGGAGGCCTGGAGAGCCGGGACAGTGGCGGCAGCTGGGACAGAGGCTGTTGCAGTAGTTGTGACAGGAGCAGGTTTGAGTATAAATGTAGCCGTGGATGTAGTGGTTTTGGTTTTGTTAAGTGGGTTGGCTGCAGACAAAGAGGACACGGGAATGTTGACCAGGGTTCCTGTCTGGCCATTGGCCATAGATAAAGGAAGCTGGATGAGGAGTGGCTGGCCCGTAGCCATCATGTTGCTCCCGTGGGCCGCCTTCAGCAGCAGGGTGCCAGTGGGACTCTGGGTAGTGATGCCAGTGGCCAAATTGGGAGCAGAATTGGATGTAGAAGTGATCAGCTGGAGGATAGGACCCTGCTGAACCATGGTTGTGGAAGTGGATGTTGGGATCGGCTGCGCTGCTGAAACTGAAGTGGAGAGAGAATAAGTTGTTGAAGACGATGACAGGAAGTGCCATAATGACCTTCAAATTAATGGCATTCTGTGCGACATGTTTCACCTATCTGCTACTAATGCATTACTGATAAACAACTGAAGGACATATGTAGAAAAATAGCAGCAAATCATTTCATCATTATCTCAATCTATATATTGTTTATTACTCCTATTTATGATCATTGAGGGGATGAAGTGGATCTCAGCATGCACTGTGCAAAAAGCAGGGAAACACCCTAAATAGGTAATCAGTTGCATTATCAGCACAGACAAAAACATTTCAACTCTGATACATACACACCAAGAAATTTAGTGTCCAGTTCACTGGAACCACATTTGTTCGGATTGGAAAAGAAAATCCATGTAAACACATGAAGACCATGTTAATTAATTCCATGTGGAAAAGACCAAGTAAGATTCAAACCCACAACCCTCCTGATGCAAGATGGCACTGCAAACCACCTCTGACCTTCAGCATTTCACCCATAAAGAAGACCAACATCATTTTGAAGCCAAAAAGGAAATCAATACTCACCAGGTGTGCTAGACGAAGGAAGGGTTGTTGGAATCTGCTTTACCTCCATGGAAGTCCGGACAGGCCTGTTTAGAAAGATTGCTTCTGCTTAAGAATTATTTAATCATAGAGTTGTTTGTATCCACAACAGTATGGCCCTTGAAGATGACTGAATGTGGGACGGTGTTGACACTTCACTTTATTCCAGCCCATTCTGTTATATTTTAACAACATGTGACACGATTTCAGTTCATAATTACAACATAGGTCTGTTTTCATTAAAGCATTTAGCAGCATGTCATCGTTTGTAGTAACAAATCCACATTTTTTTTGGTAACAAGTCACCTGGGATTAACCCTTCCAATCTAAACTTTTTTATGAATATCGAAAAGAGTCTAACTGCAATGTGTATGATGATTAGACCCAAAAAAAACAAAACAAACAAAAAAAATCTTTTAACCATTTTCTTGATGCATTTGTAATTGTCCCGGTATGCTTCTGTTTTTGTGACATAAGAATGTCAAGATGTTATGGCAGCATAACAGCTTTTCCAACATAACCTCGAAAAAATTCCGGTCGTCTCTTCACTCTCAGTATTTCATTGATCGAGTCACGAATCTGTCTCCAGTGGTCACAGGACAATTGAGGGAAACGACGCTCAATGTACACCCTCATTGTTCTCCTTAAGTTTACGGGCAGAGCATCTTTGCCCAACAATCCAATAAAGTTGACCCTTGCGACCCAGTCACAATAGATGTCATATGGGACTAAGTGGCGGAATAGGTAGGATGCATATCGGTCAGCCCTCGGCTTCCCTGAGCTTCTCTTGCAGTTATAGTACAGCACCTTCTCCAAATGGGGAGAGACAGAGCGGAGTTTAATGTCTGGTCTGCATTTTCCTTCACTGGATTCTGCCAGCCTGTTTGCCATGGCCAATTGGAGTGACACATCTTCCCCATCCTCCCTTTCTTCCTCCTCTTCATCTTCCCATTTCGAGTTGACTGACTGTGCAGGAGTCTTGCCAAGAGAGGGCGCCACCCCCTCTCTGGGCATCTCGGGCTGCGGCTCTACTTTCTGGCGATGGAGCACGCTGTTGAGAGGAGAGGTGCAGTTTTAACTAGACTCTGCACTGCCTGAGGTAACGCTCAGGCTTCACATTGTAGAACGTCACAAGACTCAGGACCTGGACCCATGCAGGGTTACTTTGCAGATGAAAAATAAACTGGGACGCAAATGTTTCGTCCAAACCAATCTTAATGAGAAATATTTTAAAATAAAGTTTTAAAAAGTCCTGGCAAACCTAACAAGGGCCATGAAATCTTGGCTTCCAAAAGGTATGGTTTTGGAGTATTCAAGTCTTTATTCTGTCTCCCGTTAGACTTCAATCCAGTCTCTAGTGATTACAGATAGCAATCCGGGACAATGTCAGCTATTCATGCTGTGAAGGGCTCCATGTGAGGTAGTGGCTTCAGTCCAGTATTGTCACGTTCATACATAGTTAAATTCACACAAAATACCAAAGATCACATACTGCTCTATGATTTAAGGAATAACATATTTATGCTGAGAGTTTTAATAAATGAAAATCTAATAATCCTTTACATGAGCAAACTGAGCTTGAGTTAAAGTGATACATTTTTTTTTTTAAAAAAAAAAGCTTGAAAACCTGACTTAAATCAACAGGTTGAAAGATTATAGGATGGTTGAGTGGAATCTCGAAGAAAATTTGCTTTAGGCATGGAGACACACTTACCGCTGAGCTGAAGGCGTGATTGCAGCAGTTACAGTCTTTGCAGCAGCAGCAGCAGCAGCAGCGGTGGCAGCAGCGCTAGCAGCAGCAAGCGCCTATGGAAATCATACAGTACGTCAATAACATTATCAGGAATTATCTAAAGATCTTAGTAAGGCAAGGAAAACACTAATTCTTACCTCCTGTTTTCTTTTGGTCTCAGACATCTGATTAGCTTCTCCAAACTTTTTTGCTAGTCGGGCTATCTTGGCCTAAAAAACAGTACAGAGAAACATGGGCTTTAATACTTACTAGCTGTAGGTAGGTGAAGTAAAGACCTCCTTAACTGCCTACTTTAAGTCAACCACCATTTTTCTACATTTTTTGGGGGGATCATAAAAAAATACCAAACATATCAGTCTACTTACTTGGAGTATGTTCAGGGCAGTCTGGTGTTTAGTGGCACACTCAATCTTTTCTACTCTGTCCTTCAGCTCTTGTAAATTCTTGTCAAAAACCGTCCGTTCCAAGGCTTTCAACTGTTCATCCATTAACTGTTGCACAATCTGAGAAAGAATATCAGATAAAATGGCAAAAAAAAAAGGGGGATATTAAATGGACTGCTAACATTCAAGCGTGTAGTTAGTTTATACTTCAAAATAAAGTGTTGTGTGGTTGAATAGATGCATACAAACCTTTTCAAGTTTATGGCGGCTGCTAGCTTTTGCAGTAATTTTAAGTTCCCATTGTGCTTCCAACTCAACACCTTCCATCTTGGGCTTTTTTTCATCCCTTTCCGTTGTCTGTTCACCTTTTTCATAACCTTCTGACAAGGTGCGCTTCAATCCAGAAGTGGAACACTTCTCTTGCGCTATTGGGTGAGCTAAGTCAAAAACAGGTTACCAAATGTTATTTGCCATTTATTGCAGTAAATTCTGGTGCATACTCTGCTTTAGATAATGGTCATTTGTTCTGATCCCATCTTGTTATTTTGGTCAGTTGAAATGAAAACTGCACAAGGTAAACAATTCTGATAAAGCTTTGATAAATGCCTTGTCTCCAATACCTTTCACGTTTACAAGTTGTTTGTCTTTCTTTTCACATTAACATTGTCAAACTTACAGACTTGTAATAATGGACTTTTGTTTTTAACCATCATTAAATCATCTCTTATTCCCAAACCTGTAAATGTGAAAATAGAGAAGCCCACCTACAACTTACAATTCTCATATATCTTTACCTGGTAACTACAGTTTCTGTGGTGCAACAGGAAGAACATAAACCTCTATTTACAAAAGCCTGGATGATAATGACATATCTAATATTACTACTTTTGTTTTTGCTTCACTTAAGTACTAAGTATATGTTTTAAGCAAATAAAACTTAAATATTTCTCTCTCATACCTTTATCAGATGGTGGGGTGGATGAGGGTCGAGAGGGCTTTCCTGATGCTGCAGCTTCAGGTTTTTCCTTTTTCATTTCTGATTTCACTGACTTCACCTCCACCTTTTCCATTTTTAATCCTTTCTTTACATCTTCTGTTTCATCCTTTTTATCTTTTATGTTCTCCTGTTTGAGTTCCTTTTCTTGCTTCAGGGCTGGGCCAGAAGATGAAGCTGGACGAGATGAGGAGGGACAAGGAGGGGAGGAATCTGAAGCTTTGGGAGAAGATGGCTTCTCAGCATTTATTTTGGGTGTGGAAGCCTCAGGGTTCTTGGTGTCTGAAGTGTCGCTATCTGTTTCCATGGGCTCTGTGAAGTGAGAGGCTGCAGGTGGGACAGGTGAAGATGGGACCAAATCTTCAACAGAATCCTCAACTGAATCCAAAGCTTGATCTTCTATTGTTGTCTGGGCCACCTTGGGAGGAGCACGTGTGGTTAATAGTAAAGATGCTTTTAATTCTTATTCAATCCACAATTGTTTTCTACTGAATTTTGAAATAGTTCAATATTAAATCAGGCCACTCATACCATTTTGCAAATAAATGTTATTTACGTGTCTATGAACTGAGTAAATCACTGGACAATTTTCTAAATCTGAATATTTACCTCTTTCTCTTCCATCTCTGTGATCACTTCTGTGTCTTGTTCCATGGCCTCGATTGGTGCTGATATTGGAGACTCATTTAATGAGGACGGTGAAGATACTTTCTTCTCCCTTTCTCCCTGCCCCTCTTCCATCTTTTTCAGTTCAAAGTTTATAGAGTGGAATGGTGATGTGGAAGCAGTTTCTTCCTTTTCTTTTGAACTATGTGAAGAGGGAGGGGAAGGGGACAAATTTAGGGACAAGGAAAGAGCAGGAGAATTCCCAGAGCCTGGAGAGACAGGTGAAGCATCATTGGGGGAGTTTGAGTCCAAGATGCTATTTTGGTCTTTGTCCACCCCTTTTTGTCCATCTTCCTTGTGTGTACCATTCATTAGAGGTGGTGGAGATGGATTGGACAAGGACGTAGTTCCTGTCAAAGTGTTGTGAACAGTTTCCAGCTGCTGTCGATCACTGAGCTTCATGGTTTTCCTGGCACGAAAAATCTTCTTTTTCTCTTCTGCCATAGCAACTTCCATTTTTGCCTGTGAAGTGACAAGGAAACCTAAGATGTTACCAAAGGGCATAGTCAGACAGGGAAGGATTGATGAAACCAAAGTTACAGCTAGAACAGTGAAAGCACTGCCTCTCCCGCCAATGAAACTGTCTTGTCTATATGCATTGCACAGTAAAAAAGTGGCTGCAGAGCTTCAATTGAAACACTAGATGTCACTGTGGAGCCCTGTGACCTTCTTGTTTGTTCAGTTCTGGAAAATTCTTTTTCCACTGAGATCTGCATACCAAACCCCCCNTTTTTTTTTTTTTTTTAAACAGCATTATCTGCCTCAGAAATCAACCTATTTACCCTCTCTGAGATCTCTATGATTACAAATGCCCCTATCTGTCCTAAAGGACAAAAGTCAAGGTGCGGCTAAAGTGTACTAATAACCTTTTTTAGTGTTAGTTAGAAGAGATTTAACTACCAAAGCTAATTCCTCTTGCCTCAATTTTCTGATTAGCCTGAAGATTTCACGTTTACCTCAGCCTCAATCCAGAGAACAGAAATGACATTGTAGTTAACAACAGCAGCATTTTCCAACCTCCCTACCATCCCCCCCATGTTCCTATTGGCTGAATCCTCAGCGAATCAGAGCTGCCACTTTGAGGCTGTACTGGCAGCAGTAAAGAGGTTATGCAAAAGATGGGAGGATTTTCCGTAAATAATTTTGCCTGCTGCACACCTTTTAGTTTTAGGGCTAGTTGCCACATTTTATGTCTATTAATGCATCTGATGGTACAAGCAGGAATTCTTTTTGGTGCATGAAAGCTGTGTACTGTACAAAAATGTGCTGAAACTTAATAAAGTTGTCATTTTACATTTAGGAGTAAGCAAGATGTAATATGACATCAAGTAATACTACCTACGCTTTAATTAAATTGTGAAGGAATTATGCAGGAACAGCTTACCTTTAAGATGAATGATTGCTGATCATGGATTTAACCTTTAAGTTTGGCAACCTAAGAAAAAAAAACAAGAAGTACTTTTAAATTCAGCTACAGACACAAGCTCTGATTTTAGAAATCCATCTTAACCTCTTGAACTGTCAGCAATTGAGAGACATGAAAATTTGATACCGCCATTACAATTATGGCATACTGATTTAAACATAAGAATAATACATGTTAAAGTTTATTAGTTGACTAATCATCTATTAGCTAACAAGAGTCCCGACATAATGAAAAGAACAATAAAAAACAAAAACAAAATGCAGGATGGCTGATGCTAGGTATAAAACTGGTGTGATTTTAGATAAAACACATGAATTAAATACAGGGATAAATTACTGGCTAAAGAAGAGCTCTTCATTAAAAAAAAAAAAAAAAAAAANAAAAAAAAAAAAAAAAAAAGACTTGATGCTGCTGCTCAACCAACAGCTAAATTAAAAACTGGGAAAACGGCTTGCAGGAATATTCGCCAGAGAAAGAGTGAAGTCAAAGGAAAGAAGCTTTCATAGAAATATCTTTTTCTTCAATGTGAGCGCACATACATGTTGCTACCACAATGATTTATACTTAGCAGTGAAAATGCCAGTATGTTAACACACCTCCATCATGTTATGATAAAAAGGAGGGAAACTGCAGTTCAACATTTCTGTATGGAGCATGCACAGAATATCAGCAATAAACTTTACAGTTTTATATTGTAAAGTTGGACTGTAACCGACAGAGTTATATGTAAGGCCTCGCTCTCGCAGCACTGTTGAATTCATTTAGCAACATAACACACAGTCACGTGCACACGGGAAAAATACATTCACTAAGCATGCTGCAGTGCGCTGAATGTACACTTTACACCTCATGTAAAGCTGAGCACACACACGACACAATTAAGCCACTCCTATTCTGCTTCTATATCAGCAAACATGTTTCATATAATGGCCATAAAGTCTTTGCTGTAAAAACAAGTCAGGAGATAATTCAGGATTACAGGTTAAAAAATAACCTGAAATCAACACACTGAACAAGGTGAACATAAACAAATCCGGAGCGACAGCAGCACGCTCACTGCTTCACTTCACATTCCAGTGTTACTGCACACTGCGCAGTGAAAAACACCCTCCTTCCCCCATCCTACGGATTCATTTTCTGCGCCCGGATTCAGTGCTGAAACTCAAAATGGCCGACAGCTCTGCTGTTTGCAAGCAGGCTGAGCTCTCTGTAGCTAGCTGAACAGGATTGTCTGTCAGCAGCTGATGTATCAAATTGCAGCACCACTTTCTTCATTAAGAATTTGGTCTTGAGCGTCAGGCTTCAGCAACGACTTCTTACAGAATAAAAGTTAACAGACACCAAAATTTAACATACACATCCTTTAAGTGAACACAGATGTTAATTGAGCTAAAATCACAACAGTTCTCTCATCCAACACAATCAAAATTTTTATTCTCCATATCTCCCATCCACAATCTTCCAGTTTTTAGTAGCTTATATGAAGTGACTCTGTTCATCAGCACATATTTAGAGTTAGGACTTTCTGCAGCTACATTAGCCAGACCTGTGTTAAGCTGACTCTGAGAAATCCAGAAAACACTCATTACAGATATTTAATGACCATGCACAAGCCAGGTGTGGCATTTAATGTGCACATTGTGTAATAAAATTCTACGACTTTGCTGGAAAAAAAAAGTGTAATCTGAATCAATAAAACAATTCAGTTTTATTAGCCATACTTGTAATTATGGTAAGATAAATTTGTTTACAAAGTAAACATCCTAAACAAATTCTAAATGGTCTGAATTCCACTCAGAATGCTGTTTCAATCAAATCACATTTAAATTCTAGTGAAACTGCCCACAAAAAAGAGTGTATAAGTTATAATTTCTCCATCTTTTTCTGAGAGGTCTCCAAAGTCTTAGTAAGGCTTTGACAAGACGGTCTGCCATGTGTGAGAAGGAATCTATGCCTTCATGCTCAGCAACGCTTGGGTATCATGAACAAATAAGTAAAGACATTAATCTTCTCACTTCTGATTTTCTGACAAGTTTTAGTCCCTCAAGTTGCACAAAATCTTCCTATCTGAGGACTCTGCCTCTGCACCAACACCAAAAACAGAAGGCAAATCATGGAGTTGCTGCACAAATATCTCAGAGTTGCAGTATCAAACTCTGCCAAACAGCAACATTTTCCAAGTATCTGGATAACCTTGTATTTGTGCAGCAGTGTTATAGTGGCGATGAAGACAGTCTTGAAACAAGAGAACTCATGTTCAAGCCTCTGTGACAACATGATTTCTTCTGCTGAAGCATTGCTGAACAAGAAACAGAAAGCACACCAGCCATCAGCCTCACATTCCAACCATCAAAGAGGCCATTTCTCCTTCAGGATTATAAAATATGGACATGCAACCACACGTTGGCTGTATATTCAGTAAGTATTACTAAGTAAGTATTTGCCCAAACCTAGACCAAATCATTTAAGGCAAATCAGGAGATAATACATTTTCTAAGTGGCAAAATGGAACGCAAACTTCAAAGGACAAGACATTTCTGGCTGGAATGGACATGCATATCCAACTTGACAAGGCATGTAGTTATTCCAGCAGCAAAGTTTGAATATCCTCGGGGTATTGATCTTCAGGGAGGCAACATGCATTTCTGATATCAGGTTCTCCTTGTTAATCTAAACATTGTAACATATGTCAAGTTTCACAATTCAAATTTCATATATTTAACCATGGATTGATCTCTTAGACTGGATGTGATGACTAATAACTGTTAAATTTATATAAGGCTAAATATTATTTAGATATCATCAAGAAGCTTTCTAAACAAGCATCAGGACCCATGTAAATGTTGTTCAATGAGATGCTACCACTCTAAGGTCTTGTTGTGGTTACAGCTAGCAATGTTTTAAGCTGATCTGTTGGCTCGGTTTAAAGACTGATCATGACATTTGTAAATGGGTCAGGATAAGCCACAAGAAGACCAATCCATTTCGAGCTTTTGCTTATCGTTGCACTAGAACCTGTTCCTTTAGCACTGTCCCATGAAAGAAGCATGAAGCAGTAAAATGCTTACATGCCTAAATAAATTGATTTACAATGGCATAGTCTAGGTTTGTTACTCTAAGTAACCGATTTATACCAATGTCAATCTAATTTCAGAGTTTAATTACGATTGAAATAATAAATCAATTTGTTGCTGTAATCAAATTATAATCAAAGTTTTAATGCACATGTAAATGTACAGAGTGACTTTTTGTAGATCAGACATGATAAAAAAAAAAAGTTAATTAAAGTTTGCAGTCACTGTAGCCTAGAATGAAAGCACCAGGTTAGAAATTACTTCTGCTGGAAGCAGGTAGCAATTCTACGCAAGTAAATTTAGCTGTTCGATGTGCAGTGATGAGATGCACAGTGCTTCTATTTAAAAAACAAAACAAAAAAAATTTCAAATAATGGGAGCTGACAGACTGTGGTTCAACCTAATCTGATGCTAACACAAAACTGTTTTTACATTTAGGACTGTAATAGTAATGAAAAAAATTAAACAATCTAATACTGACATTTCTATTTCAACAAATGTGAACTGTGAAATCGGAACAATCGCACAACTGTTACTAACAAAACACTAAAATTGAAAGTTCGAAGTTAAAATAAGTAAAAAAAAAGTTTTTTTACTTTTTTTTTTTTTTTNTTTTTTTTTTTTTTTTTAACAAATGGTGACAAGTGCTTCACATACAGGGTACAATTTTAAATGGTGACAGAACTGCAAATACATACATGCAAATGTGCTCATATGCATGTATGTACAAAAGAAATAAAAGAAAAAAATGCATTACTCCGGTTACGTCTTCAGTTGTTGTTCTACAGAAGTGATGTGAACATGGTCAAAAGTACAAAAAAAAAAAAAAAAAAAACATCCGTGTTATCGCATAGTATTACAACTAGGCAAATGTCTCTCTGTTGCACCTATTTATCAATCAATCAATCAATCAACCAGCTGTTTGTTCTGTGAGCTTTTGTAGCAAATCCCTGCTTTTCCTCACAGGTACTGAATCAACCTTCTTTTTTCTTTTTTTTTTTTAAATCAAAAAAATTAGGCTAAAACACCATCTTTGTCACCTAGCATAGNTTTTTTCTTTTTTTTTTTTAAATCAAAAAAATTAGGCTAAAACACCATCTTTGTCACCTAGCATAGCACTCTGAAAATATAAAGAACTCAACTCAAGACGAGTCTGCAGCTGCAATTAGAGAAAACATGCTAGACTGAAATGACAGGCAAATGTTTAGCATGCTTTAAAATAAAGAAAAATCCACCTCTCGCAGCAGGATGTGTGGGATTGAGGCCTTCCCGGTATTTTGCTGATTGAGAGAGTAGGAGCGGCTGAGAGGCCAGCAGGAGCAAATAACAAAGAGAATGTGGGAGGGGCTCAGTTAGGACTAGTCCATCTTTTTCATTACAGAAGTATGTACTATAAAGGCTGTGCAGCCTAAATGAGTCTATGAAAGGTGTCAATCACTGCAAAGAAAGCCAATATCAGTGACACAGCAGACTAATAAATCCATAAAATGAAATGCATAAAAGGTAAGAATCAAGTTTTTCTATCGGATGACATCTATCAGGTGAATAATATGAATGGGGGCACCACAAACAATATCAATCTTGAGTGTAAAACATTTAAAAGTACAGTATAATGATACTGACCCTAGCTAGCAGCGCAAAGGCAGAAGAAAAGTGCACTGCAAAGGCTGCTACTTAGCAACACCCATCCCCCATTCTAGCACGGCAAAGCATGGACTAAACCATTCTGACAGACAGCAGAGGGGGGTTCTCTGTTCAACAAAAACCCAAAGGCAGAAAAAAAATTCATAATTAAGGTTAAGGACCACACTCAACTACACACACTCATAAAAAAAATATAACTGGAATGAGGTGCTTAACCTTCATTTATGGCAGGACATGACAAGACCGTGTTTTAGTTCATTAAAATGATCAACTGAAATCTTTTCAGCTGGTTTTTGATGCTGCAATAGTTAAGTCTATTTGTTTTCTACAGTAAAAAAAAAGACATCAACAGGAATCCGACATTTGCTGTAAATAAATTTCACCAACAATTACACTGCGTTTTCTGCCTTCTATATGCTGACAGATTTTATCTAGACTGTCTGCATACACACAAAATGGCCACCAGTGTTGCTGTGCACAAGTGAGCACTCGCTAAAATGAGAGCTATGCAAGCTCTGTCTGCTACTATCCTTTTACTGCTTATTAAACCACTGTGGACTAGAGAGGACCTCCTTTCTTTCATGATAAGATCATAATAAACATTCTTGTCTTTACCATGATAAAAGCCAAACAAAACAACATTGTCCTGCTAGAGGACAATGCAAGCTATGCACACCATTTTGTCAAGTGCTTGCTTAAAAATTATTTTGTCAGAAAAAAACCCTGTCCTCAACAGCTGTAGCAATAGCTTGGCCTGACATGCTGCCCAGAAAATGTTATGCAAATAATAATTTTGAACGATGGGTCATCAATGTTATACGTTTTTCTTTTTTTTAGCTGACAGAAAACAGCAGACAAAGTAATCTTTAATTAATAAATGCTGCAGAAAAGACTCAAGATCAGACTGTTTGTCGATCTTTCAATATTTCAGTCTCCCAGGTGTCACCTAAATTGGAGCAAATAGTGAATGAACACAGAAAATATTCAAGGTTCAAAAAAATGATAATGCCAAATGTCTTTAAAAGGATCAAATATTCATCTTCAACAGGATGACTTGAAACAGTGAGGGCTTCATTTAGAGGTCCTACGGATCAGTTGTTGTGCTGATCAACCAACCACATGGCAAAAAAGACAGAGGAGGCCAAAGCTCAAAGGGGAGGAGTCCATCTCAGACTATTCCATTTTGCTATAAGTAGGGATCTTTATAAAGATCCCTACTTATGGGGTGGGGTGGGGTNGGGGGTGATCTGATGGAATAATTACATATTATAAAATTTAAAATCTTGCAAACAGCATAAGCATATATTTAACACAACAAAAATAATGCAAGTATGCAAATGCTAAAGTAGTACAACGTCTGAACTTAGCTAGCGATGCTCAGCAAGCGCTAAATTTCACACCCACAACAGCAGCTGCATTCCCCTCCCCCATCCCTCTCTCTGTCTTTCTCCCTTTCTCTCTCTCTCTCTCACTCACACACACACACACACACAGAGTCTCTCTCTGGACCAGTTCCTCCTGCTAGTTAAACATGGACTAAACCATTCTGAAAGGTGATGGGGTTTTGTCAAAACAAAAGAATTTTAAAATATTCATAATTCATAATACGTAATCAAACAGACATATGTTACTGAGGATTTCTACCACTATTTGAGGACAAGGGGACATATTTTCTTGGTTTCTACACAATAAGGATGACTAGCACTGGGTTTACATAGTCAAGATTTTTTTTTTTTTTTTTTTTAATTTCTACACACAACTTGATAAGGCCAAAGAAATAATTTCCCCAGGAACATGAATACAGCTAGACCAGGCAATAAACTGCCCGAATTACCATTACCATACTAGTATCCGAAGCCTGTTTAAGTAAATACTAAGTTGTCTTTTTTGCAAAGCTTTCTTTTATTATATTTTTGAGTCATACATATCGATTTCAACTACAAAGACCCATGCTAGCGACACACAGAAAGAAAATGGAGCACAGCTTGACTAAGGAGTCCGTCCACCCAGGCTCATCTACAGCAGGGAGGGCTGCTGTTAAACACAGACTGAACCATTCTGACGGGGGGGTCTCCTCTGCTCTAAGGACACAAAAGAACCTCCACCCAAACATATGTGAACATATAAATTTATTTACCACAGTTTTATTTTTGTTTTTATGTTTATCGAGGTTTCCAGCAAATTAGCCTTTTTAAAAGTTAGTCCTAATTTGCTGGCATGAAACAGACAAAGAGAGATGTAACAAATGTTTAGGAAAAAATATACAGGACATGTATTTTGTAATTATTAAATAATTACTGTCATTTTCCAACCATCGCCTGTCTCTTATCAAAGCCACAGCTGTATGAGTAAATCAAATCTGTCTTTCTCCTAGTTAAACACAAAATGGCCACCAGTGCTTCTGGGAGCAGCTTGCTGAGCACAGACAAGAGAAGAAACCCCGCCTACTGTTTTTTTTTTTTTTTTTTANTTTTTTTTTTTTTTTTTCAAAGTAGCAGTGTTTTTGTTCAAATCTCCATATTCATACATGGATCTGGAGGAAAAACTAGATATTTACTGAAATCGTCTAAATATATTTAATTATTTCAAATAAATGTTACCTCTTTTTGAGGTTTTAAATTTCACTGTTGTTTTAAAGAGTCAATGCGTCGTGTGCCAACTGTTACGCAACATACTAAGTTAAAACTACAGTGATAACAAAAGTAGGCTAATTAGTTCACATTTTTATTATCTTACTGGATTTTACAGCTGTGGTGTTAAATGTTTGTAGTCCTGAGTAAAGATGATTTATTTATCACACAATGCAGAAGATGTTATAGTGGCTAGAATTACCTGTTTTGTCTTGAAAGCTGCCTAAAGCAATGTGCTAAGCAGGAAACCAGATAGTCAGGACACTTCGCTGCCTGTTACTGTTACACAAAGAGGATGCTGTACTTTTCAAAATATTTTTTTTTATTATTAGTCTTTAAGCATTGTCGTATGCTAGGCATGTCCCATAGCGGCTAAACACCAAGTGGAAAATAACTGTCAGCCAGTGAGGGCAAAGCCTGCATTCCAACATTAGTGCGCACAGCGCGCAGTCTTTCCCCTCCTCCACCCTACTGCCTGCATCTGGATTCACTGCAGCAACTCAAAATGGCCACCTGGTCTGCTGTTTGCAGCACAGCCCTCAGAGGCTGCTATATCTAGAACAACATCATATCAAGTTACACATCATTCAACCAAATTCCTATTATTCTCACCAGTAATTTTTAAAAATGGAACTACAGCAATATTTTGTAACATTAAACAATGGAAAATTATGCACGATCCCCCTCAGCATGTAGCACTCTTACTTATGTGGTGGTTACATGTATCAGCACTGCACCTTTGAGCTAATTATCTCCAAAACGTATGAACACATCTTCAGCAAATCATACTCCATCACTCGCTAATGTTATAAAAGGTTGTCTATTTCCTCCTTTAAACATGTTGTCACTAAGCATGTAGTTGCTAATAGCGACTACATTCTTAGATCTTTAAATCTTTAAAGTCTTATTGTACACAACTCTGAAGACCTGGAAAAACATGTCATGGTCTATCCTGTCCCCAGTGACATTCTGTTGCTGCCTGATTTTTATTTAAAAAACCACTTTGTCACACTCAGCACAAGAATAGCTTTTCTGATCAAGGTGGCTCAGCAAAGATCTCTGGTTTTCTCCTGATCTCAGTTCTCGGAACATTGCACATAATGTACTAAAGTCATCGAAGATTGACGTAGATGTTTGGGAAGGGAAATATAATGGATATAAAATTCTAGCAATCATACAGTCTAAGCTAATAAGCACCTTGTGTCCAGTAACCCACAATTTGTGTTGCCATGCAGGCTACTGTTCCTGTTTGCTGTCTGAGCATATAGCCCGTCATCTACAAAGATTAATACACACAAGCCAGACAAACACACACACGCACATATGCTGAATTACTATAGCACAGTAATACTGACTTGTACGTTATATCCTTATCTTTGTGAAATGGGATTTCTCCTGTTTCTTTAAGTTTTGTTCATATTGCACCTAGTACAAATATCACAATCATGACCTGCAGATAACCAAACTGAATTACAAATAAGCTACCTTCTACCACCTGCAGCATTTTTTTTTTTTTTTTTTNTTTTTTTTTTTTTTTTTTACATTCTGTCCATATTACTACAGTTTTACCTCTGTTGTACCCCAACATCAAGGAAACACGATGGAGCTAAGAGACTTGTGCTATTCTCAGCTGGTTACTGATCTTTCTTATGACATTCTTTTATGTACATAGTAAATTCCTATTTTGTCCCATTTTACCCAGACCAATGGTTCAGTTGTTTCCTTCTCTTAAACTAATTGAAACTCTTCGATTAATTTTCTATTTATTATTCAGTGTTCTCTCCCTATGAATGACTAATGCTGCGGCAATGCATAGAAAATGCACCTCAAATGTTTGAATTTATGGTCTGTATTTAGATACTAACACAGGCACCCACCACAAACTCAATAAAAGTCTTGAGTGTTTAAATATGTTGGCGAAAAACAAGAAAACTGAAAATGTTCAACAATTAGAGTGTTACATCAACAAAATAGTGTCATGTAAAGATGTCCTCATAACACAAACATCAGCAAACCTTTCAAAAACCAGACCAAAAAAAAAAAAAANTTTTTTTTTTTTTTTTTTTTTGGTAGGTGAAGGCTAGTGAGTACAGGGAGGAAAAGAGGGAAGAAAAATAGTAAGGCAGTGGGGGAGGGGAGAACTGGAACCTTCATGGTGATTATACTTTAGTCATGCGCAGCGAAAGAAAGCTCATCTCATGGCTACAAAAAATCTTTACTGGCTGGCCATTACAAAATCAAACAAAAAAAATCAGGATGCAAAATAGGGGTTACAAATGTAACCATGGTTCACTGAAAAAGAGATAATACTAAAAATGATCTTGGTTAATTGTAAAAGTGAAAGCTCCGAATACAGCTACCACAAAATTTCTTGGTAAACTACAGGATATCTTATGGAGTCTTTAGAATTGGATTCAAAAGAATTGGACTTTCAAAGGCTACAGCTAGCAGCACACAGGCAGACGTGAAGTCTACAGCCTGACACAGAGCGCCAACACCCCTCCCCCCACCAGCAGAGTGCCCCAGACTGGAGTTTTACAGCCAAGCATGGACTAAACCATTGTAGCACAGGGGAGGGAACGAGAGGCGAAGGATAAAGCTATCAAAACTATTTGAGCTTTAAACTTGAGTTCACATTAAACAGATTAGGAAGGAAAACCTTTATACTGATTCATACTCTCCCATAATATGAAGAAATTTTACCCCAACCCTAAACATGGTTGTTTTTTGTAACCTTTCGATCATGATTTTCTTTTTTTCTTTTTACAGCTCGTATAATTTTGCAGAATTTTACAGATCTCTGTTACATGAAAATAAAGGTGACGTGGTGGGGTTCATGTTTTTAATACTGTTTTTAAGTTTAAATCCAATGAAATAAGCTTTCATATTTTCTACTGGCTTAAAACAAAAATGACAGACATGAGACATGAGCTGAAAGTAAATATGAGGAAAAAAAAAACAATGTTTTTTTTTTATGACAGACTATCATGACAAACAGCTAATATTTCAAGGAGCTGAGTGGTTTGTATGACTCAACAAGCTAGCCTACTTGACTTTCCCCATCCCCCACTCCCTTTTCTTTGATGGATAGCTTGCGCTGCTGCTGCTACAGCACAAAATGGCTGCTGCTTTTACCCTGACCATTGAAATACTTAACAAAAAGAATCAATTTCATCAAAAACACGGTTGACTCTGTCTTATTAATGACTGTGTGCTTTTATATTGTTTAATTGACAAAAATGTAGGTGCTTTTCTTCTGCATCCTTTTTCTTTCTCGCAGTCTTTGATTTCTTCGGATCTTTAAAGGGTGGTGGCCTGAGTTTGGCAACATATTTTTGCAATGAGGAGGGTCCATTTAACCTGCAATATTTGGTGTATTTTAAGTTATATCATATTGTCACAATCCAGAGGACATAAATTCCTTTTTACTTTTCTTTTTTATCATGCATTTTTCAATACTTATCTCCCAACATAGAGATATTTCATATTTACAGTATGATTTTTTTTTTAATCCTCCTTTCCTGATGTTAGACAAAAGAGTAGGCTTTGCTGATTATCATCTTGTATTAACTTAGCTAGAAAGTCTGCGACTTGAACTGAACCTGACAGAACTAGATCCTGTAAAAAGATTAAGGCTATGATGAGACACTGAGCTTAGAAACATATGAGACAAAACATGCTGAGCAAGAGCATATTTTTACTTGATTAAAATGAATGGCCATGCATTTCATTAAATTTTCTGGACTTTGCTCATTTGCATATGTGCATGTATATTAAGTGAGATACAGGCTAGCAATTAAAGTAAAGGTTTATGTCTATTGCAATTTGGCACTATCCTACGTAACATGGGGCAGGAATGGTGTTAGTTTGCACACCAAAAAAAAAAAAATCAATCAGGTGCTAGACTCAACATGAAGAAGAATAGTTCAAATGCCACAAAGACATTTGTGGTGACAAATTAACTACAGTAACATGATAGTAGATGCAAACATACAGTTTCTGATAGGTAGTAGACAGTAAGTGAGCACTGGCCCCACCTGTCCAGGTCATTCTTAACACTTTTCATCAGATAAGGCCTTGTGCAAGCTTAGCACAGAATTGATGCAAAGCCCGCCAGCTCAGAAATGGACCGTCTACGACCTGGCATTCTTGGTGCTGGTGCTTTCATGATGGCTGTGCACGAATTGTGAGAGCCAAGACAACCACTGCTGTATGGGAGGCTCTTCAACACCGCTGGGCTGGGCTCTCCACCTCTGGTTTGGTCTTCTTTCTAGCCTACATATATCGGTCACATATATTTTTCCAATTCATGCATCACGGATGTTCCTCAGACCCAAGAATACAGGCTATCTCCTGCCAGCAATTGGTAGCCCTTTGGCAGTCTTTATAATCCCTCATGGAAGAATCATATAAGTGCCAGTACTTCATCAATTCCTCTGCCAGTCAATCATCAAAGTTGTTTGCTACTGCTTATTTATCTCTCCCTTTCTCTCTTTCTCTATCTCTCTCCCCTTTCTCCTATATACTTCCTCCTCTTCCATGCCTCTTCGCTTGGTCAATCATCGATGAAGGTGCATTTATGTCACGCTTGACAGCATCTGCATTGTTTCCAATTTTGAGTGGTACATGACATTGCATGCAACCCCAACAGCTGCAATTACGTCATATTGTCTGTGTACCCACTGTTGTGTCCGTGTTAAGCATAAACCAGTCTTATGAGCTGGTGCTGGAGCTGGTCCTCAAACCAAATCTTGATCCATGTTGAGAGTTTCTTAGGTAAAATTGGCAAACGTGTCAACAAATACAAGCAAGGTGGTAGAAGACAGGTGTCTGGAGAATTTCAGTTAACAGACATAGATAATGTCTAACCTTCTGTAATTTCTACTAGGCAGCTAAAAACAATGTAATCAACAAACTGGATGACAGACAAAATACAGGAGTTCATTGCTGTTTAGGCACAGTGTGTAACAAGAAATATACAGGAAGACATCAATGAAACTCACCACAATCCTGAAAGCAGTGCCGACACAGAAGCAGAAATGATGGATTACTCAGGAATAGTAATAGTATTAGTAGTAGTAGACTATTAACGTACATTGTATTTGACAGTGCCGAAAGAATACCTCGATTAAAACCTTCCAACTTTATTGTTAAGACAGGGGCCAGCAAAATTTTAATATCCAGTGCAAGTTCAAAAGTTTCAGGTTTGTAACTGTGTCAAACTGAGTCTTTTATGTGTGGCATTTCCTTATATAGTCCAGTTGGAGTCCAAACAGTGTGTACAGTGATTAACAAGTGTTAAAGATAAGCATTTAATAATAAACAACCTACATAATCAATATCATATATTCTTGAGCTCCTAAAATTTATAATTGCGATTAGCCAGTAGTTGGTTAATCATGAACATCCCTACCCCCACAGTAGTTTTAAAATACCCATGTCCACATAGTACCTCTGTTCTATTGCCATAACACACATTACAAATACCTCCTAAGATACCTTGATGAAGTTGTTCCACAACCTTGTCAGCCTTAACCAAGGTTTCTACACTTATTTGTCAATTACATTTCAACACTTTTCCATGGCTTTTCATAACCTTTCTGTTGTATCTAACTATAAAGCCAGAAACCTCTGTCCGTCCGTTCCATCCGTCCATCTGTGGCACCAATATCTTGAGAACCCAGCACTATATGAAGTTGAAATTCAGCAGGTATAATGCTCAGGACCCAAAGACTTGCAGTGTACATTTCAACACTTTCCCATGGCTTTTCATAACCTTTCTGTCATATCTAACTATAAAGCCAGAAATCTCTGTCTGTCCATCTGTGGCACCAATATCTAAAGAACCTGGCACTATATGAAGTTGAAATTCAGCAGGTATAATACTCAGGACCCAAGGACTTGCAGTGTCGCGTGCAAAGTTGTTTGAATGAGCAATTCTTGAATTGAGCTATGCCAGTAAAAAGTAGTCCGCGGAACAGGATACGCTCCAGGGGCAGTGGCAGGATATGCTCCGGGCATGGCAGCCTATGCTCCACTCCACAGGCACTTATGGCAGGCTACGACTCACACCATAAAGTCCGACTCGGTCCGAACATGCACATTTTCAACAGCCACTGCAAACAAAGCTACTTTAAGAGGATGTGCAGAACAAAATTATGGCAAGCTGCGGTGCATACCATAAAGTCCAGCCCGGTCCAAACATGCTCCGGCCACAGCAGCATATGCTCCGCTCCACGGGTACTTATGGCAAACTGCGGCACACACAGGCACATTTTCAACGGGCTGCACTAGCTAGCTTTAAAGACAGAAATCTCTCTCTGTGGCATCAATATCTCAAGAACCCGTCACTGTATGAAGTTGATATTTGGCAGGTTCATTGGTCATGACCCAAGGACATGCAGTGTTGCATGTGAAATTGTTTGGATAAGCGGTTCTCAAATTGAGCTGCACCTGTAAAAGGTAGTCCGCATGGCAGGATATGTTCTGAGCACGGTGACAGGAAATACTCCGGGTGCGGCCGCATATGCTCCGCTCCACGGGCACTTATGGCAGGCTGCGGCACACACCACAAAGTCGCCCCTTATAGCCTAACGTGGGCCGAACAGGCACGTTTTCAACAAGCACTACACTAGTCAACTACAAAGTCTGAAATCTCTCTGTCTGTCTGTCTGTCTGTCTGTGGCACCAATATCTCCAGAATCTGGCACTGTATGAAGTTGATATTCGGCAGGTTTATTGCTCAGGATCCAAGGACGTGCATTGTCGCATCTGAAGTTGTTTGGATGAGCGGTTCTCGAATTGAGTTGTGCCGGTAAAAAATAGTCCATGCGGCAGGATATGTTCAGGGCGGGGCAGCATATGCTCCGATCCAGTGGCACAGTCTCAACCCGACCCCGTACAGCAAACAAAGCTAGCTCATGAGGATGTGCACAACAAAATTATGGCAGGCTGTGGCGCACACCATAAAGTCCAGTCCATTTTGAACAGGCACAATTTTTAATGGGCACTGCAAACAAAGCTAGCTCTCGAGGACATTCAGAACAAAATTATGGCAGGCTGCAGTGCACACCATAAGTCCGGCACATTCCGAACAGGCATGTTTTGAACAGACACTGGACTAGTAATCAGTAAAGCAAACTTTACTACATCATTGCAAACTTGTTATGCAGTGTGGACTGTAATGTGAAGAATCACAAACTTATAAGATCAGATCAACATCTAATTTGCCATTATATCCAAAAAAGATTCTAACTCCAGTACTGAGGATGCTAAACATACAATATAGTGGAACCACATGAATTTCTCTGCACGAAACCCAAATTACACCATCTTCAGAAAAAGAATCTTCTTTGAACTATGCCATTTTAAGTAGTAAGGCTCATTATGACAAAACTTTATTAAATGGCAAAAACCAATCTTTTTCACCACAGCAATGGGCTGACCACCCAATAAATTTAACCAACTTTTCCATGATTTTCTTGTCTTATCAATGTCTCAGTAAAACTTCTCTAATTTTTGAAAAGCAATCTATAGTGTTAAATCTTTGGTTCATACACCTGTGCACCCATCATATTCTATCATATTTTCTTTTTTAGATGCTTTATCATGTTGGTCATACTGAAAGTAGCTCTTCCAATTCCGCCACATGAAATACTTGGGTTGCAAATTTTGCAGTAGCGGTCAGCTATTATCATAACTGTAAAGTAGTTCCACACGGCAGACATTATAATCCCTTGACAAGTTGTTGCCAGAAGTTGTAAACAGCACCTGCTTACGCTATCACAAAGGAGAGCAGTAGGGAGTTTACAATACATATGGCAGCTCAGGTGGATGAAGCACAATAGATTAAAGTAAAAAAAAAAAAAATGGATAGGACTCTGTATAGGCCCTATTGTAGTCAATATAGATACATTATAAGCTTGGAATGGCCCCGATACAGATCGGCTTGGAACATCACTAGTAAAAAAAAAAAATCAAAATCACCAGATATGCTAAAAATAGCATGCAGTAGCAGCAGTAAACAGTACATTTACTGACTACAGGAAAAAGTAAACACTAAAAAACACAAAGTTTGTTCATAAAAGCTGTCGAACTACCGTAACTGCCGTCTACTACAGGACTTGTCACAAAAGCTATTATTTCATCACAATTCCAGGTCTGCTTGCACCCATGACGGATGAAGTTGCAAATCTCACAGTGGACATAGGCCCGAACATATAGTGTGTGTGTGTGTGTATATATATATGACATCTGGTGTATGTAAAAACCTGTCTAAAAGCTGAACAAAAAAGAATGATTTCACACTGCCAGGGTAATTGAATGTAATAATGTTTCATCTAAAATTTGCTAATATAACGCTTTATCCAGTGCCAAGTACATACCAACAAGCTATACGCAAGGCTGGAGGTGAGGCAGATGGTAGCTTGTTGGTCTATGCATTTTCTGCTGCCATCTGGTCTTCATTCAGGTGTCGGTGCAGACTTTGCATCAGCGAGGTGACGCCTCGTCAAATGGTTCCGCAAATTTGTCGTGTTGCCACAAAACTTTATTTCTGAGTTACATATTTTGCAAATGGCCTTACTTTTGTTGTGTTCGTTTGTGTCCTTTTGCTTTTGAAAGCCAAAATGAGTCCAAATATCTGCTCTAAACCTTGGAAGTGCCGGTGCTGTGCCAAAACTCGCATCCCTGCCGAGAATTATATCCCCACTTTTGCCGAGACACCGGAGTCACAAGTGCCGTATTGTTTTTCATACAAGCTTGGTTTTCTATGCTTTCTGTAGTAGAGTAGTCATACTATGTCACACAGAACTTACGCTACTAGCGTTACTTACACAACTAACAGTCAATTAAAAATTAGACTATTTAAAAGATGGATTTTTTTTTTACTTTCGATATCGGAATCGTTTGAATTCAAATCACAATTAATCAAAAAAAAAAAACAAAACACTATTTTTCCCACCCCTATTGGTTTTATTAAACCACTTAAAAATATTTGCAGTACAAATGCTTTATACTTTAACTGTTTCTTTTTCTTCTTACTTTGCTTAACTCTGGCAGGTAATAGATAGCCTGATACATTTATTCTGAGGTATTTTGTACCATGTTCAGGGCTGCACTCACTATTATATGACCTCATTTACTATGAACTGTGATGCACAATATCTTTCTTGCAGCAGAAACATACCAACTTTTGGGTGCACAGGGGCATTGGAGTGAGGTGAATAACAGTTTAAACTAATCAGTTACTTAAAAATTTTTTGTGTTAAAAAAAAAAGGCAAAAAACAAAAACAAGACTTAACTAGACCTGTAGAGTAAATACTCTGTTCTCCCTTTTCCTGTGTATCATCTGGAGTGTGATCCAGTGGTACAATTTTGAAAAAAAAATCAAACCCAGTGTATAAATGGTCTAAAAAACCAACTTATCTTGTTTTGTTGTCTTGTTTGGTCTTCACCATTCTGAAGTAAAGAATTTCAAGCACCACAATTTAAAAAGTTAACAAAAATGCACAGCAGTGTTTAGACTGCAGTTTTATTATCTCTTATAGCCTAACATGTTTAATTTTTTAAATTGTAGTATGTATCTGTGCTGTAAGCACTATGGCTCCTTAATTCAAACACTTAAACGCGACAGTACTGAATGGAGTTCAAATTTCTTTTCCCTCTCATTTGCAGTCTGAGGCAAAGAAGCAATATCTCAGTGGTTGGAATCAGTTCTTGAATCCAGCATTTGCTTTTTAAAAAAAATGCTGCAAAAGTTTTATATTTATGTCCTTGAAACTTTCACAATGTTTCAGATCAACAGCGGTTTACTTAAAGCTAGAATTACCTCAAAGCTCAATGCTATAAACTAATGTTACATAACCAATGGAGGTGTATAAATTCCAGATGGATTTTTTCAAAGTCCAGTGAATAAGACATCATATTTTAAGAAAAAAAATTTCTGTACTTTTGGACTGTTTTGTTTTGCAACAATTTTTTGGTCAAGCGGATACTATGTGAAACTATCAATGCCCCCTTTACCAAATACAATTAGGTAATATCTAATTTAAATTTATTATCAATATTTATTTATACAGATGTGTTACTAATTTATATTTTCAACAATATTTGCACTCAAGCTATTGTTAATATTCTTTTCCTAAAAAGAGCAAGAGTTACTATATATTAACAATAGTAAAGATTCTAAGTTAAATATTATGCACACTTAGGAATTTGTAAACAAATAGCATAGTTACACATTAATTTGATACTTTGTGTAACAGACCTTAATACCTTCAGTGTGCAAGAAACAGTATTCAGAAACTCCATATGGGCTGAAAAATATGCTGTCGGGCATATTCGTTTGGAAACAGATTAATAGATTCTTATAAGTGAATACACAGCCCTTGCACTTCACAGTTTCTGATCCATCTCATATTCATAATCTTTTATGACCAAAACATTAAGAGAAAATCTGACAAGAGAGATCAGACTCAGGTGAGAGATATGAAATTTCCCTTTATAAGATTCAGGGGGTCTCTACCATGTCGTTGAATTCACCACAAGGATGTATTTCATAATCACAAAAAAAGCAAAATTTATCTGGGGTGTAAAGAGTTATGGTGGATTGTGGGTGAATAGCTGCACATCTGATTTAAATATTGGGCAACAAACCTAAATGTGCTAGCAGTCAGTCATACGTCCCTCTCCATCTCCATACGTAGGGCATTTGGAGGTCTTACTTTTCAATTACGGCTGGACAAAACTTCAATTTTGTTTATCTTCATCTTTAGTATCCAATTAAACTGTCTGCAAATTGTTTTAACTGCTGTATATTTGCAGTTTTATAATCAATTTGAAATGATCAGCACCCTCAATGAAAAGGTTTTCGAACAAAATTTGCTATGTAAAATAATAACTCACGCCTAACGTGTAGCCTACATAATGGGAGAAAAGCCTTTTAAAATGGTAGGTGGAGCCTTTAAGATTGCTTCCTCTTCAGCAGTAGAAACAGACTGTGCTCAGAATTGAAAGTGCACTATGTGCATACTGCCACAGGATGCAGTGGGGGAGGGGAAACTAGAACTATTGGGGGAGGGGAAACTAGGGCTGTATCATTTTCTCAATCTGTAAAGTCAAACTTCTTTCAGTTGAGGTTTGTTTTAAATAAACAGAACCAAAATCATTAGCATATCATGAAAATCAGCCTGCCAAACTCCCACAAGTGTGGCTCACTTCTGCGTATCCATTTTTCCCAGCAGACACTCACCTGGTCACTTATCTATACAGAGCTTATGACACATTTAAAAAGATGCTTAAATTTTGATGTTTATAAATTAACAAGGCAGTTGAAACAGAACAACTGCTCAACTCTTGTACTGCCATTGACATTAAGCCACACCCACATCCTTGGACTGTGTGGAGCATGGAAAATTACTGGACCGTACCACTACAGTACAAGAGGGGGTTACTAGTTCAATGGTAAAACACAACAGTTTCTCCTTCGGTTTAGCTTACTTTCACACAACGTAGACCAAATATTAGAATTGATTTTCATTCTTGGAGTATTCTACAGTGATTGAATTAAAAAATATATTATGTTTAAATATAAGTGAAAGCATCTTAATTATAGAGTACAATAATCACAGTGACCAATGTATTATTCTTAGGAGAGCAACCTAAAACCACTCAAAACCACTCACTTTTTTTGCCCCTCCTCCAGACTATCACCTCTGCAGTATTTGCTGGATGTTCTGCTTCATTTTGTAGCAGTGCACACAGCTGCTTCACTTACCTGGTCTGACTATGCTGTTAACCCTTAGTTAACAGTACTTAGAGACGTATAACTAAATCCAGTTCTGATGTAAAAACTGAATAGATTAAATTATTTGACTGTGTATCAGCTTGTGGACAAATTAATTTGATAAATGGCAATTCATACGGGCTTTGTATGTAATTTGTCTGCAAGAGCTCCTTAGTCAGATTAGCATTTATAAGCAATGAGGAATGATGTGATGCCCAAGAAAAGACACAGTGTGTAAATGTGCCATCTAAATTAACTGCTGTAAGCAACTGTGTCATGAATATCTAAATTAATATCAAACAATGAATATCAAAATAAACAATGCAAATTTTCTTGAAAAATGTACTCAATCATAGAACTTGCAAACACATTTTCACAAAGCAGAGCATTCCGCTCAAGTTGTGGTGTGCACCATTTTACAAAAGTGATAAAAGGTGTCTACTACCAAATTTAAACTGATAATACGGTTATTTGTTTTGCAAAATGTGTCACTTGTAATCCAGTAACTGAGCAACTGTTAGCTACATTTTCTGCTACTATGACTCTTACCTGTAGGGGTCACTCTAAAATGAGCGACTTAACTGTAAAAGACAAACATATTGTCTGTAACCCATGGCAGATTCTTACATTTATGACACATGTTGCAAGGAGCATGTTTTCTCATTGACTTAGCTAATTAATTTCATAAAAACAAGTTAAATCTGTTTAGCTAGCATGCTAGCTGTGCAAACTACACTCACCAAGTATTAGCGATGTGAAGCTGTTCCCGCGATTTTCAGTCACGCGCTGCAGCAGACTGGCTTCTGTTATCGAGCTCGTAGACCGCTGCAGTTGCGATGTGAGGGGAGTCCACAATCTCCAACATTCACAGGTAAAACTACTGAGCTGCGCCAAAAACAGTCGGTGTGCACCTTGTCGGAGTGCATTCAGTGACTGATCCGACTGTTACCTCCTTTCGCACAGCCGTAGACTCCTCCTCTTTTTCGCGCTGGAAAAAGAAACAGTCAGACGTCAGCCGGTGCCAGTGGGGGTTGGTCAACAGAGATGCCGAACAACCGCGTCGAACAACGGCCGAACTGTAAATACTCTTTTCTTTTCTCTCTCTCTCTCTCTCTCTCTCTCCCCCACTTATGGTGGCGCTGTTAGCTAAAGCCGATAAGGTATGTATGAACGGCTCCAGTTCAAGATAGATCGGTTTGTATGCGTGAAGTTAACAGGACCAATACAAGTTTAATGCAGCAGCCCTGCTTGGAGGAACCAAACTGCAGTATGACTGAAGCACCTCACAAACCTCATGGAGAAACGAGGGACAACAGGAGCAGCACATTAGCACGGAAAGGGAGGGGCGTGATTTGCCCGCGACAGAAACCCGCGCTGGGGGGGAGGGGTTATTGGGTGGGAGGAGCCAAATGAACAACAGCCTGAAAAACTGTACTTGAAAACTGATGTGTAGCTACAGACCTCTAAGGAATGCAGGTAGTGCAGCTTTTCAAACACACAGCAAGATCATGGCACATGTAAATCCTTATGTTTTGCTGTTAAATATGAATATCATCATGGTCAGCCATTTTGTTGTCTGACTTGGCTATGTGGAACTTGTAATTCCCACAAAGGCCAGTAGAGGGCGATTCGGTGTCCATTGTTAAGTGTTAACCCTGTCATAAACTATAAATTGTGGATAAATCTTCGCATCTGCTATATTCAGTGAAAGTGTAGTGTAATCAGGAGAGGCTCCAGGATTAGTAGTAACTAGTGTGTGGTGGTGTGTGAGCATGTGTCAGTATGGAAGGGGTGATTTCCCTGCTACAGAAACCCGGGTTGGAAGCAGGGATTATTGGGAGGATAGAACCAAATGAACAACAGCCTGAAAAACTACTTGAAACTGGAGTGTAGCTACTGTTACTGTTACTGTTCTTTATGCATCTAAGGAATGCAGGTGGTGTGCTTTTCGAAAACACAACACGTGACATTTCAGTAGTTTCCTGCATTGTTGCCAGATTGTGTTCAAAATAGTGCTCAATAGGAGTGATCACAGCATACATTATGACATGTCATAGCAGGAGAGTCACAGGTTTATCTAATAACATAAATTATGGCTGCACTCCATTTAGTTACAAATGCCATTATCATTGCTGCATTATGCATGTATCCAGTATGCACATAGTATTGTCGTAACATGATCGTGTGGGATTTTGTATGAGATCATGGCAAGTACAGATCCTCATCTTTTGCTGTTAACTTTGAATATCATCAAGATCAGCCATTTTGTGGTCTCACTTGGCTGTGTGGAACTTGTAATTCTCATGAAGTCCAGTAGAGGGCGATACAGTGTTCATTGTTAAGTGTTAAAAAGTTCATCTCAAGGTGGGTAAAACTTTGAATGTACTGTATTCAGTGAAAAGTGTAGTGTAATCAGGAGTGAGTCCAGAATTAGTAGTAAGTATAGTGTGGTGGTGTGTGAGCCAGTAGGGAAGAGTGTGATTTCCCTGCTATAGAAACCTGGGGGGAGGGAATTACTGGGTGGGAGGAGCCAAATGAACAACAACCTGAAATGGCAGTGNCCTGGGGGGAGGGAATTACTGGGTGGGAGGAGCCAAATGAACAACAACCTGAAATGGCAGTGTGTGGCTAAAGACTGTGTTACTGTTCTTCATGCATCTAAGGAATGCAAGTGGTGTAATTTTTCAGGAGCATGTGTGACATTTCAGTGGTTTCCCTCACTGTTGTCAGACTGTGCTTAAAAATGGTACTCAATAGGAGTGTTTCATACACTCTGTCATTGTCATAGCAGGAGGAGCACCGGTGTATCTAATGACAAAAATTATGGCTGCATTCCATTTAGGTATGCTTCTGCTATGACTGATATTATGCATGCTTACTCACTGGTACAGGTACAGCTAAATATAATAAAGCCATCATTGATGTTATTAGGTAGAAATGTATCTGGTCTACGCGTAGTATTTTTGGACCACTATTGTGTAGGATTCTGGATAAGATCTGTAAGACCTGTACAATCCTTTTTATCTTTTTCTGTGAAATGTGACGTCATATGGGCAGTTATTTTGTTGTCTGATTTGACTATGGAATTTGTACTTCCCATGAAGGCCAGTAGAGGGCGATTCAGTGTCCATTATGTTAAAATTGCTGTCTCATGGTAAATAACATTTGCATCTCAGTGAAACTGTGGTGTAATTAGTAGTGACTCCAGAATTAAGGTAAGTAGAGTGTGGTGGTGTGTTAGCATGTAATGGTAGCTAGGATTTTCTCTTGCTTTCTCACTTTCTTTCTCTAACACGTGTCAGACAACATGCTAACCAGCGTACAGGATTGAGATTTCTGTCTCCTAATCTACATAAGTGGACAAATTGAGCTAAGCTACACAGTACTCTCCTCTATGTAGGCATAGAAATATAATAAATAACATCAATGGCATTTGAGTTTTTAATATTAAACATTTTACAAGACAGAACCCTTATGGAACATTATACAAATCACAGGCTCCATGAGGCAGCAAACAAACAGCGAGTGAGATTATTACACACCAACTGAAACATCAATAATGTAGTACCTTCAACAGAACTGCAATAACACCCTGCGCTTGTTCAGAATTGGCGGCGAATCATGTGACACAAACAAGCACACAGACATTGCAACGGTTGGAGAAGCAGTAGTCTCACATCTGCGCAAACAAATCCTGGTGGATTTAGAATAGTCAGCTATATTTATGGACAATTTTAAGACATTTTGTTCAATCATTACATTCTAGTTTATTGATACATAAGTGCACTGCAGTCTACAAATTTTAATTTTTAGTGGTCATTGTAAAATGTAAGTTGATGTTCGGGGAGCAAATGAGCTACGTGTCTCGTTAAACGGATACATAGGGAAGAATAGCAAAAACAGAGTCAAGAGGTCATGCATGCCTCTACAGTTTGGGAAAAGACCAAAACTCTGTGCAATCATAGCTTCTTTTCCTAGGACTTTAAATTTGACCGTTGACCTTTAATTAATGTTACTCAGCATTAGCCAATGTGGTTTTTTTTTTAAATCAAATAGTGATGGACTCACTACTAGCTGATATATGTTGTTAGCACCATGTGTGACTTCCGTCTATTTCCATTTTAATAATCATGTAGTTCGGTTTACAGTAGTGAATGAGAGACCAATATTTGCTCTGCATATTTATAATAAGTATATCACATAAAGCTGTTTTATGACACTTTGTAGATGTGGCCTGATTTATATTACACAGCATTTTATTTTTGCAATGTTGAATCTTGCTACTAACCTTAAAGGCAAATGCTGCAACAGCGATTTGGATTTAATCAAAATGAAAATAAGTTCTGTGTTCACATATAAACCCGTATTACATCCACACAAGGCCAGTCTCTTGTCTCCTGTGAATGTCTTATAACAATTTGTTACCTGTGTGATTGGATTACTAGGTCCGTTTCAATAAAACTCCCTCAAAAGTTTACGGAAACAAAGAAAAGAAAGACTTGAGGTCACTTTCTGCCTCATCAAAACAACATGCAGGATTAAAGAGCACATGTTGCTGTTGTACTTTTGTACAAGAAAATAATATGAGCCCACAAAATCTGTGGGCTCATATTATTTTTGGAGTGCAGACAACACAGTTCTGCAGTCTAAGAAAAGCTTTGTTACACAGCATAGAAAAACACAACGAAACAAAGCACAATGACATAAAGTATCGTATCACATTGACAACAAATATACCTACCTATTCTAGTCTAGCCTAGTCTACCTGGCATCAACCTTTGACCCAAAATGACAAATGTAACAAATCTTGGTAGGACAAGCTAAAGTAGGATTTCCACCAGGACAGCTGGGGGCGCAATGGAACAAAACAAAAAGTGTTGAAAATGACAGTGGGCTACAATGTAAGCTAATAATAAAATTTCTATGAACGTAGTATGAATTTGATCAATTAGGGCCAGTACCGGCATCCACTGCTTAGAAGTAAAATGTTGTATTTGCTGAAGAGCGAGAGGTAAAGCAAACAAAATCACCGGTAACGGAAGCTCTGTCAGCTACAGACTCACTGATTGTAGGTCTCCTGCTTTACAGTCTGTTGTTGGACAAATGGAGGGGAAAAAACAATGAATGTTTATTATGTTATGGTTTTATTTACAGTTTTGCCTGTAAATATTATGATTTTGTTTTCCTCACTAAAAACAGCATACTGTTTTATAATCTTAAAATGTGTTTTGAATTTTCCACATAGGGCAATATGAACAATCCTGTGTGTTAATGCTCCTCTAGCATAGATTAGCATTCAGGCTCCAAATCAGCCCCTGGGGAAATTGCTAAAACACACGCTAGCACAACTGTGAAAGTAATCTACAGGAAAAACAGTAATTAAAAAAGTTCTTCAGGTTTGGTGCCCCCTAGTGCCTGGACCGCATTGGCAAAGTAGGCTGTCCATCTGTCATTAGGGCCATCACACATGATGAGCGATGCTGAGTTTGGCACCCAGCGCTCTCTGCTTATTCATGAGCAGAGTCTGAGCAGCGCTGCTCAACCAAGCGCTGACAGGAAGCGCGCGTTGCTAATGACATGTTCACGGTTACCATGGACATCGCAAAGAAACAAAGAAGCCTCCAGCTCTCTTCTCATTAGGAGAAGAAAAGCGAAAAAACAGCAAATGTGGGTGCNAACAAAGAAGCCTCCAGCTCTCTTCTCATTAGGAGAAGAAAAGCGAAAAAACAGCAAATGTGGGTGCATGAAACCTTGTTGAGTCACCATACAAACGGAGAATTCAATCAATTCAAACCTGGTATCCCTGTCTGACTGCTGACATTGGTTGCGCGTTGGAAAGGTCAGCGTCGGAAAGGTCAAAGTTGAATTTGATTGAACTTTGAGCGCTGCGCCAAGATGGTGTGATGCGACGTTAGGAGTCACCACTCAGCTTCCAATACACAATAATAGGACGCCAGGTCAGCGCAACGCTCAACGCTTATCATGTGAAACGGGCCTTTCATTTCCTACCTCATCCCACACAAAAAAAATGTGTGTGGGAGTGNCATGTGAAACGGGCCTTTCATTTCCTACCTCATCCCACACAAAAAAAATGTGTGTGGGAGTGGGGGGGGACTTGCCAGTTGTGACACAGAAGTGGGTCTTTATGGGTCAGAGCATAATTGTGTGATTTGATGTAGCAGCTAGGTTATTTAGAAAGAAAGAAATGTATTTATAGCAAATGTTAGAGTTGAATTGTTTTGTGTTTTGGTCGTAACCTTAAATTAGACTTGATTTAATTTGGTCTCAGTCTTCACTTGGTCTTGACCCACTTTGTCCTGGTCATAACTCTAACTTGATTGGATTTGTTTCTAAAATTGACTTGAACTTGACTAAGTGGATTTGACAGCAATCCCGATAACAATAACAAAGATACCGTAGCAATGCAGCTTTTGAAAGTTGTATGTGTGTGTGTAATTAATGTGTATGCAAAATACTGTATGTGTCACAGTTATATGTAATACATGCCATATTGCCAATTTTGTCATGCCTCAGCTATTTAACACTCAGTCAAATTTTACTTTAATTTGAAATGCAACTGCAAAAAAAAAAAAAAAAAAANAAAAAAAAAAAAAAAAAAGAAAGTCTTTTCGATACTGAAGGGTGCTGTGGCCAAAAAAAAGACTGGTCAGAACCTGGAAATATTTTCCAGTTTTCCAAATGTTGATTTGGTGGGAACTAAGAAAGGAAATGGTAGCATGATAAACGCTCAGATGTCCTTGCTCTAGTGACATCTAGAGGCAGTAGTGAGTATTTTAGTATTTTAGATGTTTTCTATATGTATGTTTTTTGTTTTTTGTTTTTTTTCTGTAACACAATGCCATTAACATCATTTGGTTTCAAAAATTCAAAAAAGGTGTAAGCTTTTTTCAGAGGCATATACTTTTTTTTCTGCTGCTCAGCAGCTTTCTGACAGCAGACTGCATTGAGAGAGAAACCTTTTGTAAAAATGCCGTTCTCCAGCAGAAGAAGCAGTAGGCTCCCTCATCTTTTGTTTCTTTTTCTCTCCCCTGAAAGTGATGATAGAGGGAAAAGTGACAGAAATAAAGATGGTTCATCTTCTGGGGAACATGCATATGCTCAATAAAATTCATGGCACACCGCTCATTAGATTTCAGTAATCCTTGTGTACAAATGAAAGATTTGGCCTGGTGATTACGGTCAGGAATCATCATTTGGGGCCTCTGGCCTTTGTGTGAGACACATAAACACAAACCTGTACATTCAAAAGTCCACACACAAATGAAGCCCGCTGATGCCAAAAGTTATGTAACATTAAGTAATGGAAAGAATTACAGACCAAGCTGTATGTCTAAAGGTTAAATGCAGGCAGCATTTGTGGTTTGCATTCATTTAATATAGAAATTTTGGAGTTTTAAAAAAATAAAATCAAAATTGGGGGGGAGGGGGGTCTTAGGCCTTGTTAACCAAAACGTAAAATCACTTTTACAGTGCCACCATCTGAGCAATCAAGGTAATTTTCTTTGGCTGAGTAAAGGCAGATTTCCGCCTGATCTGATTGCCCTTGGTGAGTTCAGATCAATTTTAAAAGGGCAGGAAATGAGCAGTATTGGACAGCGTCTATGCTTTTAAACTGTCAGTTGGTTTATATAATAATTTTCTTGATATTGTAAATGAGTTGATATTGTAAATGATATGAATGTTGTTTATATCTGTGTTCTAACTGTAGAACTATGCTGCTGTCTGGGCAGCCAGGTTTCTCTTGGAAAAGAGATTTTAAATCTCAATGAGACTTACCTGGTTAAATAAATAAAATTAAAATTTTAAATCTACCAAATCTGATTGCTGTAGCCCTTCCCTTACTGAAGTACAAATTGATGTATGGCAAAAATAGCAGGGCTCCAGGTGTTTGGGCTCCTAATTTCCACGAGCCAACTGGCTACTCAGTTCATTAATGGGGTTCAAAACCATGAGGTGAATGATTTGGTGACGACAATAATTATTTGGCATGGTTGACAACTGGCCAAAAATTTAAGCAATAATGTGTGTCATTGCTGTGTTTGATCACTGAGTGGATTCAGAGATGCCATTTAAATATAAATTTGTCTATTTAATAAATATAAGCTGCTTATTGGATATTGACAAAGGTAGCAGTCCAACAGTCACCAGCAGCATTTTTACTGATAACTTAAAGTTGATAATTGAGAGATCTCCCAATTATGAATTAAAAGAAAGTTTTCTCAATTATAACATAAGTCATAATTCACAATTATGTGGAACTAAGTCATATTTGTGTGATATATCTGTCCGTCCATCCATCCATTCATCCATCCCTCTCCTGCTGTTTATCAGGTTCATTTAATGATGGAAACAGGGTAAACAGAACAGCTTAGACTAATGTTTCTCTGAATTATTTCCTGGAGCTGTTAGTTTAGCTGTGAAGTATACATGTAGTGTATCCTATTAGCCAAACTTAATCTATCTTCCTAGTCAAGGTGTGACGTATGTCTCGCTAACAGCAACAGCCTTTGTACTTCTGAAGCACCTCCCGCAAAGTACTTCAAGGAACATTGTTCTAAGTCAGATTTACAAAATATATAAATAGAATGAGAAACTTCCTGTTTGTCAATCCAAGGGCAAAACACTGAGGAAATGTGCTAACCCCTTGAGGAAATGAGCTAATCCCAACAATGCCGACCAAGATTTTTTGTGTAATACTGTCCTCCTAGGACACATTGCCACTAAAAAGTTTTCTTACTCCCTTGATGACCTTTACAAAAGAAGATGGACTCAGTCATGCCTTACCATCTTGAGTTGATAAATGTTTTTCTTAAATCTGTTGAAGACCACTAGAGTGTCATTTTCATAGCCTCTCCAAATTCTTCCTGCACTTGAACTTTCGATTCTGCATGCATGGTGGCTGCAGGATTTCTGTCCTGCCACTAAATCTTTCCTATTCCTATTTCCTAATTCAAGACTGAACTGTGACCAGGCCAGGGTTGGATTGGGATCCTAATTTTTATGGGAATGTAAAGGGGGGGGGGGNAGGGGGGGGGGGATAAATTATTTTTCTTTTTTTATGCTTCATTTTTAGTCTAAGCGCCAACAATATTATGAAAGAAAATTATGTTTGCTTAGTTTAAGTTAATTTTAATCAATATTATATTATGTAGTGCCAAGGCCACCGGTCGGCCCATCATTGGCTGCAGCCCACCGGGAAAAGTCCCACCCCACCTCTCCTGATGGCCAATCCAACCCTGGACCAGGTCCAGAAATTGCCCTACTTTAGGTTGACTAGCAGAATCTATCCACAATTGTTCCCACATTTTAGTCACAGCGTCTTGTGGCCACTTAACTTCACAAAGGTTTTAAACAAGTTTCATCCCAGCTCGCATATCCCCAGACTCATTTGGAAATGAGTCAAAATCCTTTCAGACAGAGTCATCCAACAGGCATCTCTTGTTCCTGCATATTTGAGGCTATTTTGCAGCTTTTTGTATAAGCCGAAATCAATTTGCAACCAAGCCAAATGGATCATCAGTCAGCAGCCCATTAGACAATCCATCTTTAAACCATATAATATAAACCATATTACCAAGTAGTTTAAAACCAGTCTTATTAGTAAGTATGACAACAAATTCTTCTGTAAAGTTTTTGCCAGGTATGACATTATTGATAAGGTGAGGCCTCTAAGGTGCCACATTGTTGGTGCTGATAGTAGCCTGGTTCATGCTTCACGTGACAGTAGGCACATGGAAAGTGTGACATAACTGGGGCCATAACGTCCGGCTGCAGACACCACTTTGGAGGGTCGACCGCATGGTCGCGCAGAAATGCGGACGGCATTCGCGTAACGTGACATGCCTCCAACAATGATTGACCAAGCGAAGAGATACAAAGAGGTGGAGGAAACCAAGGTCACGTGTAGAGGTGTGGAAGGGAGAGAGGATAAATAAACAATGTTTGGGGGCAGTTAACTAACCGTGTTAACATTAATCGGGCAGTGGTGGCCTAAAGGTTAGAGAAGTGAGCTTGTGACTGAAGGGTCACCGGTTCAATCCCTGAGCTGACAGGAGAAATAGGGGTCAGGGAGGTGAATGAGCAGCGCCTGCCTCTCCCTCATTAACACCGCTGAGATGCCCTTGAGCAAGGCACCTAACCCCCAAATGCTTCAGTCGCCAGCAGAGAAGTCTGTGGTTGTACTGGGCAGCTTCTAGGAGTGAATGTGAGTGTGTGAGCAGGGTGTTCCTGAAAAAGAGCGTTAGATGCTCAGTCAAACTAACCCTGAATAAAGGTTATATATATATAGCACCACTGTTGAAGTGTGCTCGACTGCAAGACATCACCGTTTATGTCAGTGCCACGTCTGCGAGAAGCATGAACCAGGCTTGAACAAGGTGAATTTTGCTGTAATACACCTCCAGATAGCATAGGTGTTGCTAATATGAGCACTGAATAGGACGATGGAGCCATTTCTAGTGCCCCACTGTCTCCAAGAAAGCTGAGTAATCCAAACTGCTTTTACCTTCATCCTATTGCTCCTCCAGTGTTTATATGAGCTTGGGGGTAATGGTTTAAAAAAAAAGACTCATCACTGGCTTTAATCTACAGAGGAACAGCCAACAAACTTTGGCTGGAAGACCTGGGTGGAAGCTGAAAGCACATTATAACTACATTGCATCAAATCAAATCTCATTTGACACTTGACAGCACAAATAGGAAGTGTGGCTGGCATATGAAAGCTCCATTAAAGAATACTTGTTACATTAACATTGAATTATATGACTCTGAATAATGTAAAAGAGGTGCTAGTACTACCAGACTCTATGAAAACCAACATCACCTTTGTAGCTTAGCTTTCTAGATTTGTTTGGCGAGTCTGTGCATACTGCATGCATGTAAAACTATAGGCAACTGTTACCAGACATGTCAAGCATACTTTTCTTTTAATCAGGATATCAGACACAACGTTCATGATGAACATAATTTCCAAACTGGTCACTGCCAACATTATTCGCAGATTTACATCGTTATGTCATCGGTTGCTATGCCAAAATACTGAGGTAACAGCAGACTGACAGACATTAATCAGCAACTCTTGAAACATCCAAGAACAAGAGCAGCAGCAGCAACAATAGTTTCTGAAATGTATTAAAAATGTGAAGTAACTAGCAATAATAAGCATCCAAGTAGTAGCTAAAATCTAAATGAATCTGGAGTTTGTTTGAACTTTAAAGGAAAAAAGATCACTCAATATGGAAATGCATTTTTATTAAACAAGGAATAAATTATAATTAATAAGACAAGAATGTATAAATAACATAATACTGGAATTACATCTCAATGTATCACAAACAACTTTGAAAAAAGTGGTGGTCAAATGAAAAATAACTTTACATTGTTAACTACAACTGATCGTCAAAGAGACACGTGATCTGTGACAGCAGAGCTACAGTTACAGGAGTTAAAACAGCAACAATTTACCTCATGATCTTTATTGTGAAGGTCACATGGTCAGAAATATTCAACAGGTTCATGTAAAGGTGCAGTGACGCGTGGTAGGTCAGGAGCAAACGCAAGCATGCACACGAACACACACTAACAACAGAATGCTTTTTTCTAATACTGTATTCTGCATGAAAACATTTGACCACAATAAAATCACAGACAACTACAAATCACTGTTTGCAGACATTATAATTCATATCATACTCGCACACATGCATATGATTGTATAAAATGTTGTCAGGGTCATAGACACCAATGTAAGATACAATTCAAATCATAAAAATTGAGACTGAATTAATTTGTGCTCTGCTGAAAACAAATATTGAATTTCTAAAGAAAAAACTTGGCAAACATGTCAACAACCACATATAATAGTTGTTTTTGTGGAATGATTACATTGGTGTTTTGAGTGCGCATTATGTGCGTAATATTCTTGTAAACTTGATGCGGGAAGATATGACTATCATATTTAGTACTGATTGGAATGTCTGAGGAGAAAACAAAGCTGGGCTAAAGTGCCCGTAGTTTGTTCTACTTTTACACGGTAGAGCACTGCCACCAAGTGGTGGAGAGAAGGGAGGCAATTTTAAAATGACTGGCACAAAATATTGGTCTCCAAGCAACAAACGTCTGCTAGTCAGAGAGCCGTAAGGCTCACAAACACTTTGCATGGCACAAGACATTAAAATGAAAAAAAGAAAACTCTAATAATCTGTGAGTTTACAGTTCAGCTTTTAGCTTGATGCACAGGTTGCCTAACTGATACTGATACACGCATGGGTCATGTGTGTATCAGCCATTCATAAAAAGGAAAATATCCTTTTTATGAATGGCCAGTGGGTAGGATGGGAAGAAAATGGATACATCATGCAAAAATGTTTTTGAGAGACTGACATACAGGGAAAATCTTGATTTATGAATTGATTATGGAGCATGACTTCTTACAATGATTTACCATTATATGTATCAGTTATATGACGACTGATTTTGTTAGAATAATGTGCTGAGCTGCTCTTTCATACCCTCCCAAAGTTTTAGTAACATAAGATAGGTAATGTATATAGGTCAAATTAAATGCTGAAGGCTTGTGGATTAACTATAAACTGTGTCCATTATGTCCAGTTAACTGGCACAAGTCACAAAGTCAGACTAATTCAAGAGAAAAATATTTTCAATAACCAATCTGTTTTATAATTTTTGTCTCTGTCACTGCAAGAAACACATAGTCAATGCAAGTGAGCTTAAGCGCAACAGATCATTTACCAGGACAATATGCCCTTCCTGTGCATCCATTGCTGTGTAACAAAGCACGATGAGCTGCATCGTCTCTTACAGTTCAGTGAATCTTGGAGTCACAGTCTACAGAATGTGCAGTCATGCACCCTGCACACACTGCAGACTCTGTAATTACATGCACACACTGCTGCCCACAAAAATGCATTTCATATGACTAATGTTGCAGCTGTCGCTCATCTTACTATGCAAGTCTATGACTATGCATGTCTGTGCACACAATATTAAAATGGAAAATCATCCAGGGAGAAGGAATAGAGATGTAAATTTGCCGATTTGTTTTCATGTTGAGGGTGGGTATAAAAGATGAAAGCAAGCAATCCTGACAGCAAAGCTGTGGGAATTCTTTTTCTGAACACTAGCTGCTCAGAATTTAAAAAAGCAGCCTGTATTATCGGCTGAAGAGCCCATGCATCACTGCTACACAGGAATTATGTTTTTAATAATATCAACAAATCACTACATTTGTCTGAATTTAGACACCAGCTGCTACACAATACTAAATCAAAATTAAAGACAGACTTAAAAATTAGCCTCTTCTCAACAAAATAATGTGGCACTTTCTAAGCTTATACTACCTGGACGATGAGACATGACAAGTCACTGGCAGTAGATTAAACATTGATTTTAAGATGGCACTGAGTCTGTGTGGGACGACACTTGCGTCCAAATATTCCTAGGAATGACTTTGAAAGACGTGTACATTGGGAAGAAAATTTAGAAAATGATGGTCTGAGTTTGAAATCTGAAGAAATAATATGGTTAAATGACACTGATTCACACAGATTTTAATGTTCTGAAAACATGCAGCGATGCAGATGAAGATAATATACTGTCACTGCTGAGCTAGCTAGATTACAGGTTGCTTTCTTGGGTGTTACTGGCAGATATGGGATGCAGACCTCCATTCTCGTTGAGTCTCTTGGCACGGTAGGTTTCATAGTGAATGTTATGAGTGACCTCCTTCAAGTCCTGGAGGTGAGACCTGAGAAATGGAGAGAAAGAGACAGATCCTCAGCTCCTTATTACTGTTCAATTAATAATATTCAATGCATCCCATTGATCATTGTGTTTTGGATAACCCAAGAAAAAATATGAAACAGTGGGATTTGCCAATAAGGAAAACTTTCAAAGTCATAACCAAACAATCACGTATCCTTATTCTCCAAATGCTGCGTTTTACATATCCATCAATTTTATTATTTTTTTTAAGGCCCAGATTCACAAAATGTAGTATTCTCAAAATATTACACAACAGAGAGGATAGTCCTAGCCGGCACTATGCTTTTAACACGTTCGCCTACTCAAGATCTTGGCACTCTCGTTGTTTGCTGGCTAAGAACAGGACAACAGATTGCATTCAGTCAAAGTTATTATGTTCCGTGCCACTATAATTTGATTTTGAGCAGATGCAGAGTGTGTAGTGTAGTTTTTTAAATGACGTCATAAACACGAGTCTAGAAATGAAAAAAAAGGTAGAATCATTTACAATCAACAGTAATGAGGTTTTCTGATTGTTTGCCCATAGGAAGATACAGTCCAGAGAAGGTTTTCCTCTGTGAAAATCCTGTTATTTCAAAAAGCTTGCTGGGTTTTTTGCACTGTGCAGGACTTAAACACGCTATTGAAAAGACTGTTTTACCTGATCACGAAATCTCTCAGCTGAGCAAACTCACAATGGTTGGGGTTTTCAACTGCAAAAGAAAATCGGGAATTTGAGTCATAAGCCCTTTAACTCACAACATTATCACTCTCTCTGAGGCAATAGGACGGACATGCTGCTTATTAATAACAGAATATATCACTCACCTTCTACAATACCCCACGCCGTCTTCCTCCCAAGGACTCTTTTGCCATTCACTTGGTACTCTTTGTCGCTGCCCACCACAGCAAAGGGCATCGCCTCCTGTGAACATTTTAACAGGGCTTATTATATTGAAACAAATAACAACAGGTCCCAATGACATGACATTCAGCTTTTCAGAGGAAGTGCATGTGTGTTTCGATATGAAAGGAAAATCTCTCAATAAAACATTTTATTTCTCATATTTTAGCTTCATGTAAGTCAGCTGTGTGAAGGAGAAACAGGAAAGCCTCTGGTGAAGGGGGAGAATATCATACATATTAATTGACCTGATTGAGTGATGGATCGGAAGGTGACATGGGCTAGAGACAGAACCACTTACCCTTATCTTGTCATTGTCGCTCTTGTCCTCCATGTCCTCATCAAACTCTTTTTGTGGGTAGAACTCTATCCCACTCATCTCCAGCTCCTTCCTCACCTACAGCGCAAAATAACAGCCGGGATAACAAAAAATATGGTTATGTGACACATCTTAGTCTTTAAAGGACATACCGGTCATTTTTTTGCATGTTTGATCCCAATAAATACTACCTACATATACATTATGTTACTACCAATCATTTTCTAAAACATAAACCTGAGACCAACCAAATGTTCAGGTGATATACCCATCTTAAAATTCAATGTTTTGCCTGCTAAAACTTAGATGCGATTGTAGAAGGCACAGTTGTAAAAGCAGGGAATATATTCCTTGACAGAGAAATACATTTTCTTCCATGTAGCTTTGTGTTGGATTAGTTAAAAACTTTGTCAAAAAAAAAAAAAAAAANAAAAAAAAAAAAAAAAACAGCATGTGGTTTGCCGTTATCTATCTCAAGCATGTTTCAAATCTCTACAAGTTGATTGTTATAGCATTGGAATGAACTGAAACCAATGGCAGTCTGGAAGGTAGGACAAACAGTTCTAAAAGTTACCGCTCCAGTAGTATGCTTTGGAGAATTGTTGTCAGCGATGTAACACGTATGCGGTTTGTATTTATTGAGCTCAAACATGTAAAATCACCGGTATGATCCTACAGATTTTAGTTGAGTGAAGCACAAGAAAAATGATTTGGAACGAGCAAATCTCGACTTGCAAAGACACAAGTAAGTCCTGAAACTCTCACCCGCTGTTTGAACTCCTGCCTCTCCTCAATGGTCATTGTGTCTGCCTTGGCAATAACAGGGATAATGTTGACTGAGTGACTCAGGCGCTTCATGAACTCAATATCTAGCTGCCGAAGCCTGAGAGAGGGAGCCAAAAAAAAAAAAAAAAAAAAAAAAACAGAGATGGAAAGTGAGTACGTGGTTTGAATAAGGAGCTGTGAAAAGACAAGCGAGGCATATTTTGTCATTTTTTATGTCCCCTGGTCTCGTGGCACTTATAAAAAACTTCGATGTTGTGAATGGTTTTGCAAAGCAGGCTTATCCTTGGACAAACGTGTCCCAGTTTTTGATTGGCTACACATAAAATCCTGTTGATCAAAATTACCCTGGTTAGGAAGGATGGGATACATGAGCTGTAATACACAAAACGCTGTCGCCGTTTATCTACTGAAGAGCAATTTCACAGTTGTTAGCATGAGTTAATTGTGGGTATTCAGAGAAGAAAGCCCATTGTCTGCAGTAAAGCAGCAGATTGGCTCTGGGCTTTGTTCTGAATTTGAAGGGAAATGATTTGGGGTAAAAGGTCACAAACACTTTATGTGTGTGTTTGTGTGTGCGTGTGCGCCAGCTGAATGTCAATGCCAACAGAATGCCAAGAAAAGGTCCCTTTAAAGATCCGATAGTGGAGGATAGTTTGAGCGGTGTGACTTTACTGATGTCCTGTCTGGATAAAGTTTAACTCACGAGTGTCCAGTTGGGGAGATGAAATAGATACAGCAGTGCACCCTGGTGTCAGGGATGCGCTTCTTTCTGGTAATGTTGACCTCCTCCTTTAAGAACTTCTCATACTGCTCATTGATGTACTTGGAAATGGGCTCCCAGCTGTGGAAACAAAAAGAGAGTAAGGGTAGAAGAAGAAGAAGAAGAAGAAGAAGAAGAAGAAGAAGAAAAGGAGGAAGAAGAACTGATTCATGACTGCATTGTTCGCATAGTATTTTTCAAAAGTGTCTCTACTGAACTGAAAATTCAGCTTTGTAAGGTGACGTGAGAAACTCTTATCAGTAATTTACAGCAGTATTGCTGACATTTATGAGGCTTTAATGATCCATGAATTTAAAAAACCCACCAGTTGTCATTGTTGATTTGGTCCCCAAAGCCTGGAGTGTCAACGACTGTCAGCTTCATCTTCACGCCGCCCTCCTCAATAACTAAAAACAAAAAGACAATGACCAAATAAATCACAAGTGTCACTTTGGGTTTAATCTCTGCAGAAATACTATTAAATGATATTCAGATCTTTATTTACTTGGAACCTAAGCAAGCAAAATGACATTCAAGCCAGACAGAAAAGGAATCAAAGCAAAAATTATCTTATTGGGTTTTTGTAACATCTGCTTGAGATGTAATTTATCACCATGGGTCATAATTGCTCTTCCAGTCTGGAACTCAGCTTGCAATGGTGTAATAATGACAAGTCACACTCAACCATAGGTAATGTTTGCACAATCGTGTTAAATTGCCACAAACATAAACTGAGCTCAGTCCAATGGTTTTTCAGTGTTTTTCATGGTGTTGTTACTTTCTCTAGGGAGTCATGTATGTATGCATATAAATGGGAGTCAGTTATCAGTCCCAAATACCATCACACCAGAAAAGTTAGCTAGTTATTCTAGAAATGTCAAAACTACTGACAGCATTGGAAAGTCCTGCAGAGTTCTCTGTAGAATAATGAGATGTATGAGGATAAACGGAAAATAAAAATAAAGATAATTCAAGATAACTGAAGCATAATGTACTTATATTACAGGAATCATTTTGCTCTTTTCCATAAAGATCATTCTAAGAGGTTCATGATTTTTTTTAACCTTGATTTAAGAAAATTATTATAGATTTTTAAAAAAATAAAAACTCTGGGTAAAAAAAATCTGTATTTCTTTCAAAATTTCCAAAATTGCATAAATATATACAGAAAAAGAAATCCTGAAAATTCCAGAAAAAGTCTCTCTGAAGTCTCTAGAAAAAAAAAATTCTTGATTATGGGATAGTTTTCATTGAGTATTTTCACACTTGATCTGTAAACAACAAAAATGGTGGAAAAACTGTTTTGTTTACTGGTTTGGCAGAAATTGCAAGATTTTCACAAAGGAAAATTTGTCATCTTGACTGGAAATTTTTTACAGTGCAGCTTTTCAGGTAGCTAACAAAAGCCAAATTCACTAAAAAGTAAAATTGCATAAAAGACTTTAGACTTGTGTAGGTTAAAAGTTAGGCTCAGTTTTTTTTTTTTTAAGTGTATGTCTCTGAACAACTGAGCAGTCCCACAAATCAATTTAGTTTTTGAGATGACCGCAGACTTTGACTAGTAAACACACAGTGAGAAACTGTTGTTGATAAGCTGCGGCAGTATTGGTGACAATGAACAATCAAAGCCTCTCACACAAAATCCCTGTTGTGTAGGTGAGCCAACAGTATTTCAGTGCATTTGTCGTTCAGCTGGCCAGCTCACTTGGCAGCTACTGATAAAAGTATTCCCTCTGGGGTATTTAGAAACAGTGAAAGATTGCTAATTTGCTTAATACTTTATACTGTCTGGCTCTAAAAAGAGAACAGTGTCCTGTACTCACCATGAGAGACTGATTTGATCTCCACAGTCTTGGGGAACTTCTCATCACGGGCCCACCCTGCACTCCTCCTGCTCACCTGGGACTTAAACAGCGTGTGGAGCAGGGTCGACTTTCCCAACCCACTGTGACCTGAGAAGGAGGGGAAAAGGTTGGGTTGGGATGGGTGGGTGTAGAGGAGGAAGGAAGCAAGAAATGGATACAGAAAGCATCCAGATATGAAGAAGGGATTTAAAACACTTTTTCCATGTGCTATTATCTCATTAATCCTGTGAAACTCTTCTTTCTCACAGCTTCACAACATGATTCCTCCTTCACCTAATTCACAACTCCTCTGTGACTTACCCACTACCATAATATTGAAGTCAAAGCCCGTCTTCATGGTCTTCTTCCTCATCTGCTCAATGATTGTGTCAATACCAATGTACCCCAGCAGTGTGGATCCACCACTGGTGCTGTGGGAGCCGCCATGACTGTGACCTCCACCATGTGCTGCTGCATGACCCCCAGCATGACCTGTACCATGTCCAGCACTATGACCCCCACTGAGGCTTTGGTTGTGGCTCCCAATGGGGACCGGAATGCAGCTTGGAGGGGGAACAGAGACCCCACTGCTTCCTCCGATCCCCAGCCCTTGGGGTGGAAAGGGGCTGGAGGGGGAAGGAGCACCCACGTGTGCAGGCTTGGCAGGGACAGCAGGTTTGGGTCTCACTTCTGGGGGAACTATGTCGGACATGTCTACAGGAAAGTAGAAGGAGATAAAAATAATTCAGCTGCAAAAAAAAAAGTGCTGTCAAAGTAGGCCAGCAAAGCCTTGTGAAGCCTCTCCTCCCTTCACTGGTTCAATATTGTAGGACTGGAAATAAACTGCAGGCTGATAGAAACAGTAAAAACAGAACCTAACCCCCCTGCGGATATACAGATGAAGATGAGCTGCTGCTAAGCCTGAAGTCAGTGCAGCCACAGTCGTTGATACAGATCATACAGGTCAGTGAGGCAGCGGCTGTCAGCTTGATTCACAACAGCACTCAGTGGCCATACAGCACTGCTCTGTGGTAGCCTGCCCCCTCACTCCTCACCACACACACAAATCATAGCATCTGCATAATTTGCAAATCTCACATTATTTCTGCAATAACTGTCAGCTAAACTCTGCAGGCAGATCACACTTTGCCCTTGAAACATACTTTTATGGCCATAAGTATGTGATCAGAGGAACTCACAATAATTCCTGTGAAGGGAAACCTTAATGCAATAGCATACAATGTTATTTTAGACAATAATGTACTTCAGATTTTGTGGGGAAGGTCCTTTCCTGTTTCAGCATGACAAAGTGAGGTTAAAAAAATGGTTTGCTGAGTTTGGTGTTGGAAAAATTTGATTGTCCTGCACACAGCCTTGAGCTCAATCCAGCCCCCTTCCAACACTTTTGGGATGAACTGGAACGCTCACTGTGATCCAGGCCTGATCACACAATGTCAGTGCCCAACCCACTAATGCTCTTATGGCTGAATGAAAGCAAATCCCTGCAAAGAGGGTTCACCTATATATCAGTGCTCATGGTTTAGAAATTAGATATCCAACACGCATACGGTTATAAATTAATGTTCGAGTGTCCACATACTTTTGGCCATACAATGTAGCTGCCGATGCTCCTGTATGAAAGCTACGACCTGTTATCCTCATTAAAATCTTAATCTCTGTCCTTGGTCGCTATGCAAGTTAAAGATGACACGCATTTTGAGACAAACATACTTTTCATGTGTTTTTACAGCAAACATGAGGGCTGTAAGCTCCATCCACAGCCCGCCGACCCCATTGTCTCTGCCCTGTCTAGCTGGATAACACTATTAGCATCATCCTGGCTAGCTACAGCATGCTAACGCTAACATTCGCCAGCAGCCGTGCTAATCACAGACTTACCAGTTCCCGATTAATTGATCTTTAAATGAAGAAAGTCGTTTGGCGGATGATATGATGTCGCGTTTGGTACAGGAACAATCGTGTATATCCAGCAGAGTGATAATAAGATGCAGAAAGCGATCATGTGATTAGAATGGTACCTCTCCGTCCTCAACCCCCCCACCCTTTCCGTTACCAGGGCGACAAGAGGAGAGGGACAGGAGAGATGCAGCGCGCATGTGCAATACCGGATAACTTTAGCTCAAAGGGACATTTTTGGCATGATGTCTCTCTGGTCCTGCTCCAGCTACAGACTGCTTTAGAGAACATTTTTGACTGTTTTATATTCATAATTTCATTAACTTAAACTTTTTACACGTTATGATATATTTTTTTAATGTGTCTTTTTAATTTACAAGGCACAGATTGGAGAGGGAAATATTCTAGATCATTTTATGTTTAATTTTCAAATAATTCCAAATATCCATTATTATTCAGCTAGACATTTTTCTAATCTTCATCTTTCCAAAAATCTTACTAGTGAAGGATAATTTTAAAAGATATAAAGGGACAAAATTATGGAATTCCTATTCTCATTAGGTTAATATTGTTTATAATATTTGTTTAATTTTTTTTTGTACTTATCTGCAGTATTTGTTATTGTGAATGCTGTTTTACAATTATAGCATCATGAACGCGTCCCTCTTGGCTTCATGTCTCTCCTTGCTTTTTACATTAACGTTCTATGTTTCAACTTGTTCAAATAAATAAAATAAATGAAATTAATGAATTTTGAGAAGACAGACTTGTATGAGGAGTGTGATTGTGAAGGATGGAGGAGCAGATCAAAAACATTCAGGCATGAATAGGCAAAACAACCTCCAAAGAGACTGCACAAAAAAAAGACCAAACTATATTTTTAACAGTAAAGTGAGATCAGTGCTCTTTCTATGGAGTAGAAACATGGAAAACTATGTGTTAATAAATGTGTATGAACAATCCTTAATATTCACTGGACTGGTTAGGTCAGAAATGATGACATATGGGAGACAGCTGATCAGCAAAACTTAGTGGAAGCTTTGCCTTTCAAATATGTGTTTCTGTTTAATTGTAGTTTCTAATTCAATTATTCTTGCAAGTGTTGAATGTTGGTTTTAAGGATTCGTTTCTCTGCTGAGATTTACTGTAATTGTGACTGTTTTGGAAGGATACACTAATGAATGTGTAGGTTCGAGATGAGTTATGACCCCAATCGATGGGTAATTAGGGCCCAAAAGGTTGCCATCTTTACCATAATAACGAATCAGTAAAAAAAATCTATAAAGGGACACATAATTAAATTTGTAGTGTAAAAAGAAAGGTTGAGCGATGTTTCGATTAAATCTTTACTCGTTTACGTGCATGAGAGGTGTTATGCTGAGGAGTTGTGACTGCCCTCTGTAGGATTTTAGGAGAAGTGCAACTGGATTGTTAAACTCCAACAAGAAATTCTGTAGTTAAATTTTAAATATCTGTAGGTATTCAACATTATATCATAGAAATGTCATAAAAATATCAATTACAGTGCTTATGGTTTATGTAGTTAAGCAATTTCAAAAACTGTTAAACTGTTTTTCGAGCCAATTACAGGGGAATATAGAGTAGTTTGTGGTTTTAAGTCAAAATTGTGGCGTTAACATTGCTCAGCCCTAGTAGAGATCAGATTATACTAAATGGTGTTTTTAACCCAACTTTATCTGCAATAACCAGTCGTCAAAATTGTTGTTTGCAAAAACAAACAAATGTTTGAAAAAGAGAACTGCAGCTAAAAAAACATCTTTTCTTTGTGGAACAGTACTCACGTTATCTCTGAATTGTTCTTCTGTTCTTCTTTGCTTTCCTTCCTGCATGTTTTCTTTGCATATAGTGTGTGTGTGTGTGTGCGTGTGCGTGTGTGTGTTGGTCTTCCTGGACCACTAGTACAAACCAACATCGTCACGTCGCTCTTCAGCATGCCTGTTACTCTACTGATAAGGAGCGACAACTTAAATCCCTCTGGCCGCCCTCCCCCTTCAGCTGAGACTCTGCACCCCACATCTCTCCCCCTATACTCTCAATTATTTACCTCTGCCCCAAATAAGTTTAGAAAAAAGGCAAACAAGAGAAAGACTCCCTATAACCTGTGCTTGAAGGAATTATTTGAGGTTTGGATATTTGTGTACTCACCCATGGACACGTAGACTGAACCTGGGTAATACATGGTGACGTAATAGGGGTCCTCTGGATCCTCAGCGATGAATGCTCTCTCCGGCAGAGAGTGATTCAGTTTGTTTGATGGAACAGTACTTGTTGTTGTCTCTTCTGGCCTCAGGCAGTCTATGTTGTGTGTTTGGAATTTCAGGTCAAAAGCCTCTTTTGAACCAGAGCTAAAACCAGTTGTGTTGATTGAGCTGTGTTCCGTGGACGGCTGCCAGCTCACAACACATTCTTCTGAGGAACTGTCTGGCAGTTTTGTGGATACCATGTGGTCAGGTGGTGCTAAAATATCTGTTTGATTCCGTCCAAAGCCACTGGGACTCATCTCTTTGTGGTTTTCACTGCGATATAACTGATGCTTATGTGATCTACTGTCAAGTTTTGAACTCCTTCCACTTTGTGATGTGCTGCACTCAACAGAAGCAGTTTGAGAGGGAGTGTGTGAGGCTTCTGCTGTTTGGGGTGCAACCAGACACGTCTTAATTGGGTTTAATCTGCATACACACAGTGGCTCTTCCAGTCTCTGATCAGCGTCTTTTGATTGGCAACTGTAATCCTTTGAAATACAATCTGACTGACTCACTGTAAGCGGTGCGTCCATGTGGGGAGTTTGACTCTGGGCTTTGGACCAGAATCTGGGTTTGAGAGAAGGCTTGATGTTTGTAGATGCATTAGTTTGCTGAAGTAGTTTGGATGAAGAATTTGTTATGATTGTCGGTGTAGTATCTTCCTCCTTAGCGGCCGTCCTGAATGTTGAATCCAGCCTTGTTTCATTGTCTGAATCAAAACACTTTCTCCTGGGTTGAACAGTGGATGAGAGAGCCGGCTGGTTCTTGAGAGGCTCTGCGAAATATGGTATTTTAGGAGTTGCAGACACAGATTCATATGACAGGTGATTAAAAGCAACAGTTGCACTTCGAGAGTAAATCCTATTCTGAGTGGAGTCTGCACATTTTGGCTGAGGGTGAAGTCTTGTCTGGGGAGCCCGTCCATCACTCACCGCCTGAGACGGAACAACATTAGCAGGCTTAATCCCTCCAGACGCTGACAGAGAGCTTAGCGTAGGTGACGTTCCACTCAACAGAATTTCTATTTCCTGTTGGTGTTTAAAATTTGACTTTGGTTTAGGAATTGCAGTGATGTTGTCTGCATTCCTGTCTTTTGCAATATTCACAGATTTTCTAAAACCAATTTTTCCTTGCCATAAGCAGGAGTCCTGAGACATGGCTGTTAGTCTGTGAGACTCAGAGTAAGGATGAGACTGATTTCCAGATTTTCTGCTCATTGTAACTTCCCTGGGACAAGCTCTTCTTAATTCAGGATGAGTAAAGTCCATTAGAGCATCTTGGTTGAGAATGTCATGCTTTGCCTCATTTGTAGACTTTTGCTTAATGGGCTCAGGCTCACCTTTAGTGTTAGAAATTGGAATTGATCTAGCCCGTCTTTCTTTAGCAACAGGTGAAGGCTGTTTGGCGTCTTGGCTACCCAAAGGCATCCCTTGGCAAAGAGATGTTGGAGATGGACTTAATCTGGGTGTTGGGACCGTCAGAGTTGGAGATATGCTTGGCTTATGCAGCGATGGAGAAGAATTAGCCGACTGTGAGACGGAAAGATAAAGAGAATCATTCGGCTTTGCCTTCAGATGAGAGAGAGTGGGAGAGGAATTTGGATTTTTAGGAGAAATGGAGATGCTAGGCTTTGCAGGGAGAGATGGAGAGCAGTATGTTTTTGCTTTGATTCTTGGGAAGGTTGCCGCTCTTTCTTCATGGTTTCTCTGTGAATGCTGAGATTTATTCCAAGAGGATGACGTGGATGTCTTGACCGAAGCAGATATTGGGACAAATGATCTGGAAAAGAGGGAGAAAAGAAAGATAACAACAAACAAATTAAATACACAGCTATATTTGTAAATATTAACTGCATTTCATAGCTCAGCAAACTAAATTTCGCAATCTACCTGTCAGTGGTGGACTGTTTTAAGTTGTGTTTTTCATAGAAGAGTCCCTTCTCATCAAATGACGGGATCTGAATGGCTTTCTTTTTGATGACAGGAGAAGATAGCGAGAGAGGAGACAGCAAACAGCCTGAGGAATCTTTCTTTGGTTGCCTGGAAGATGAAGATACTTGAGGGATCAAAGGTGCGAGATGGTCAAAGACGCTCATTCTGTTTTACATAAGGTGGGAAGAAAAAGATGAAGAATGCTAAAAAATACACACGCTGTACATAATGTGTAAATGTGTGCACTAAATCTTATACAAAGATTAAAAAAATAAGAGATCTGTGAGAAATATTTTAAAAGACCACTGACTGACCTGCTAACTGGAGCTCTGTCTCAGTTGTTAAGACAAAGTGTGAGACAGAGGACAGAGCAGTAGGAAGTAGAGGGAACAAACTTGCCATTCTCTCCATTCCTTTACACTGAGGAGGCACTGTTTCACTCCCACTCCGTCTCTGGTGTTGTTTGGTTCATGGGACACTGTCTGTGAATATGAAATCCTCTGCAGCCTGAGTGATAACCGACGAATAAATACTTTATTCAGCTACGATAACTCCAAAATAACACACAAAGAGTTGAGGATTATACAGTTTTATTTTTGTATGAACAAAGGAAGCTTATGGTCATCAAAAGAGGAGTTTCCTCCCCATGCTGTCCAGTAAAAACAAAGAGAACAAAATATATACATTTTGAGCATTACCAATTTTTTTTTTTTTTTTTTAAATCTTGGTCCATCTAAGATAATCTTGGCACATTGTAGTTGCATTTATTCAGCAAATGTTATTTAAATGAAGTCACTACTTCTAACACCTACACCATTTTGGTACAGTGGCACCAATACGCTTGATAGCAGCTGCCGTGCCGTCGTCGTCCCCCAAACTCATTGCACTTATGTCATTTACATCAATAAATGCACAATATCAGTAAACTCCATGATACATGTAAAGTGATTGTCAAATTACAAAACGTATGTAAAAGTTGGCACGTATAAGATGGCGTGAAAGTTACATCACATAAACTCATGGCATGACACATTTCTAAAGGGCATCATGTCCTGGGTACACCTCACAATTCCTTTTTGCATGTGGTCCTCACTTCCTCTGATCGCTTTTCTCTGATCTCTACACCAAAGTCTATGCAAGAAGTCGGAGAAAAGGTGGAAATGGCACAACAGAGCTTGCAGTACTCGATAAATCTTTTCCTTCCCTCTCCTCCATTTTTTTTCCCTCTCAGAAGGTGCTGGCTCCCATCCCACCAGTGTCCTGGCAGCACCTCTGTCCAGATGGCCTGCTGCCCGCTCCTCCTCACTCTCTCCATCATATCAGGGCATTGTTATCGTCATCTCTGCAGTTCACGCTGGCCACCAGCGGGTGATGCCGGACTGTTTTGTTGCTCCATTTGTGAGCTTCCTGCAGCCCCGGTTCGAGGAAGTAGAGGCACGCTCCGAACCCTGCCAGCACCAAAACTGACACCAGCAGGTAGAGGGGGACAAACCAGTCCAAGAACNGCTCCGAACCCTGCCAGCACCAAAACTGACACCAGCAGGTAGAGGGGGACAAACCAGTCCAAGAACAACCACGACATGCTGCTGCCAAAGAAAGGAAGGGATGGAAAGGGTGGGAGAAGGAAAGGAACAAGAAAAGACAGAAAGGAAAGAGGGGAAGGGAACAAAGGCAGGTGAGATGATATTAAGAGATGGTGATGAAAAGAGTTATTTGGTAGAACTTATTCAATTCAAATAAAGACACACAATGTAAGAATTAAACTGCAGCGTGTCAAGGTCCCATTATTTTCAGTCTTTCCTCAGAAAGCCTTCCTGCTCCTTCCCTGCTCAGATTTGTATGAAGAAGCGAAGACTCAATACACAATCAGACACCAGCAGCTCAAATACCCAACAAGTATTTCTCTGACTGCAAAATATTTCAAGCACAGGTATTGCATGTATTCATGCTAAAAAAAACAATGCACTGTAGTAAATAAAGGCATCTAGTGATGTTGTGCTTACCTGTGGAAGCTGCTAAATCAAATGGCGTTTAGACGTTTGATGGGATGTGAAACTCAGCAGCTGAGAGTTGATTCTGATATGTTTGCAGATCAGTTGCAGTGCTGCTGCTTCCACTGTTGCATGTGCGAGAGTGAAAATCACAGGTGCTCTGCGAGAGGCACAGGAGACAGAAGCTGCATGCAGCTTCATCCTCCAGCTCCTCGCTCTGACGTTCGAAGGAGGGGTGGGGGTTGCTATGACAACACCCCTGCTGATGGCTGAGAGGATGGAGGGAGTGGGAGGGAAACTTATATAACTATAATCATTTTTGTGGAAGGGTGGGAGTGGGGGAGAGAGGCAGGGGGGCAAGCCCTTCAGATGTCTCTGGATGCTTGCCACCTTGCCGCTCACTGCGTAAAATCAATTCCACTACATTTAACACCGAGGCCATCTCACAGTTTATGTGACATTGAGACAGAGCGGGGGCCATTTTTGTGCGAGCAGCACCACTCATATGAGCTCTGACTGACAGCAGTTGCAGTGTTTTAGAGTCACTCCCATGAGTAAAAGGCAAAATAAGATTTTTTTTTTCACTTGCTGTTTCACAACGTGAAAGCTGAATACAAAGAGGATGACCTACATAATGAAAAGTTATCATCTTTTTTCATGACTGCCATTTTTAGTTTTTTCTCCTCGAATCAAATACATGGAAAGTAGCTGAGTTAAATAAATAAGCTTCAAAAGAAGAGCTACAGCAGAGACATTAACACATAATTTATCCCATGTAAGATTTATTTTAGAGTTTTTCAAATAAGCTGAAGCTGATTGGAATCAAATGTGTAATTTATGATTTAACTTCAAGTGCAAAATCATTGTAAAAAAAAAAAATTAAAAAATAATTTAAGAATGCATTAAAAACAACTTGGTCTTGCTAGATTACAAGAATTTGTGTAGAGTTTGTAGATTTTTAGCTTCAGTGAACATTTAGATTCCAATAAGGCGTCTTAAAATCATAATATGTCTGGATGGACAAAATGGCATTATGGATATCATGGCAGACTGCTTAGAGTCAGCGTCAAATGAGGCAAAGTGTGAAAGTTCACAAAGAAAGTGTGTGTGTGTGTGTGTGTGTGTATCTTAGTTAAGACTTGGGTGTTTGTGTATTCACTTGTATGGGTGGTTATGAGAGAACTTTAGTCAGCAGGAAGTCAGAAACAAATGGAGCAACAACTTCAGGACGGTTTAGATGGACGTGATGATCGCCCGATACTGTCACCACTGTGTGCTGAAAGACAGAGAGAGAGAGAGAGAGAGAAAAGGGGGAGAATGCAGTCCTTTTTTAACCTGTGTGTAGCTTCAGGGTGGATCAGGCTTGTCAAACAACTAAATATACAGAATTCTAATTGCTTTTAACAACATATATTTTGATTTTGTCCCACCTCATGCACGCATGCACACACACTCACATTTCTGTGGTGATAGCCTCGGAGAAGCATTGGAACAAATTTCCCTTGTTCTGGAGAGGAGCCACCGAAACCTTTATCTGCTCTAGAAAACAAGGGTTGGAACATATGAAGTTCGATGCAGTTTGATGATTTTAAGGGGTTAAGATATAGACATGAGCTTCATGCTGTCAACTGTCTTCAATGCATTATTACAGTTTGAAAATGGAGGAAAAATCTTACAGAATAAGTAGAACACACGCCTGTATCATGGATAGCATCTCCAGACACTGCTCCAAACTGAAACGCAGTATGTGTCTCTGCAAATGTAAAATGATATACTGGAAATAACAACAACAACAATAATAATAACCTTTTTTCCATATTTTGCTTGGATTTATTTTCCAAGAATCTTTTGAATATTTTAAAATTTGGGATTTCTAGATTAAAAAAATCTTTCTACATATTTTCTAGTTTTCTGACATGCTTACATACCTGAATTTTTTTTCTAGAAATTTTGTAAAAAAAAAAACAAAAAAAAAAAATTGNGGGGGGGGGGGGGATTCTAGAATTGAGAATTTTATGGAATGGAGAATATTCGCATCTCTCTCTCTCCAACAAAGAATGCTTATGTTTTTTTTAAAAAAAGATTTTTAAAAACAGAGGAAACTTAAAAAAAACATTTAATTAACCATTTTCTTAAATTAATACATAACCAATAACTTTCTAGAATAAAGCGTGTATGTAAATATTATTAGATTTATTTCGTATTATTTTAAATCCAATTTTCTTGATTCCTGTGACTTCAGAGGTGAAAAGAACTTACAAAATGGACTCGCATGTCTCGAGAGAACACAACTCCTGCAAAACAGAAAGACGATAAGCTGCTAGCACGAGCAAAAGCACAGAGAGATTATTCCTCCCTGAGAGAAGAGGAGCGAGATAAAACGTACCTCCATCTACTTCAACCACACCTCGTTCTAGAAGGTTCTGCACTGACTGTTCAGACAAATCCGGGGTTGCAGACAACAGCCTGAAAGAACAAACCAACAGCTACCAGACATATCATAGTCTTGTTTGATTTATTTCGGTTTATGTGCTTTGTCTGGAATTGATTGTGCACACTACTGCAATTTTGCACAAAACGTGAATAAAAAGGTGTATAAACTGAATCTGAATTGATGTTTATAACGATGTTGCATTAGTGTCAAACCTCTCCGCTGCTTTCTCCTGAGTGTAAACTTTCTGTTTTTTCTCTTCTGTATCCTTTTCAAACTGCAGCGTGTCATCTATCCCCTGCCTCATCGATTTGGATATTTTTTCCTGCAAGAAAAAAAAGGCAGAAACGATAATGTGACAAAGTAGAAACTAATGACAGGAGAGTAAAGTACAGCAGCTCTGTGTAGAATACTATGAAGATATAATTGAGGCATCATGCAGTAAAAGTGCCATTTTTCTCCATTACCCTAAATGTAATTTATGAGAACAGCCTTGACATATATGAACAAACAGCTGATAAAATTCTATAGTGCATACAGGATTTGTATTGCAGTAACTATAGTACAGGAAGTAAAAACTCTTGTGGTACCAGATCTGTAGGTAAGAATCCATAACTGTCCAACAGTATGAGAGCGTCCACCATCTCAGGAAACAAAGCACTGAACTGTGGAAAACACACTGATCATACATGATACAAGCACATACAGTAAAATGCTTTATTTGGTGTGTGAATAAAAGGAAAAGATGATATGATTTAGTTACCATGGCACCCACGTGACCACCTGTAAGGTAGCGAACACACAATCATGACAGGAGTCTGACATAAAGGGAAATATTCTGAACTCATTGTCATTGGGCAATTTTGTGTTGTGCAAAAAATATTTTGGTAAAAGATGTGAAACGAAAACAGTTTGGAGTTTATAGGTCATTTATTAGCAGGGCTGCATGTAAGTGGAACACTGAGACGCATGCACAAACAAAACAAATCTGCTGTCCCGTTCGGAGAGAGAGAGAGAGAGAGAGAGAGAGAGAGAGAGAGAGAGAG
>VXCM01000629.1:60619-104093 GCA_014773175.1 Lucifuga dentata
GGAGAGAGAGAGAGAGAGAGAGAGAGAGAGAGAGAGAGAGAGATTAGGGTAGAAAGAGAAAGATTAAATATAAGTAGAGAGAGTAAGGGGAGAGAGGGACAGTGAAATAAACAGAGTGAGAGTGAGAGAGATACAGAAAGTGAGAGCGAGAGAGCGGAGAGGGTAGAAAGAGGTAGCAAGAGAGAAAAGGAGGTACAGAAAGAGAGCGAGAGATAGAGAGAGAAATTGGGAAAGATTGAGAAAGGGGCAGTGAGAGAGGCAGAAGCAGAAAGATTAAAAATAAGTAGAGAGAGTAAGTGAGGGGGAGGGGGGAGAGAGAGAGAGAGAGAGAGAGAGAGAGACAGAGAGTGAGAGCGAGAGCGAGAGAGGGGAGGGTAGAAAGAGTAGCGAGAGAGGAGGCACGGAGAGAGAGGGAGANCTCTCTCTCTCTCTCTCTCTCTCTCTCTCTCTCTCTCTCTCTCTATCTTTGCCTGCTTACGCCCCATTTTCTTTCCCATGTTCGACTCTAATGCAATTAATTGAATTTGAGGTGAAATTCCGCTTTATTATAAATGCAGACAGCATGCAGGGACCTGCGCGTGTTTACCAGATTAAAAGAGATTCCTTCATTCTCTCCTGTGAGTAAACGTGAAAGTAGAAAGTGTCCTTGATGTACAAACACACGACTCACCCATGCTGTGGCCTATGATGGAGAATTTCTTCCACTGGAGAGCTGTGGGAGTCGTTCCAGATAAGAACACATCAGATTGTATTCAGTCGCACAGAGGAGAAAACAGAAACAGCAGGTAATCCATTTGAACTAACAGATGAAAACTTTCCTTCACACACTTTCAGCGACTCTGCGGACGTCGGCCACAAAATCAGGAATCGAGTAAAAGGCTCCAGGAGGACGATGGGATGAGAGACCATGTCCTGCCAGGTCCACCACCACGTATTTGCACTCTGAGTGGATGAAGGGAAGAAGAGTGAAATAACGATTTCTTTTCTGATACACTTAAAGGATCATACTGGTGATTTTGCATGTTTGAGCCCAATGAATACATGAATAAACCAATCATTTTCCAAAGCATACTACTATTGTTTTTCCTGCCTTCCAGACTGCCTTTAGTTTCACTTCATTCCAGCACGCTTCAAAAATCAACTTGTAGAGACTTGAAACTGGCTTGAGATAAGAAATCCATTACGGCGAATAAATGTTTTGTTGAAATAACGTAATTTCAGCATTTCAACATGAAGCTACACAGAAGAAAATGTCTCTGCAAGGGAAGACGTTCCTGCAGAGGACTGCTTTTACCAAAAAATTTTTAAATGATGTGTGTTCCATAATTGTGTTAGGTGAAATGCTGAATTTTGAGGTGGGTGAACATTTGATTCTGAAAGCTTAGTGGATTTGACAAAATAACAGGAAAACTAACGCCACACTGTAAAATGTGACGAGTTGATCTTACTTAAAAAAAATCTAGGAAACCAATTGTCTTGAAAAAGGTAAGTAAATATAACCTATTCATCTTAAGTTCAAGTAGACATAAAGGAAACATAACTTAAGACTAATAGTTATATTTATTATATTTACTATACTACTATATTGACTACTTAAGTTCAAGTAGACATAAAGGAAACATAACTTAAGATGAATAGTTATTTTTACTTACTTTTTTCAAGGCAATCGGTTTCCTAGATTTTTTTTAAGTAAGATCAACTTGTCACATTTTACAGCCTATTTATCAGACTTAAACATGCAACAGTGCTGATATGGTCCTTTAAAGTGTTAAATTACCTTTGGGTAGAAGGGGAATGAGGGTGTTAAATGTGCCGCAGTTGTCAGCCCAGCCGTGCAGGCAAAGCACAGGACGACCATGATCAGGACCCCAGACTTTACCTCTCACATCTCCCCATGGGACTGGTACAGTCAGCTCTGAAACTACACACACACACACATACACCGTCTCAATCTGCAGCTCTCACACACATACACACACCTGACTCTCCTTGTGAATCAATTAGCAATGTCTACATTATTATTAGTTGGATGCTTTGCCTGTTTAAATATAACAGGAATTTTATCTCACAGAATTGAACTAAGTCCATAACAGTGTGTGAGGGGTCATTTCCTCATTGAGAAACACTTACCTGTTTGTGTCATTACAGTTGACATTAGTGTGATAATCCTCAATTTGTGTCTCACGTGCAAAGTTACACAGCCAGTGAAGAATCACAGTCTAAAAAAAAAAAAAACCCTGACCCCAAANAAAAAAAAAAAAAAAAAATCTCCTGCAACTTAAAAGTTTATTGGAAACTCAGAATGAAAGGCTGCAGTTACAGCCAATCATTGCAGAACAGAGGGGCAGGCCTGATCAGGATAGGGCACTGAGCAAGGCAGTGATTGACACTTTTGTGTTCCCTCAGTGTTGTCTGTAAGGTACACCATTACAAGAAACCTGGCAGGAAGTGATATTTTGGGACAATACTGGCAACCTGTCTTTGCAATGAGACAGTCACTGAGGTGGAAAAGCTAAATCCGTAAAAATAAGAGTTTTATCCGCAACTTATAAAATAAATATAAACTTTAAAACTGGATTTGTTAATGCTGACGCCCAAACGTTTATAGTATGGGTAACTTAAATAGGCAGTATTACGCTATTTGTTATTTTCCCTCATTTTTACAGTGATATAGGGAGCATGTAATAAACATTGTCAAAGTTGTAAAAGTTGAAATTCACATCTACAAAAATGCATCCAGTAAGACAAGCCTATACTGTAGGTCCTAAACTAGCCTGAAAATCACATTTTTCATTGTGTATTTATTTGTGTATAATTTTTACATCAGCACGTAATACATTTGAATTTGATGGCCTGCACACCCACTAAGTACGAGCATAAGGAGCAAGCCTTTGGCCAACATCTGCCTTTGTCTCAGCTCAAGCCAGACACAGCTGGCCAATCAGAAGGGACCTGATGCTGCATTCATTGTATCTCGAAACTGGGAAGTCATAACTCTGAATTATATCATTTACGATCACCGTACTTTGGAGCTAACAAAGTGGGAGACAATTGGACACCTCCATGAAAACTTTTGTTTAGTTTGCTCTGTCAGACCAAAACAAGCTTTAATGTTTGAGCCATTTACCTTTTCAAAACAGCTGCTGCATTGCCAGTTGTGTTTAAGCTGTTGCTGTGTTTGCATGCTGACTGATTAAAAAAAAAAAAAAATGCATCTAAATGTTCATTTATAAATAGAGAAATTGCTGTTTATGGTGCGAACAGCCATACTGAAATGATATCAGTATGAACTCAGGGTTGGGAAATTTCGTCTGGCTTTCTGAGTCGGAATTCCAACTTGAGGGGCGCTTTCTTCGGCTTTTTAAGATCGGAAGTCAGAAATTACGAGTCCTGAGTTTTAAATGAATGCAGCATTAAAGAGACAGTAAAAGGGTCGTTTTCAGTCAGTGTGCACAGCACTGCTGCTGCAAGAGAGGACAGAAGAGGATCAATATGTTTCTGGTACATTAAAGCATCACTCAAGTTTCAAAATTGACTCCTAAATGGAAATAAGAACTTAAAATCTGTCAAACATCCCCTTTAAAAGCAAATTTGTCAGCGCAGATGCCTGAATGGCTGTATGGCTGACCTAAACACCCTAATTAGAGTGTATTACTGTTTAATACTAATGAGTGTAGTTCTGTTTATTATCAGTAGATAAAGAACAGGGTCAACAACATAAACATCATCATCAATATGATTTGAATTTAATCAATCTAAGACAATGTCATATAAAGTATATCTGGGTAAATACAGTCAAACCTAAAATTTAATCACAACTACTTTTGCATACCGACATCTATGAGTAAGATAGTTCATACATCAGGACTGTCCAATATGTAATGAGATGACAAATAGGACACATCGCCATATTAACAAACTGAAAATCCTCCATATTAAACATTAACTAGTGATGCAGCACAGCAATATAATAGCTGCCTGTGTTTATGACCCTGTTGATTAAAAAGTGGTTACTGTACATTTTTACATTAATAATCTCTATTAACATGTAGATATCAAATGTACAAACTATGCAAATTCAGACCTTTAATACATTCTAAATAGTCTGTAGAAACATAGCCATTATATCTGGAGTTTAATTTAAAAATTCTGAAAAAAAAAATCACGCAGAAAACACAAAATTTCAACAATTATTTTTGTCTGTTATTGAGCCCTGAAAGTCAGAATTTCTTATAACTGAAAAAAAAAAATCTTTCAACCTGTTTCAATGCAAAGCAACTTTTCATTTTTATATTGAGAAATGAGTGTAGTTCTGTAGGATTTTTTTTTTTTTTTTTTTTACAGTACAGCTTTTTGTTGACAAATAAAAGCCAGATTCAATGAAAAATAAGACTTTAGACTCGGTTTAAATTGAAAGAGGCAGGGAGCTTTTGGGAACAAAGATCCAGGCTATTGTTTTCAGTCGATTTCTGGAGTCAACAACGCAGAGAACATTAGCAGCTAAATTAGTATTTAATGTCTGCCAAAAAGAAGGAAACGGCAAAATGTTTATTAGATGCTGAGCAAATGTGCTTGGGCTCAGTGACTGACCTAGATAGACTGACACAGGCAGTGGAACAGTTGAATTTAGAGATTTTGCTGAGCACTGATGAGAAACGTGCTTAATCTATCTTATACTGACAGTTCGTTAAATGCATCAAGTTTGCTGTTCAGTTAATTAAATAAACATAAAATCTCAGGATATAAAGATTTTATTGAAGTAATTGTTTTCTCTGCTTCAAGGCACGATTATCAGGAATGAAATGTGAGTTAAGTGTGCTGAGAAATGGATCTGTGTGTGTGTGTGTGTTGCTATAGCCTGGAGATCTGTGTGTTCACTTGTGTGGCTGGCTGCGCAAGAACTTTAGTCAGCAGGAAGTCAGAAATAAACGGCGCAACGACTTCAGGACGGTTCAGATGGACGTGATGATCGCCCGGTACTGTCACCACTGTATGCTGAGAGAGAGAGAGAGAGAGAGAGAGAGAGAGAGAGAGAGAGAGAGAGAGAGAGAGAGAGTGAAAATGTCAAAAAATTTCAGATGTTTATTATTCTGATGTCACAATTTTGTCTCTGTCGTTAATCAAACTTCTGCCAATCAGAGAGAGAGAGAGAGAGAGAGAGAGAGAGAGAGAGATTTAAGAAGTGCAGAGCGAGCGAGAGAAGGAATTCAGAGGGAGAGAGAGAGATGGGGTAGAAAGAAGCAGCAAGAGGGAGACAGATTGAGGGGGGAGTTAAATGGGGGAGGGGGTGAGGGAGANGGAATTAAGAGCCTGACTCAACATCTTTCACATGCTGATGCCTCCAGTTTCTGACTTTAGTGCAAGTAAATTAAAAATATAGAACTAATAATTCAATTATAATTAAATAATTCTAATTAAAGCGGTTCACACATCGTTCGTTCTCTGCTGTATTAGCTGCATTTAACCAAGTTATGCAGTATTCAGGTTCACAGCTATAAAACTTCACTGCCTCTGCAGGAAACTTCACCTTTCTGTTACTTTAACGTTCACGACAAACCTTTTATTCTGTTAAACTCACATTTCTGTCCCGAAAAGCCTGAAGAAGCTCTGAGGTAAATTTCTTCTGATTTGCTTCAGAAAACAATTTATCACAGCCGTCTCCCGCTCTGGAAAAACAAATGTGGAGCCATGTTTAGTACAATGCAGCTTAATGATGTATGATATTATCCTAGAATCTTTAATAACATGCATGACAAACATACCAAACACAGTGTCGGATATTAATGGACGATATTTATCACAGATATGTTTTACAGATGCTTTTTTTTTTAAATATTTCACCCTTATTTCCAATGAATGATTGTTTTTGTTATGTTACTGTTTTGTGTAGTTATTTTATAATATTTTTCCAGTGAATTTGTGGATTTTACTACTCAAATTTCACTATTGTCTTTAGTTATGATTACTGTCATCTTTAATAATAATCTTTACTGTAAATAGTCTCAGCAGTGCAACTGTTACGCTTTCATAGCAACATTTGAGGGATCTCTTGCCAAAACTGTTTGTAATGAATGTATTTATGTAGATATATATATATATATATATATATAGACATACACACACATATATATGTATATATACATATACATACATATACATATGTGTATGTACATATACATAAGTGTGTGTGTGTATATACAGTATATATACATATATATATGTATATATACATGATTTTATTTACTCAAATATATTGATATTTACCATCTTAAATATCAATATTGGCCTCAAAAATCCAGTATTGGTCAGGTTATGCTTCAAATGTCTTGTCAATTTCCTTCCAATCTATAACTTTCAGTTGGATTGTAGCTGTATGTAAATACTAGTGTTCAAAAGCTTAGAATCACTCAGAAATGTTCATGTTTTGGACAAAAATTGATAATTTTGTTCACCAAAGTGGCAATAAATTGATGTAAATATGCAGCTAATACATGAATAATTCAGCAAATGGCTCTGCACTTTTAAATGAAGGTCAGTTTCTATCAAAAACATGAAAATTTCTTGTTGATTCCAAACTTTTGAAAGCTTGTGTATATGGCATTTGTAGCTTGTTTTAATGTTAATTATGTCAACTGTTATGAATGATAATATTATGATGCATAAATCCACTGCAGTCTAGTGTGTAATTTGAGGAAAAATCTTACAGAACAACGAGAACACGGGCTTCTATCCTCATCAGAATCTCCAAACTCTGCTCCACGGTGAGCCGCGTTATATTTTTCTGAAAATATAAAATGACACACACACACACACATTTGTGAACTGAATGCAGCCTGGTGGAAATAATGGTTAAGAAAGGTGACTGAGGACGGGATGTTAAAAGTGGCTTACAAAATTGACACGCAAGTCTCGGGAAAACACAACTCCTGCAAAACAGAAACATGTTGAGCTGCCAGCGTATGAGAAGCACAGAGAATTCTTCCTGCCTGAGAGGGAGACAAAAAAAAAAAACAAGTACCTCCATCTGTTTGAAGTAGACCTCGTTCTAAAAGGATGTGCACCGACTGTTCAGACAGAGCCGCGTTTGCAGACAGCAGCCTGAAAGACATAAAAAAAGCACATTTTATCCTAACACAAAGTTCCAGCACATCTGATGGCCCTTGTAAAAGCAGCGGTAAATGGAAAAGTGCTTCACCGCTCAGCTGCCTTCTCATAAGTGTAAGTTTTCTGCTGCTTCTCTTTATTCTGCTTTTCAAACTGGACCATGTCATCCATCCCCTGCCTCATCACTTTGACTGCTTCTTGCTGCGAGAAAAGATAGAAATAATGAGACAACAGAGTCAGAAACGGTGGACGGTAAGACATCTGAAGAGAAACGGAAAGGACTGTGAAGATAACTGCAGATAAGTGAGGCAGAATAAAGAACCACCATTCTCTTTATTTCCATGAAGATTTTAACATTCTGAGGCTAAATAAGAAATTCCACACTTCATTCTAGGAAGTTCTTTATTGCTTACTTCATTTTGGAAAACTCATTATTCTAGAAAATTTAAACGCGCTGACGTCACAACAAATATGGCAGCGCACTGTGAATGGTAACGCTACTGCATCATTTTGCAGCAGATAAAACATTATTTTACTTGATATGTAGCGTTTGCTCGTGCAGATCCTGTTGGTGTTTATAACAGAAGAGATGCTTATAACAGACTTGTCATGCAAATATGAACCTGCTGCTGTTTAGAACCCATTAGCCATTAGTTTAGAACCCAAGTTTAGAACGGAACTCAGGAGCATTGACTTGGAACTGTCTGAGTTTGCAGCAAAATGGATTGCAGCATAAAGGCATTTTTAAACCTTGCATTACCATGCAATCTCTTATTATCAGTCAAAGATGTCTGATGACAGGACTTGCATTTACTTCTTGCATCGCCAATCATTCTTGTTATCTGGATTCTGGTTGCATTGCGATTGAATCTCCATTGGCAGCCTGTTACACTATTAATTATTCATCTATTACTATTAGCTATTCATCTTAGTAATATTCTTTTCATTAGGAAAGCCAATTTCTCCTGAAAACCAGAATTTATTTAAAATCAGCTTGAATATACAAATCACAAACACAATTATCTAATAAGAAATGCAAAGTATGGCCATCTCTCTCTTCCCAAACCAAACAAACTACCTGAGAGGCACAGATTCTGTACAGAGCTTCATCTGATTGGAACTCGTTGACACTTCATTTTAAGCACATTAGGAATAAGAAAAGTTTCAAACTACAAGAAAAACATTTCTTGAAGGAAATTATCTAATGGCAGCTATCTGGAGGTGTTTTGTGTATCATTTTAATTGAGATTTTATGCATTTATTGTGTATGTGATGCCCTGATTAGCTGTTTCAAAAGTTCTTAACTGTTTTTAAAAGTTACGTATTACTTGTTTAATTTGTGTATTTTATGTCTGTTGGATTTAATGTCGTTTTATGTATGTATGTAATTATGCGTATTGTTGGACCCCAGGAAGACTAGCAACAGCAGTGCGGAAGCTAATGGGGATCCATGAATAATAAACACTATAAGGCCATCCTTCCTACTTGCTCTGTGGAAGGTCTTCAGCCAGTTCTAAAATAACTTGCTACTTTTGTTTGTTTTTTGCATTAGCTTAGCTTACATTCCAGCTATAGGTAGCCATTCACAGCAAGTTGCCAACTCAAAATAACTTTATAAATGAGAGCAAGTAGTGCAGGACGACAAGGCGGGTGATGTTTTCAACCAGTGGGTGGATTTCATCTGAGGATTACAGGCTTTTACACCAGGATACTTTTGACAGAGATCCAATCTGCCAGACCACATACGTGTGCAATCTGGCAGATCAATGGAACTCTGATCACAATGCGTTCTGCGAGCATTTACACCTAGCATTAACATGCAATCTCAGTATCCATATAACAGTAATGCAAGTTAATGAAAGGTGTAAATGAGGCCTAACTGTAGCACAGGGAGTAAAAACTGTTGCAGTACCACATCTGTAGGCAGGAATCCATAGGAGTCCAGCAGTATGAGAGCATCCACCATCTCAGGATACAAAGCACTGAACTGTGGAAAACACAACGTGAGCTAAATCACAATACAAGAACACACAACAAAGTACTCTGCATGTACTGTGTGTATGCAGCCAATAATGACTGTTATTTACCATTCCGGCAATTTCACCACCTTTAAATAAAAAGAAAAAGAAAGTCCACATGACTGCATTTTAAATGATTCTGTAGCGCAGCAAAATATAGAAAAGGTCAGACATTTGATTACGTTCACACACGTGCTTATTAAGATAAACATTCTGATATTCTCCTTTATTGCTCCACTCACCCATGCTGTGGCCTATGATGGAGAATTTCTTCCACTGGAGAGCTGTGAGAGTAATTTCACAGATCATCTACCAAGCAGGTTCATTATCCAAAAAGAAATACAAGACATGATGGTGTCTCAGATTGTTTAGCAGATTTCCAAACCATATGGATTTTCATTAACTGGGCAATTTCAAGTTCATTTCTTTAATTTTATCGTCAAATAAAGGTTTAGTTGTGCAGAGAGGATGCTGTAACATTACAGCTGTGGTTTAACTGCCACAGAGAGACACTGAAGTCCTGTGACATTTTAACTGTTGTTAAAATAATGGCTAAAAAAAGAATTCCTCCACCTTCTTGAATTTACACACCATCAACGACTCTCCGTACGTCTGCCACATACACAGGAAAGTCGTAGAAGACTCCAGGAGGACAATGGGATGACAGGCCGTGACCTGTCAGGTCCACTGCCAAGTATCTGCACTCTGATAGGGACGAAACACAAAGAAAAGAAAAGCTGTGTCTTAATTCTGGATCAGGATCCCCTACAGTCTGCATTTCTAGACCGAATACGGCATTAGTGGACAAATCCTGTTCCTGTTCAAAGGCTCTGGGAAATATGGCCGAGTTGAATATTCTGCTGTGGCCAAATTTGGAGGACACACCTAGTGTACCCTTTGCAACCCTCAAATCCATCAGGTGCCTGTCAGTTGGTTAATCATGGATTGTTCAGGTCAATCTTGTTAATTTGTAAAATCGGGAAATATCACTTTACCACATTAAATTTACAAGTATTTGTAGTTCAGTGGTGATCAGTGAAAGAAAAATCCAATGCAAAATGTAAATAATGATCTTGTTCGAAATCAAAAGGTGTTCCAGGTAAGTTATGTTGATATATTTTCCTGATGCAGTATCGTCATTTTGTCCATCACGTGTTGATGTGAAACATCACAGCTCATGTTATAAACTCAGGCAGCATGTAAATTTCATCATGGTCCTACTGGTGTGTGTTAGTCATTTAAGGGCAACATAAACCATCAGTTCAGCATCAGTTTTGGGCTTGACTGTATCAAAACAAGCCTAAGATTCAGCGGAACCTTCTAGAAGAGGGTGTGTGTGTATATTGACTCCACACACAGTGAAGATGATGGTTCGAGTGGCCAAAGAATCTTCAAGGATCACAGCTGGAGAATTGCAGATGTTAGTTGGGTTTTGGGATAAGAAAGTCTCCAAAAATACGATCAGACGCCACCAGGACGATTGAGAAAAATATGTTTCATGATAAGAACTTCTTTTTCCTTTTAATTATTTTACTGTTATTAAAGGTTAAATTTTTGTTAATATTTTGAATGAAAGATCGGAGGATAAAATAACAAAGACATTTCTTTTCACAGCCCATTTTGCTTTTATTTACCAAGGGTGCCCATATTTGTGGAGGGCACTGTGTGTATGTGTGTTTGTGTATATATCACAATTTTTGTGTATTGAGTTCTATAACCCTACCTTTGGGTAGAAGGGGGATGAGGGTGTTGAATGATCCACAGTTGTCAGCCCAACCATGCAGGCACAACACAGGACGACCATCATCAGGACCCCAGACTTTTCCTCTCATCTCTCCCCATGAGACTGGTACAGTCAGCTCTGAAACTGGACACACACACACACACACACGCACCTGTCTGTCTGTGTCTGTCCTGAATCCAGGAACTATAGTTTTTGAATTAAAATGGATCCAGGTTCTTGTGATGTGAAAGAGCCTAAAGTTCCCGAGTTTCTGGACCCTGAAATAAAACGCCTATGTTGTTGGTTTAATTATTTTAATGTCATTTGTTAAGAATAACACAGATAAAATCTCACCAGTCTTTTTCTTTAACTGAAATGTTTCTATTAAAACTAGCGGAAATAAGTACGCTTACATGTTCATTAAAAGTGCAATTCTAATCTGATTTAGCTAAAGAAATTAATTTTGACGAACTTTATGTAAACATAATCACAGCATGAATTGATGTTGGTGTGCTGCGTTCCATTTACACTCGGAAATTTTGAACTTCAACTGAGAAATTTCAAAGCAAAAACGCCTCCCACCCATCTCGAAATTCCAACTCGGAAGGTTCAGTAGACATCATTTCAATGTAGCTACTTAAACTGTAAACACTAATTTATCTATTTATAATGAACGTTTAGAAGCATTTTTCCTTAAACCATTTTTTTTTCAAACCAATATTTAACACTGGAAATGCAGTAGCTAGTTAAAAACGCCAAATAGCTAATATATATATATATATATATTGTGAAAACGTAGCTTTTTCACTAAGACGAGTAGTCTCCCATTTTGTTTAGCTCGAACACGCGGTGTTCGTAAATAACTTAACTCCGAGTTACAAGTTCCCATTTCCGAGGTACTTTGAACGCAGCATGAGTAGGAAGCGACTTAAATACTAACTTAATACATAAAATGATACTACGTCGAACGAATAAACGCATCTCGCCTCTCAATTACACAGACACACACACTCAGGTGTTACAACTTCTACCTGTCGTGCCACTTTCACCTGCTTGACTGATCACAGATGACGTCACACGGCGCACAACGGTCCTTAAAGTTTGCATTACACAGAAAATTAAGCAAACTCAACAAAACATGTATAATTAATTAAAAAATTACCCTTCCGTGACTCAGCTAGATCCATCCGGACTGTTAACACGGAATCAAAGGCCACAAAAGCGGCCAATCATCGTCCAATACGGGGGCGGGGAAGCAGCTGCTGGACAGCTGTGGGGTTTTTTCCCCCTCGGCATAGACTGACAGGCGGTTGCAGTTTTTGGACAACACAGATGTTAACAAAATAAGATCTTTTATTACAAATTAATGTTTTCCTCTTCCTGACAACAAATGTATCATTGTAAGGTTTGTGTACTGAACGTGCATTTTGAAATAATGATACCAAAACTACTATGGATACCTTCTATCACAGGTAAATCTAAAAAGACACAGAAATAAAACTATGAGATGCTGTTGCAATTTAAAAAAAAAAAAAAAAAAAAAAAAAAAAAGTGCTCAAAAACGCTAATCCATGCGATAATGTGTGGTACTGGCATTATTCTGTCACAGAAGTATTCTATAATTCGGGTTCATCTTTTTGGATCAGATGTTTTTGTGTTACACTACTTGTTCATCCTCAGCTTTCACTGGGCTACTTAATGCTACACTCTCACTTCCCCCACTGCTGCCTACCTTTAAAGATAATACATGAAGACACACACATCAGAGGTATCCCACACCTGCTAAAATATTAACAGGCTGGATATTTCTAAGACTCCTAGCTGGCTTCAATGCATTAAACAGGCTCACAGGCTGCAGATACAAGGTGATTTTAAATATCTCAGCAGTCTGTTCAGCAGCAGGCGACATGAAGCCAAGCCAGGAGGAAGATGAAGGCCAGATGCCTGAGAGGAAGCAAAGACTCAGAGAGGCAGGATGGCAGGATTAGTGTTTGCTAAATTTAGGATTTTGGATGCTTTTTGTTCACTTGACTCAAAGAACCTACGTGTCCAAGTCAAAGTTTTCCAGTCAAACAATTTATAACATTAATCTATAGACACAGTTTTGTTTGGCTTATCTCATGACCTGTTAATTTTTTACTGTTACTTTGAACTCAGATAAGAGTTTTCATTATGATTAACAAATACGTGTTACTATTTTGTAATATCATCTTACTTTCACATCTGCCTGGGCAGCAGGATTATTCAAATGAGATTAAGCAGGATAAAGTCTTTAAAAATAGAGAAAATGATGCAATGAGCTGCTGCAGATTAGATGTTAGAGAAGCTGGTGTGTAACAGCAGTTTTTGCTCAAATCTCTCACTAAGTGAGCAAGTCTGCGGTAAGGGAGAGTAGTGATAAATATTATTTTATGATATAACAGAAACATAGGCAGCAATCATTTCGTATTAAAAACAGTATTTTTATATTTGCTTGAGCTATATAATCTTTGTATAATGAGCCCTATTCATTGACAGGTGAGCTATTACAACTTAAAGATAACTTAAAGTGTTTTGTATAGACTCAAAGTTTTTGGACAAAGAGATGGAGATACATTTCAAAAGTTTTAAGGGTTACAGTCAATTATGCAATTTCATGAGCTTATTTCAATTTCAATGTAGTTTATTTCAATAGAATCACCAATTAGCAGATTAATTTAAGCAGGCAAATTAATTTCCATGATGATATTAAAGATATGTCGAGTTCAACTTTACAGAACTTTGATCCTCAACCAATATTAAACTGTTGTACTGTACAAAGTGTGTGATTGCTTTTTACAGGTGAATTTTCTGCAGGTTCCTCCTTCAGTTTTCTCTTCTGTTAGGTCACAGGACTTTATCAGTGCTGAAGATAGCCAACGGATTGAATCCCAGCTCATCCCTAGCCCATGAACTAACTTTATAGCAAATGTGATTTTTAAAATATATATTCTGCTAGCAAACAAAACAAAAGGTCAAACATCGACGCAAATGAGGCCTCAACGACCCTGTCAGTAGACATGAGAACATGAAACAGCTCTGACCAAACAGCATCCTGATACAAATCCACTGATTTGACTTGACATGGATATGAATAAGTCCAGAACTAGAACTCTCAAAAAAGAAACAACACAAGTCATTCCCAGATCAGTTTCACTCTGATGCCTTCTGTCCAACGCAAAAATGCCATCAAAAAACCTCAGCAGTACACAAACATATATATTTAATACTTTACATAAGTCAGTCCATTACAAGTAACCTGGCAATTAGGTGATTCTAGGATGGCTGGTTTACTGTAATTAAACCACGTGTGAATACAAATGGCAACGATCAGTAACTTATTATTTTAATCAGCAGCTAAATAATAACTTGAATGTGATAAAAAAAAAAAAAAAANAAAAAAAAAAAAAAAAAGAATTGTGTGTATGTGTGTGTGTGTGTGTGTGAAGCTTATAACTTCTGTGTGTTCACGACTCTGGTTGTGAGAGAACTTTAGTCAGCAGGAAGTCAGAAACAAACGGCGCAACAACTTCAGGATTGTTCAGATGGACGTGATGATCGCCTGGTACTGTCACCACCGTGTGCTGAGGGAGAGAGAGAGAGAGAGAGAGAGAGAGAGAGAGAGAGAGAGAGAGAGACTGAATATGTGCATCAGTCAATCTTTACTCTGACTTCTCTCTTTGTTGTTGAAATAGCCACAAGGGACTCTAGATGGCGTCGTTTCTGACATTCCATTCCAGATTCACCATGACACCAGTCCTAACTTCCAATATGGCAAATTTCTTTTGACTTCAGGAGGAACTACATTTTAACACTTTGTCCTTGGACAGTTTATAAAATGAGGGGCCCCATCAAAGTTGCCCAAAAACCCAGTTTTAAAATTATATTTCAGTGAGATCCAAGCTAATGCTAAAGCTAGGATGCTACTGACTCTAATGCCAAGTTTCAGCTCACTGAAAGCAATTCAGAATAAAATCCCTCAGCATAGGAGAGATGTAGAAATACTTACACCACATATAGTTTCTACCTTATCGGACAGTTTTTACTTCTAGATTGTCCAGAACTTGTGGAAAGGAAAGGCTGACTCTAGAAGTATAGCCTCACTAGCATCCTAGCTTTAGCATTAGCTCAATCAAAGTTTTGGGGAAACTAAAGGCATTTTGGGAGCTTTTGACAGTGGCATTCACTTCATGCAAAGTCCATGGAGGAAGAATGAAAGTTTTGGTCCACGGCAGAGATGCCACCTGGAAGCTGCTCACAAAAGAAGTTCTGATCAGGAAGTTAGTTTGGGTGTTGTTGGGACTGGTATGTCAGACACAACACCATCTAGAGTCCCTTGGGTTTTTTTTTTTTTTGAGGTAATGAGGGAGATCATAATTAAAACGTTGAGGTTATAAGCATCCTCTTCTCTCTTCTTCGTCAGCTCCATTTGACCGAGTTCCAGTATATAGGTCAGTAATGAGGTTGAGATTTTAAAAAATTCCTGCTGCCTGTGAGACATCGAGTTTGTACCTCTGTGCTACGGTTACATCTGTGCAGCTGTCTCTACAAGGCTACAACCCAGGCTTAAAAAACAAAGAGATGTGAATGTACCTATTCTACACACACACTCTGAAAACACACTCACATTTCTGTCCCTGTAGGCCTGGAGAAGTGCTGAGGTATATTCCTTTTGGTCTGATCCAGCATTCGCTTTTTCAAAGCCTTCTTCTGCTCTGGAAAGACCAAAAAAAAAAAAGTGTGTGCACATTTAGAAAGGGATAGTATGGAATGAAAATAAGTTTATGAAATTGGTATCCTACTAAAATGTGAGGAGAAGGAAATATCTTACAGAATAATTAGAATAGAGGCTTGTATTGCTGACTGCATCACCAGACTCTGCTCCATACTGGTACGCACGATATTTTTCTGCAAAATGAAACATACATTTAAGTGCAATGCATGTTTGGAATGAACACAACACTTTTTTGTGGAAATGAACTGTTAACAGAGATGAGCTAGTGTGGTTCAATAACAACTTACTAGATTAATCCGAAAGTCTCGAGAGAAGACAACTCCTATGAGAGGTGAAAAAAAAAAACCACATTCAAGCCCCAACATAAGAGGAAAAGCACAGGGATTTTTTTCAGCGAGTGAATGTTTTTCTCTGATTGAGATTACAATTTACAAAATTGAGATAGAAAATATAAAAGCAGAGGAAAAGAGGGAGATGAAGACGTACCTCTGTCAACTTGAAGCAGACCTCGTTCCAAAAGGATGTGCACTGACTGTTCAGACAGAGTTGGGTTTGCAGACTGAAGCCTGAAAGAAATAAATGCTTCATGCTAACCAGTCAAAGTTACTGGATAAATGGACATTTGATGGTCTTTTGGTGTAATACCTCTCAACTGCCTTCTCATAAGTATAAATTCTCTCCATCTTCCTGTCTTTGTTTTTTTCAAACTGTAGCATCTCATCCATCCCCTGCCTCATCGCTTTCAACATTTCTACCTGCAGAAAAAATGAGAAAGACATCGAGGCGACACAAAGTCAAACCTACAGACAGGCGCAAAATGCAGCTCTGTGGAGAGTAAGTGAAAAATGACGCAGTAATACTGCAATTCTCCACATTTTACATACTCCAGATTTTGTGAATAGGACCTTGGTGATTTACAATTTACAAGTTCACTTACAATTCCTTGTGTTTTTCGTTTGACAGCAGATAAAAGCTACCTTAGCATTAACCTTAAAGGACCATACCAGTGATTTTGCAAAAACTCTATGTTACTTTTGGTGTTATTTGCCACATTCTCTGGCATAGACATTACATTTATTTTCCATGTAGCTCTGTGTTGGATCAGTTAAATTAAAGGACCATACCACTGTTTTCCATGTTTGAACCTAATATATTCAATTTTCATAGACATTTTTCCTACCTTCCAGACCATCATTGGTTTCAGTTCATTCTGGTACGCTATTAAAATCAACTTGTTGACACCTGAAACGTTCTTGGGATAGGTAATCCATCATCGCAAACAACACATGCATTCATGGTGATTGCTATTTGTGCCTAGGTGGTTACTATGGTGATCTGAGTAGTTGTCATTGTGTTGCATGGTGATTGCAAGGGTGTCTGTAGGTGGTTGCAGTTGGTAATTGTGGGTGATGTCTAAGCAGTTTAGATGCCCTTTGTACCTGAAGTACTCAAAGAAGTAAGGCTGCAGCAGAAGCAGTAACACTAGCAGCAACAGCACGAGTAACAGAGGTAGTCCTAATAGTCCTGGTAGAGGAAGTATTGGTAGTACTAGTAGCAGCTCTAGAGTAACTAAAGCATAATGTAGAAAAACTGCTGCAGTACCGGATCTGTAGGCAAGAATCCAAAGGAGTCCAACATTATGACAGCATCCACCATCTTAGGATACAAAGCGCTGAACTGTGGAAAACACGACATGGAGAAAAATCACGTACAAGAACAAAATATTCTAGTTATTGTGTGAATACAGAAAAGAGAAGAAACACCTAAGAGCCTGTTCTGACACTATTATTTACCATTCCAGCAATGTTGCCACCTGAAAAAAAGGGGAAAGCATTAGGCACATAAAGATAGCATATCTCAGTCATTTTAATTGTATGGAGATGTATGGAGAAAGAAAGAAAAAAAACTGGAGGAATTTTTTTTATATCTCACAAATTCATATTACTTAGTAGCTCACAATTATGTAAATATTATTGCAAATTAGACAAATTATAATATCTGCATGTCATAATTATAAGAAGATTATCATGTATTTCTTTATGAGGTAGTTTTTCAAATACTTATAGAGATTTTATAACAGTGTCTTGTAAAAAAAAAAAAAAAAAGNAAAAAAAAAAAAAAAAAGGTTTTTCCTTTAGTGAATGCAATACACTTCTACATAAGTGCTGTAATTCTGCAGTAATGCTCCACTCACCCATGCTGTGGCCTATGATGGAGAATTTCTTCCACTGGAGAGCTGTGGGAGTAATTTCACAGATCATCTAACCAGCAGGTTGGGAATTCCACTACAGAACGCATCTTGTAGTGTTTTATTTGTACAGAGAAGACAAAATTGCTGCTGTGGTTCAGTTGCCATAGAAACCAACTTATGCAAACACAAAAAATTATGTTTATTTTTAAGCACTGGATAAAAATATCTGTTGAACTCACACACCATCAACAATTCTCCGTACATCAGCCACATACATGGGAAAGGAATAGAAAACTCCAGGAGGACGATGGGAAGACAAACCGTGACCTGCCAGGTCCACTGCTACATACTGGCACTCTGAATAGATGGAGAAAGAGAAGATATATCATGGTTCCCTTAAAGGACAATACTGGTGATTTTGCATGTCTAAGCCCAATAAATACTATTCCCATACACGTTATTGACAACCATTTTCCAAAACATAAAACTGTATTTAAGTTATTTATTTTGCCAAATCGCCTAATTTTTCAAAATCAGTGTATTCCACCTTAAAATCCAGTGTTTCACCTGCTAAATCTGATCTGAATGCAGACGGAACAATCATTTTTAATTTCTCAGTAAAAGCCGTCTTCTCCTGGGACTATATTCCCTGGCGGAGAGATAATTTTCTTCTGTGCAGCTCTGCGTTGGACCGGTTAAACAAAGTTACTTTGACAAAAAAATTAATACACATTGTGTTCAGTGTGATGGATTATGTACAGTATCTCAAGCATGTTTCAAATCTCTCCAAGTTGATTTTAATAGCATACTGGAATGAACTAAAAGCAAAGGCATTCTGGTATGTAGGAAAAACGTTTCTAAAATGTACTGCTCCAGTAGTATGTTTTGGGAAATGGTTGTCAGTAACATAATGTGTAGTTACTTGTAGTTAGCATATATAAAGGGCTCAAATGTACAGTATTTCTCTCATTTGTGTCTTTTCCTCATGTCTTAGTCATGCAAGGAAACGACGTGAGGACAGTGAACTCAATGAAACAAGTATTTTGTGAAGTGAGATGTACTTATTTCTCAGCCATCATCTGCTGCCAGCACAAGTTAGTTTTGGAACAGATGGACTGCTCTGAGTACTGTTTGTTTATGTAGTCCCACGTGACACAACAAAGTGTGAAATATTAGCCTGAATATACATCACCCAACATTTAATTCAGTCTAGACCAATGTGCTCAGCGTAGGACTGAATAATAAAGCAATTATAAATCAACTTTCACGCTCCCCTGGTGTCTCATTTGTGTATCGCCACAAACGGCGGCATCGATCAGTTCCTGTTTGGAAAGCATCATTAATGAATGACAGGAACTGATGACAGAGTTCAACTTTCTGAAGAAGTGACACATTATTCTGTTTGATTTGCAAGTGTTAATTACCTTTGGGTAGAAGGGGAATGAGGGTGTGGAATGTTCCACAGTTGTCAGACCAGCCATGCAGGCACAACACAGGACGACCATGATCAGGACCCCAGACTTTACCTCTCATCTCTCCCCATGGGACTGGTACAGTGAGCTCTGAAACTGGACACACACACACACAAACAAAAGCCAGCCTCAATCTCCAGCTAGCACATACACATCTGGCAGTTTATACACCAGCAACGTCACAAATTAAACTGACATGTAAACAACTTATGACACGTGTCTAAGAAACTGTAACCCGAACTACAGTCCATTTAAATGACACTGGCAGATGCAGTACCTGCTTGTTTTACCGCGTTGGATGTAAAGTGTCTGATGCCTTTTAAAGTCTTCATCATGTTGACGACCTCGGCCAAACTACCAAAGTATTCAAAATGTCAAAAAGGGAAAATAAGAAACGAGTTTGACAGCAATAAACTTAAAACAAAAATCTCTAACGGAGGTCTCTGATACGCTGTCCTATCTTCCGGGTGTTGTAAAACCACGTGGTCCGACCTGAAGATGTCATTGGATGAATGGGTATGACGTGACAGTCTGGCCCAATCACCGACATGACTCACCTTTCACCTATTGTAATGATAACAGTTGACCAGCAGGAGGCTCTGGTCTGTTGAGTGACTGTTTACCAAGCGAAAAACAAATCACCAGTCACATGGCACATAACCACAAATTAGGATCAAACTGGTAAATGTTACAGAACCCAAGATGGACAAATCCAGAATTATATTAAAAAAAAGGATAATAAAGGCAAAAAAATAAGTAAATATATAAGCAAATATAAGTAAATAAAACAAAACAAACAAACAAATAAATAAATATTATGTACTTTGTGATCACTAGCCAAGATTGTGGCTTTGAATAGTTTAGCCTGATTTCGCAAATACAAAATTTGCGAAATCAGGCTAGACTTTCACCTCTTCCCAGACATGAAAACGATTTTAGCTGGAATGAGCTACCAAGACTACTTTGGCTGACTTCTGTGATGAAATCCCACCAGCATCTCTGGCAGAAGTGTGATGAGTTGGAGATTAAAAATAAATAACTCCAACGCCTCTAAGTTAGAACTTTCTGTGCTGGGCTCAGAACCTATCAATTAAATCCCACACATTTGTACAAGTTGATTTTTAACATTACTCAAAGAATCTGCCTTTTACTAGTCTACCACCTTGCCCAAACTAAAGTCCAGGTATATTTTGGTAACTTGATATTTCATCTACAGTACAGAACTGGTATATAAAAGCAGTTGCTGTTTTACCTAATCTGAGCACATGGTGGCCCTAATGCCAAAACCATGCTGAGCATGGGCTCATGCTGCTACACGTTCTTTTTTTTTGTTGTGCTGAGCTGTATTGGCAATAGTCAAATCACTGCTGCAGCCAGGACAGAGATAAACAAGTGAAAAACTGTAGCGAAGGTGACAGAAGGAGTTTCTCTATGTCAGAGAGCTCATTCTATAAAACTGCATTTTTAAATTCTATTCTAGCTATGATAGATTCGCAGCAGAGTGACTGATCAATAAATCAATAAGATACTGTAAAAAATCATAAACCTGAAGCAAATACGTAATAAGTCACAAAATCTACTGCCAACATGGTGAAGCTGTAATGTTATGAGAAGCCATAGTGGTAGTTCATATTTAATAAATGATGCTAATAGCAACATAAAGTAGATTTCAGTCTGGAGAGTTTACTTTTTGTAGAATAATTCAGTATTCTACTACGAAGGACTTACATACAGAAATCCATAGAAGATACTGCTGATGTTGCTGTTCTGAAGGTCAATCAAGTATTTATTACTTGGTAGTCATATACTGGCAGGTTTTTGTACTATTTTCTATTCTTACTCGTGCTGCTTCTGTTTTGTCAATACTCTGGATCTTCTATATTGAATAACATTTTATCTTAATTCCTACATTGCTCGTGAACAATTAAATATTAATTGAATACATTTTAAATAATAAGGTGGTGAGTTCCTGATATATAAAATAATTATAAAACAGCACCATGCTCAGCAGTTATAAAATCCACATCAAGTCTGGGTTAAAAGAATTTCTCCTCCTCTAGTTTGCTAACTTAAAAATAGAGCAGTGAACCTATTTTAAACTGCATTGCAGGTATGACATGCAGAATATTTAAGTGAACACCTCAGAAATTTCTCTCTATTTAAGTGGTCAATTGCACAATTTGCATTTACTTTTCAATGTTACCTTTCCCTCCAAACACACACACACACACACACCTCGGTCATACTTATATTGTTTGCATATCTTTGTGGTAAATATGATCCTCTTTACTCAAACCAGATTAAAAGGACAAACAAAGGCTCTGATAGATTAAACAGAAAATAAAGTTACCTCATATGACACACTATCGGATCAAAGATGATGTATGGAATCATGTCAAAAAATGTTGAAATTAGGCATTGAGGTGTGATTAACTTTTTAAGAGGGTGGGAGGGCTGGATGAATTGGTGACACAACAGAGGGAGGGAGTATAAAAGGTCACATTAGGGGGAAAGTCAGGCCAAAAAGAATTTGGTGTAACCACACAGGATATCAAACTGCTTTACTGGTAGNAGGGGGAAAGTCAGGCCAAAAAGAATTTGGTGTAACCACACAGGATATCAAACTGCTTTACTGGTAGGTTCTGACTTTTTAACTCTTTGATACCTTTATTTATAATATTCTCTATTGATAAAATGTGTCGATTTATGTGTAATAAAAAAAACAGAACAAGCCACTGAAACAGAAAAAAATCACAATGGAGGACATGCACAAATGCTAATAATTTTGTATTTGGGAATTCAGAATAATATAAAATCCATGATATTATGGTTAAAACCTATTCAGGATGCAGAGATACAGACTTGGAGAATATTTTTTCTGTTGAAGTTTAAAAGAANTAAAACCTATTCAGGATGCAGAGATACAGACTTGGAGAATATTTTTTCTGTTGAAGTTTAAAAGAAAAAAAGTACTTTTTACATGCCAAAGTAACTGAATTAAACCAGACCATCCTCTGCCGCTGAGAAAAATTTTAGGAAAAAGGAAGATAGAAGTCTTAAATGTCACTTATGCTCTTCATCGTCGTTTTACAAATTAAAAGCATAAAATCAGAAGTAGATATATGAAGATTCAGTCCTTGTGAATAACAAGCCCAGAGAGGGCAGCTAAGGTATCTCACCTCTTTCATTAGCTGTACTTTGCTCTTCATCACATAGTACTTGGCTGATGACCAGACTCTTCCTCTCTACTTTACTAAAAGCATTTTTCTGCCTTTTAAAGCTGCAGTCTGTCTCACACATTTATTTCTAAAATGTCAGATAGCTTCATAACTGACAGGATTCACATTCTCAGGATAGATTGTTATTCCCTTGGTGCTGCTTTGTCACTGAATATTTATTTTATATTTCTAAAAGATATGTTTAGATATATTTATCAGTTTTCCTGCCCCTCAGATCATGGCTGACTTTGACATGGTTCTGAAGTTTTGGGGTCCAGTAGAGGCAGATTACAGCACCCACGGAGGCCTGGTCCTGACCCGGTTGGTGGCTCTGAGAAGACAAGAGGACTCTGTCTTGTAGGACAGGTGGTGTGTGTTCTCTCTGGTAAAGCCTTTTCCTCTTTTTGTTCTCCTTTAGTTTATTCAAAGAACATCCAGACACCCAGAAACTGTTCCCAAAGTTAGCTGGGATCCCTCAGGCTGACCTGGCTGGCAACGCAGCTGTTTCTGCTCAAGGTGCAATCGCGCTGAAGAGTCTGGGTGACCTGCTGAAAGCAAAAGGCAACCACGCTGCCATCGTCAAAGTCTTAGCCACCACCCACGGCAGTCACAAGGTTCCTATTGATAACTTCAAGGTGAGGTTGTTTAACTTTGACTCTGAAATGTCGGGAATCATCTAGAAAAGTCAGAAATAATCCCCAAAAGTTGGTAATACCCCAACAGTCTGAAATATCTGTGAAAAGTTGGGAATAACTTTGGAAAATCAGGAATAACCTGGAAAAGTCAGGAATAACAATTTCTATAATAATCCCGAAAAGATGAGAATAACCACAAAATCAGGAATAACTCCAAAATGTCGAGTCAGGAAAAAACCTTGAAAAATGGAAATAATTAGTAACACTTAAAAGCTGTTTGTAAGAACGAAATGGGAAATCTATGCAAAGTCTGGCTCAGCCCTGGATATCTTGGAATAACCCTGCAAAATAAAGAATAATTCCAAACTTTTAGCCCAGAATTGTCAGATATTCAGCAAAGTGAAAAAAAAAGTCAGAAACTATGCCAAAATTAATAATATTTGTACATAATATGAAATAATAACTAGTTATACTTGTAAAACTAATGTCTAAATGTCTCATTTTTGGGAAATGCTTTCAAACTTGTTGGTATAAAATAATACAGTATCTTAGTAATTAGTCATAAGTAAAGGCTGTTCTCAGACTTTTTCCATGTTGTTGCTCATTTTCTGTAATTTAAAGTGTTGCTGATTTATTCTGAGAGACTGAAGCCAGTGGTTCTGTGATCCTCTTCCTGTTTGTTTGTTTTGTCAGCTAATCACAGAGATCGTTGTTAAGGTCATGGAGGAGAAGGCCGGGCTGGATGCTGCTGGACAGAAAGCCCTCAAGGATGTGATGGCTGTCGTCATCTCTGATATTGCGACAAACTACAAAGAGTTGGGCTTCACTTGTTAAAATTTTCAGCTCAGCATCGCTGACGTCATCCAAACAGTAGAAGAGGATAAGAGACGAAGGAAATCTTATCAGCTGCAAGTGTATGTACAAGCATTAGAAGGTTTCAGACAGAAGGTGGACAAATTGACAGGAACATCTTTAAATCATCTAAATGATGATTAGGTGATGAAATCACCGGTGATTTCTGCTGTTTAGCATTTTGTTGTTGAATTCTTTGTTACTTATAACAAACCTTATAACAGACGGAAATTAGCCAATGGCTAAATCTGCTACAAGCATCTTATTTCATTGTTTGAGATGAACANAACAGACGGAAATTAGCCAATGGCTAAATCTGCTACAAGCATCTTATTTCATTGTTTGAGATGAACATATTTTGTACATGGTCCCTAACAAAATAATAAACTACCATAGATATTAAGGGTCCTTTTAAATCCAGGTGTTAAAATTTGGATGGTTATTTTATTGCCACCATAAGGAAAATTATTCCCACTACATAATTCAGGATGAGATTGAACTGTGTGCCAAAGTTTTGTGCATTTTGTGCCAGAACATACAAATGTTTATCCAGATCCTAATGAGGTGTATGATCCTAATGTCCACATCCTAAATGACCAGCTCACTTTCTAAAATACAATCCAAGTCCTGCACAAATTACAAGCCCAAAAATATCATGATGGTGCAGGGAAACTGTATGAACTGCATCAGATTGTATTACTCACAATAACAGGTTGACCTGCATGAGGTGAACCTGTTACTGTCCATCACCTGTATCTGCTTAGTAATAAATAAAGTTTCTTGATTAAATTTAACTGCTCTGCTCACTATTGATCAATCATTTCTCTTGTTTTATTTATTTTCTTATATAAAATAGACTCGATACACACTTAATAAATCATACTGGTGATTTTGCATGTTTGAACCCAACAAATACTACTCACAAAATTATCCTTTAAAGACACTACAGTTTATTTTTAGCGTCACCTCTTGCAACCTCTGTACTAAGAGACTATGACAATAGGGCAATAAATCAGGCAATAACAACAAATATTGTTACTGACAATCCAGATAGGATTCAGGTCAGTACTCAGATGCCTGCACATACATGTACTCACAAACAAACATGTAACCGGTGAGACCACTCTCTGCATTGTGTAGGGTTGAGTAAGGAAGGGACCGGCAGCAGGGCTTCTTTTCAACTGATCGCCATTTATTTTCTGACATAAAATAAAGATAAATCAAATAAAAAATCCCTGCACACAAATCAACAGCTCCTGCAGAAAAGAAACAAAAAAGAAACCGGAAACATTAGCGCGGCGTGCCACGACATCGAGCCGCTAACTTAATCCATCCAAAGCTAACAAAATTTAAGGGCCAATCCATATACATTTTTACATTAATAGATTCCTAATTATAGTATTACACCAAATTTGATAAATTTACACACTTTGATGGCTACAAAATAAGGATCATCATGGATAAGTATTTGGGGATAGAGAAATTTTGCACCCACCTCTCCCACAGCAAAAAGGGGAGAGGAACAGCAGAACCCTAACCTAATGGCTGCCAAGAATGGGGGGTGCAGGAGGGGACACTGACAACCAGTAAACACAGTGAAGACTCAAATTAGTCAGGTAACATCCAGAAAAGCAAGTAAAAGCAAAGGAAAAAAACTACAGATTTTGTGTGATTATATGACCCGGTTACACTCAGGTACACATATAAAAAAAAAAACACATAATACTTTATCCACAACAGTGTCACCACAGACCCTCCTAGACAATTATAATGGCCTATCTTTAGCCTCTCATTCCATTCTTAGCCACCTAATCCATGTGGACGTGACTTTCCACAGTGCAGCACCTCTGGCAGGGCTCCTGAATTTAGTCTCTCTGTAAAATTCTGGCCATGTTTGATTTGTCACTTCTTCAAAAATGATAATGCTGCTGCTAGAAACTAGCATATATGGCAAAACGTGACAGTGACACATGAGAGTCAAAGAATTTCACAGATTTTCAAAGAATTTCTGGTGTTTCGTAACAATTAGGTAACATGGTACGGTGACTCGTTGCTGTCTTTTCCATGATTTGTTCACTTTGGCCACAGCTTCCGAATTCCATAATATATATTAGTAGTATCCAGTATGTACTATGTGCTAATGCTTACTGTATAATGAGTGTGCTAACAGAATACCATATCTGCACCAACAGAAAATCAAACTATAACTATTGGACTGTGGCAATAAAAAAAAGCATGTGTTTTTGAATGACTTAATGCTATATTTTCCAGTTTTCAAATATGTTCCTGAAGCTGTTACACCTGTAAACTCCTCCATTTTCTTTTTTGCAATGCATTGTGTACCAACAAATGGATCAACTAGACACTTAAAAACTGAGACAATTTAGTCTGCAGACTAGCATTTTACACTATTTATTTTTCAATATTTTTTTCTTATTTTAACTGCTACTGTTGTCTGTACGCTTTTTGTTTANCACTATTTATTTTTCAATATTTTTTTCTTATTTTAACTGCTACTGTTGTCTGTACGCTTTTTGTTTATGTTGCTTTTGCACTCAAACTACACTTTAGACTCACATCCAGCCAGGATTAATGTGTAACTAATAACATAACATTTAATCACATGGCNACACTTTAGACTCACATCCAGCCAGGATTAATGTGTAACTAATAACATAACATTTAATCACATGGCACCCTTCCATTTAGCCATACCATCAAGCAATGCCTGGTATTAAAATTATTTGTTACACCTGTGCTTTTCCTGCAGTGAAAAAGCCCTTAAATAAAAAGAATGACTTCAATGTGCAAAGAGCAGAACTACAATCACAATTGCAGACATTCCTTCTTCCTGGCTCCTTGTTGACTTCCAGGAAGCTGCTTTAATCCCACAATGATATACTAACTTCTACAATCACCACTTACTTATGATGGAAAACTGCCATGATGATAAGATATTATCAGTGTGTGTTTGTGTGTGTGTGCCTCTTAAGCATGCAGACACACAACGATAGGCACAAGCTTCTGGTCATGCTCTTGTTGACTCTTCTGTGAACGTGATGTGATGCCCATTTGACCAACCGACCCTGAAATGACATTTAGTGGATCAAGAAGGTCAGGTTAATATTATTCCTCCAGACATTCAGTGGTTAATACATGTAGCCTACAGTGTGATCACAACATCGATGGTTTCATGTTACCCCCGCTCATGAACTCTGTCTGGGATAGAGACTCCCCTCTAACCTGGAGGCAACAATCNTCATGTTACCCCCGCTCATGAACTCTGTCTGGGATAGAGACTCCCCTCTAACCTGGAGGCAACAATCCACCTTTTTCTGGCAGAGTACCATAGTCTCAGACTTAGAGGTGCTGATTCTCATCGCTTCACATTCGCCCTCAAACCTGCCTAATGCACGTCGAAGGTCGCTGTCTGATGAAGCCAGCAGAACCACATCATCTGCAAAAAGCAGAGATGCTATCCTGAGGTCACCAAACTGGACACCCTCTGATCGCCGACTGTCCATGGAAATCACGAGCAGGATTGGTGACAAGGAGCAGCCCTGGCAGAGGGGAGCCCCTGCACCACCTGGGTTCCGATCAGGGAGGCCATTCCTCCCAATCCCTCCCCTCCAGGTGTCCCTGTCATTGCCAACATGAGCATTGAAGTCCCCCAATAAAACTATGGAGTTCCCAGGGAGGGCCCTATCCAGGATCTCACCCAGACGCTCCAAGAAGGCTGGGTACTCTGAACTGCCATTTGGCGCATAAGCACAAACTGCAGTCAGAGCCCTCTTTGCAACACAAAGTTGCATCGAGGCAGTCCTCTCATTCACTGGGGAGAACTCCAAAATTTCGGAACTCAGCCTGGCATGAGTATCCCCACACCAGCCCAGCGCCTCTCACCCTGAGCAACTGCTTTTATGTAATGATAGTTACNATGAGTATCCCCACACCAGCCCAGCGCCTCTCACCCTGAGCAACTGCTTTTATGTAATGATAGTTACTATAGCTTTAAGCCAGTTCTTTTCAAGACTTTGATCAAACGTTTTGGTTCATAGGTCACTGTACCAGTTTAAAGGTTTCCTGGTTATTATGATTTTTGATGGGAAACAGAATTGTCCACAGGTTTGTTTATTATGGTGAGTAAGAGGAACATTATATTTTCTGGAGGTTGAATTTATAACACACTTCATTTTAGATCTAACTGCCTCAGATAAGTACTTCAGACTGTTAAGTGTCTAAGGAGAAGACAGAAACTACAGCAGATAAAAGCCAAATCACAAAAATACTCAGAATGGAGGATGGAACATGCGNAAGACAGAAACTACAGCAGATAAAAGCCAAATCACAAAAATACTCAGAATGGAGGATGGAACATGCGAGGCAAACTGTCCTGTTGGTGTATAATCACTTTATGGTGGCCCGTCTGCTGCTGAGGTATATTTTTTTCAATATTTTTTTCTTATTTTAACTGCTACTGTTGTCTGTACACTTTTTGTTTGTGTTGCTTTTGCACTCAAAATACACTTTAGACTCACATCCAGCCAGGATTAATGTGTAACTAATAACATAACATTTAATCACATGGCTCCCTTCCATTTAGCCATGCCATCAAGCAATGCCTGGTATTAAAATTATTTGTTACACCTGTGCTTTTCCTGCAGTGAAAAAGCCCTTAAATAAAAAGAATGACTTCAATGTGCAAAGAGCAGAACTACAATCACAACNAAGACAGAAACTACAGCAGATAAAAGCCAAATCACAAAAATACTCAGAATGGAGGATGGAACATGCAAGGCAAACTGTCCTGTTGGTGTATAATCACTTTATGGTGGCCCGTCTGCTGCTGAGGTGGACTGTTAAATAAATATATGTGAGAGTGTGAGAAAGTTTCACTTCAAAGGACTTGTGTGTCAGAATCAATCAAAGCTGGGCTGGTCGATGTCCAGTGGCACGGTGCAGCGACTCAGGTTTGACAGGTAGAGAGCTGTAGCCATGGGAACAAGACCGGCCGCCACCTTCAGGATGGTTAGCAGCCTGTCCCTCGCGTTGGTCACACCGTCTGTTGTCTGAAAGAGAGGAAATTATAGAGGAGCCTTCAAAGCCACAGATACACTAACAAAAATAAAAGCCATCCTTTCTTTTGTGCCGTGTCTGAACTTACGCAATCTGTAAAATACTCTGGCTCAGATGGCTACAACTCAACCATTTCTCTTACTCATGCTTATGGATATTTGTCTATATCACAAATATTCCTCATGTTCGATGGCATTTTTTGTTTTGAGGCAATAAAGAAGTTGCTTAAAATGCCACCTCTTGCAGCAACTGTTATAGAATGTTACTGAAACTGTCATTGAATGCTTTATTCTACTCACTGTCAGAGCTTTTATAATCAAGCCATTTCATGATTATGGACCAGTTTGTGGAGCTGTCTCACTTTTATCACCCTCCTCCCCTCCTTTTTTTTAAACATGTAAATATACTTATGTTAGTTTTGGCATAAAATAAGTTAATGCAGACCTGATCCTCTGCACACAGCAGGGGGCAGTGGAGCGACACCGCCAGCTTCCTTACGGCATCCAAGCGCTCTGTGGGGACTGAAGCATTACGAGCTGGAAGAAGCAGATGTGGTACAGGAGGGCCAGTTAAACAGGGACAGAAAAAAAAAACCTGAGCTAAGAGATGCCACATTTCAGTGTAATTTTGACACAAATGGTCTATCTTACAAAGTCTTTGCTCCTTTTCACCCCTTTGCTCCCTTGTGCTCCTTCAAGTGATGCAAAGCACCCAGAGTGGAAAACAGTAAAATAACAAACCCTTTGAGTCGACTCAGTTCTTACCATTAGTGACCATGAAACAGACTTTTCCAAGAAAATATCCAGGGNCTTTGAGTCGACTCAGTTCTTACCATTAGTGACCATGAAACAGACTTTTCCAAGAAAATATCCAGGGTCCAAATGCTTCAGGGAAGCTTCTGCTGACTGAAAACTACAACAAAACAAAACAATACATGTCATCATCACTTGAGAATTGAATCTTCAAGTATCCCTTTGTGTACACATTCCTTTTATACACAAAAATGAAATCAGGCTTAGCAGGTTAAGATTTATAAATTATGTATTTTAAACTGTGGGTGGATTTTTAATCAAAATCCACTGGTAGCAAACTAAAAAAGGATCAGAGACTGAGTTATGAATCGGTTCTAGTTAATAAAGCCGTGAATGAGATGCCATCAAGTTTAGATTGCCTTGTTTATATTATGAGTTGGCTCTATATGCTAATTTTTAGGTTGAAGAATAAGAAGAGATACTCATCAGATCATTTCTAGGCACAAAGCATTCGCTTATCAGAGGCCTATTTTTTTTTTTTTTTTTTTTTTGCATTTTTCATGTGGTTAGAAAAAGAACGCAAAGAAGATGAAAAGTTGAAAGATTTTAAAGGTACCTGAGCTCAGATGTTAGGTTGATGATGAACACGACCAGGTCGATCCTCGGACGGCTTTCATTCTTCACGGGCAGTGGCAGATTCTTGGCTAATCTCCTGATTAGAACAACGATTGGAAAAGGAGAGATGAACTGGTGACTAAAGCAGCGCTGCAACCATTTCCATAATTTATTAATCTATCAATTATTTGTTCAATTTTTTAATTAACTATTTAGTCTGCAAAATGTCAAGAGATTACTTCTTGTAGGAGCTTGTGACCATGAATTGGCTCTCCTCAACCAAAGAAGATCTGAAGTAGTTTAGCAGGTGGAAAGGTAGTTTAGCATTAAAAAAAAAAAAAAAAAAAAAAAAAAAAAATCACAATAACTACACAGCGTCACACTAAATAAGCACCGCAGTAACTGAAGTTTATTCATAAAGCTTCCTAATCAGCACACTAGTTTCCCATAAAGATAATGTTGTTGTTGGAGTGTCACAGGTAAAAGCCAATGAAAACTGGCGTATTAATAAACTACTTTACGAGCCACAATTTATACTACTTCCCCTAGTAACAATGCAGAATTGACAGCAAAGGAAACCTAAATTACTGCTTTAGAGCTTTGCAGTTTAAGAGATTGACAAAGACATACTGTAGATCCACACACTCCCCAAAGTCATGGTGCACGAGGAGAATGGAGGGTGGTGTATATGTGTGTGTGTGTGTGTGAGAGAGAGAGAGAGAGGGAGAGAGAGAACTGGTCACTAACACGAGGAAAATACAGCTTAAAATATCAATCAGATTTCTTACTGCTGAAATTTACCACCAGACTGAAACAGGGTTTAATTTGTGTGTGAAGTGTATTTTATGAATCGCTTCACTGACATGGAATAAAGGAAGTATCTGCCCTTACTGACACGTTAAGACCAGTGCTGTATTTCATGAATTCCACCCATGGTCTCTGTGTTTTGGAAGGCTGAGGATATCATTATGGTAGATTATCTCCCAAAGGAGCACACAGTTACTGGACCCCTTCTGAGCAAAGTTTGAGAAAAAAAATTAAGATGAAATGATGTGGGAAGTTGAGTCAAGGTGTGCACTAGTTGTCACCATGACTGTTCTCAACGACTGTGGCTTTGAACTAGCTCAGCATCCACGCTACTACCACATGATTTGCCCCATCAGACTTTCACATCTTCCAAACATGAAAAAGGCTTTAGTTGAATCAAAGTTTTGCCTTGGAATTTTTTTTTTTGACAAAGACAGGAAAGAAAAAGGCAAGCACAGACAAGAAAAGGACTGGAAAGAACCTCTGGAGTCACTGGTGTGTCAAGTTGGAAGGAGACTATGATGAAAAATGAATTACTGCAACACCTCTGAGTCAGATCTTTCTATGCAAGGCTCAGAATTTATCAGTGCCCATAAACCAGCACAATCTATCGCCCTGTGGATTTTCCTGTTGTGTGATTCCACTGTCACGCCTACTTCCTGCAGGTAGCTACAGTATATCCAGCAGATACTCACACATTGACTGTGACGGCCGTGTCCTCCACCAATGCTTCTGCTAAACGCTGTTGAAACTGCTCCTCGCTCTCCACCAGCTGGACAAACACAACAAATCAACACATGATGATCACACACACATGTAACACACAGTCAACCTATAAAAAAACAAACAAAAGTCTACATCCTTGCCAATATTGGAGGTTTATGTTATGTATTTGTCTCACTTTATGTGAAAGAAACAGTCCATTTAATAAAGTAGTGTACTTAAGTACTGATACTTGACACCTCAGACTGAAATACTGTACTTTTTACTCCATTACATCTATCTGATGCCTGTAGATATTTGTTGCTTTGAACATTTATATTTTACAAACATAAAATGATGCATTGCTATAGATAAATTACCCAACAGTAAGATAGTCATAAACACCACCTGGACCAACGACACAATGAACACGTTAATGCATCAATACTTGAATTCTGTAAAAGAGACATTCTCCACAACTTGTAAAGTACTCATTATCACATAAACTTATTACATTGATACCGCTACTTCCATACTTTCAATTTTGAAAACGTCGGTATTAATGAAACACTTGTACACTTGCTTCTTTAACTTAAATGATCTTAGATTTTATATGGATAGATGGCATTCATATTAAATGTTAGTCCTCTGTAATGAATGTCATCTACGACGATGTACAATAACATTTCTGGACAGTTTATACATGTTTAAACATAATATAAGCTACTTTCTTGTAATGTACATTAACATATGTAAACTAAATTTATGTACAACGCAACGCAGCTGTTCTGGATTCAATATTGGCTTTGCTTTGGTAGACAGACAATTTTTTCGTTGTTTTAGCAAACAATAGTTTGCTAAAACAACGAAAGAATAAACTCACCAGAATAGTCGCTGTGTTCAAACAAGGCAGTTTACTAAACGGCTTCAGCACCGACATGCTGATGTACACACGAAAACACTTCACACAAGCTAAATTCTGTAGATTCAGTAAATAAATCCTGCAAGTTACACCGCGCCTTTTTCTGAACGTGCGTCTGACGTCATGACGTCTCCCTAACATGAGTAGTTCTCTTCTGCCATCTACAGGCCGATAGGTGCTTTGCAACCCGGTCCTTATGATTTATTGCTGGTAGCCTGGCAGGATTGGCTATTTGCCACCTAGAAAGCCCCACTGCAAAAATAATTGACCAGGCTCGACACGTTAACTTGTGAAAATTAATGGTCAGAATAAAACCTTCACCTGTTATTGTATGTATGTTGAATGTGTATATATGTGTGTTACTGAATTTGATGAGAATAAATGCATAGACCATGGAAGCAGAGAAAACTTTGTATAACACAAATTTCAATGGAAGCAGACGTTTTTTTATTCACTTTATGGTAGATGGCACAGCAAAGTACAGTTTCCCCATTTACATCCAGTTTGTATCACATTAGAAAAGGATATAAGTTGCCAGGCCTTAAATATCAGCATATAAATATGCACATCATCAGGCCAATATGCTTTTACATCTCAGGTCATCCACATTTTTCTTCTCTCAGTTCCTGAGAGAAGAAAAATGTGGATGACCTTTTTCAGGAAAAAGTAATATTACTTTTCAAAGCATGAACTCATCACTGCATCTTCAATTAAAGGCAGGTTCAGTGATGTGTATCAGATTTCCTGAATGAAACTGATGGCTTGAAGGCAAACAACAAACAAAAATGCCTTCAGTCATTCACAGCTCATTTTAAACATGACTGCATGTGTTTTCCCATGACAGTCTAGCACGTCAGTTTGCACAAAGGCAAATGGACTTGATGTTTTGCAATCCAAAAGACTTCATCATTTTTAATGGATCAGCAGTGAAACGATTTATAGCCTAACCCCTGACTTAGTATTTTCATATATTTTATGTCCTGGATAACAGAGAATCTTTACAGACTCTCTTCTAGGTAAATAAATTTATCACTACCAAATGTAACAGGAAACAGATTTGAAATGGAAAACAGCACAATGAAGATCCTACTAATGTTAAAAAAAACAAAAACAAAAAAACAGCATTTCCTGGGAGTAAAATCAGAAAGTAGGTTTTTCTGATTCTTCACTCAATCATCACTGTCCAAATAACTGTACATAAGATGTGATGGCATAAAAAGTACCACTTCCCATTCATCGGAACCTTTCTAGTTATTCTCCATCCATTCATCACAATTTATCGCCTTACATATAAAACTAGTTTTGCATGTGACCTTGACCACCACCACTGATATCCATGTTAACTTCCACCTCCCTCCAAGCCTGCTAATGTATGCAGTACATCCCATTTTGTAACATGACCACTCATTCCGTACCAACACTCGCATTCACACAGATACACTCAATTCTCCATGCTAATTTTCCTAAACAATATATCCAAATCAAACTCTGGAGGTGTCCCCTCCATTCATATCTCCCCAGACTCTCTCTCTTCAGAACTGGAGCGTCTGTCCCGCTCATACGACAGCGATCTCTCTCGTTCCCTGCCCTTGGTCATGTCTGGGGAGGTGGACCTCTCCTTGTCCTCCCAGTCTCCACTCTCCGCCCTATCATTACGCAATCTCTCTCCTGTGCTCTCTCTCCATTTCTCCTGCGACAAAGAGCGCTCTCTGTCACGGGTGTGAGATGATGTGTCTCCGGAGGACCTGGGGTTAAAAAAAAAAAAAAAANTAAAAAAAAAAAAAAAATCAGGTAGAGACAAAATCAGGGAGTTTAGTCTGTGAGTTTACATCCTGGATTCCTATATTTGCTATTTTGGTTTTTCTACAGTAACTGACACCTGCCATGATCGTTCACAGATAGCTCAGTCATACTGACTGAAACCAGTTAGAGTGCAAATTTCCAAGAATTTGCAGTGTATTTACTTGTATATAAATTCCTCGCAGGTAAAAAAATAAAAAACTGTTTTACTGAGTTAATGCTGAGAGCAAAATTGTGTCTATCTAAAAGTGTTCACCTCTTATTGACTTCGCATGCAGTTACCAAGCTCATGTGCTGTCAGAATGTAGCTAAGAATATGACAGCTGAGATTATTTTTATAGTTAATTCTCAGATCAGTGCTGCTATTCCAAGATGTTTACTACAACTATGGAATAGCTACAGAATCCAGCAGGTCAAGTAATGGTAAAAGCCACACCTCTTCCTTTTGTGTCTGTGAGAGTGGGAGCGTGAGCGGTGCCTCTCCTTGTGTCGGTGTTTTCTCTCTCTATCCCGGTCCCGATCGGCACCTTCTTCTCTCGAACGAGATGAGCGGTGCCGTCTTGCACGATGGGAGGATGAACTGCCTCCATCCCTACATATGCAGCGTTATGGAGAGAGACAGACAAGACAAGGCGAACTGCTCTGTTACTGACTGTTATATAAAGGACTTGAGCTGACATGTCTGTTTCAGATCACCACATGATCCCACAATCCAAAAGCCCTGATAACCCAAGTTGCTTTTAAGAGGCTGTGTTGTAATGCTACTTCCATCTCTTTAGGGAATACCCAGTTTAATTGGCTGGAGGATGGGCATTATATTCAAATAATTGTTGAATCATATACCTCAATGATATAAATGAGCCTAAAAAATGAATACAGGCAAGTGGACACAAATTTGATGTCTGAGAGAACAAGGATTATGTTACATCGTGTTTCTATATTCTGTGAAACTTTAAGTCATTCAAGTCTCTGACAAATACAAGCCTCTAAAGTAATTGTAACCAAAGAAGGCATACCTGTGCCGGTCTCCACTTCTAGATCTTGACCTGAGATGGGAACACAGACCAGACACTTTCAGTTTCCAGACACAAACCTTGTCTTTCTACATCTTAAGAGTATAAGTCAGAGTGTTTCTTACCTCCTGCGCTCCCTCTCCCTTTCTCGTTCTCTCTCCCACTCTCGTTCTCTTTCGCGCTCTCTCTCTCGTTCACGGTCCACTTCCCACTGTCTCTCCTTTTCTTCTTCTCGTTCACGTTCCTCTCTTCTTTTCATTCGCATTCTTTCTTGTTTCTCAATAACTGCTTTCTGAGCAAAAGCAAAGTGGAGCACAATTGAAAAACACTAATATATAATCGTCTATTCGGTGCAGCTGAACATAGTGATACTTCTTATATGTAGGTCAAACGTTACTTACTCTTAGTTTTTCAAGCTTCTCGCGGATTTCAATGAAGCCAAGGTGCAGTTTTCCCCCAAAGTGATCAGCCAGACGACGGTCATTATCATGGAGACCCAAGTAAGCTGAGCACACTTCACACACTCGCAGCTTTTGTTGCTGAAAGCTAGAAGCTGGCATTGAGTTCCTATACACATCCTGCAAGAATTAATATTACAGCAATGAGAAGCTGTATCATCAGTAACCCATGCTTAAATCTCTACAGCGAGAAAGTAAACACTTCTAATCTAACTGATGGCATGTAAGTAAAATTGTTTAATTTGTTCGAAAAATTTAAACATCTGATAACACGAAGCAGTCACTAAATCTCTGACCTCTGCCTCCTTTTTCAGGCCCCGTGTCTTCTCCACTTTTTCCAGCAACTGTTGGGCCTCGTCCACATTTCCTTCACCCCCAAGCTGCTCTGCCCGGGCCAGCAGCTTCCCAATTTCTTCATTCAGCTCATGGACCCGCTCAGCCTTATCATGGTAACAGAGAGACAAAATAATGAGCTCTAAGTACTTAAGAGCCGCTATTCTACATGTGTGATTTAGCGACCTCCATAAAAGACACGTTATATTAAAAAAGCACATCAGTCATAAAGACCCAATGTTTAGTCCATTAACAATATCAACAGCAAGTCACCTTTGCAGCCACTTCGGCACTGATCTCATCCTGCGTCTCAGCCAGTCTCTTCTTGGCGAGCTCAGTTCTGCGATCACAGTCAGCGATGAAAGACTGAAGGTGCTCAGCAGCCTATAAAGAAAATGCATGAGACAAATGGGTGTGTAGGTGTGTGTGCATTTTATTAAAAATATGGTGTTTTTATTGTGCAAGTTTATCTTATACCTTATTTATATCAACATAAAGATCATAATTGTGTCATTTTTTTTTAAACAAAAACCAAAGCAGCAAACTCAGATGGACTGCATACGTACTTTTCATTACTGTCGTTGTAATACGAAATATTTTGCTAGTATCGCATGCACACTCTTCATCTTGGCCTCCCTTAAATGTACCAACAAACTGTATGTCTCTTGACTTCTTGTTTTACGATCTACATCATCTCCAAATTCTTATGTGGCAGCCAGAACACAACATCAGCACTGGGATGAAACTCTGATACATTTGAGATGATGCCCTCACAAGCAGAAGGTCAGAATGCATCTCAGATTTTCTGGTTTGACCTGCAACATAATATTAAATGCCATTTCAATCAGCTGTGGAGGCACCATTAGTACTTGGTCTATCAGCTCTGGCACACCAGCTACTTTAAAGAAGTTGATACGGTTCACCCATGCATGATGTACCATCATTGGTGCTCAGATTTTGGTTTATTTGCAGCATGGTTCACTGGTCTGAGATTATTTTATTTGAATGACTATTTTGGGTAGAAATGGTCACCATCATTTTCATTTCTTCAGTTTTGACCACTTCATCTCATCCTCTGCAACCCATACTACTTCTGGATGGTTGTCACTAAGCTGATGCTTTCTCAAGGTTTAAGCTCTAGAGAAGTTTTACCACAATCCTGGTGATCTTTAGTTTGATGATGAAACCAGTACTAACACTCTGTGCAGCTGCAAGCTGTGCAACAATTTTAAGTATGTAACTGATTATGCTACAACGTCAAATGCATTTTCCTTGTGTCACAATCTTGCAGGTGGTCACCAAGGTTTGTATCGTTATAAGCAAACAAACAAAAAACTCTGAGCTGATCTAAGCACATACATGATTCAAGTCTAGTGTTAATTATAACCAACCAACCAGTCAAGAAGCATTTTTTTCTGCAAAAAACAATTTTATCTGCATTTCATGTCTGACAGATTTTCATTTTGCACTACAGATCTATATTCTAATACATACACGACTCAAATAATGTGTCCAGTGAAACTGTTGAAATGAAGAAGAGTATATAGTGATGTCTGTATATGTGTGTGTGTGCGCGCATGTGTGTATGACAACACCACAACTCACATCCAGCTCAAAGAAATACTCTTGTTCCTTGGAGGCAATCTCGTAATCCGCTCTGAGAGCTAGGTCATGGACTTTCATACACTCTCCCAGGTCCATTCTCTGTATGAATCAGAATGAAAGAATTATGTCTCCAACCTGACTGGAACTTGATCATCTATCCAATTCCAGTGTAAATGAGCTCAACCACTGACTCTAAAATTGACATAATAATCTTTAGAGCCATTTTAATATGGGTCTCTAAAGATTATTATGTAAATATCATGAAGGAATACCAATGAACAAACTCTCAGCACAATACCTAAACAGAGAGAATGACGCATTTGATTTTTGAAAATATTAAATTCCTTCAAAACCAGCCAGGAACCACTTTAGTCTTAAAACCTGCAAACTGACAAAGTAGCATATGCTGACTCACACCCTCTGAAAACAAATGGATGTACAGTTTTGGTCCCTTCAGGCAACTCTTACTTTTTCTTATGAAGGTGTTTCACTTAATTGTTGATGGAAACCTTGAGAACTATTATTTCACTCGCCATGCCACCTCCATAAACTCCCTGATGTATAATTTCTTCCTGATCTGGATCTTACTAATCTGCATCGCATCAAGACCTGCAAATATGATTCATCGCTAAGCCTAAGCTATGAATCTTCGAGGCCAATTACCAAAGCGTGTCCACACTATGATTACATGGGGTAACACAGTACAAAGCAATGGTTTACTCTAATCACAGTACTTTTTGTAATAAGACAGAGTGTACATACTACATTTTGATTTTCAGGAATTACATGATATAGTTACTGATCAGGTGAAATTTATATTACACATATAACTACCACACAAGTTATACTATGTTGCACAAATAAATAAATAAAAATCCCTCAGCCCATTGAGCTGTCCGCTATGTGCAAGGCTGAATACTTCCATTAGTGGACAGCGTACAGTTGTTTAATTAACTTAAATTTATGGTTTTTAAAATATAAGTTGTGTCCAACATTGAATGTCCACAGCAGTAACAATCTGTGAAAACAATTCATAAAAACAAGCAAACTTCACCCCGTTACAATTAACAATGACACTGTCTCATCCTGCTATACAGACTGATATCTGTTTACAATAATGTCTGTGTTTACGCTCCTATGAAGTAATGCGGTCTTATAATAACTTTAAAAGTAATGTCATTATTAATGGATTAGTTTTTACGAGCAACTTCCCCAACACTCGATACATGCACAGTCACACTTACTCCAATAGTGTGTGTGTGTCTGTGAGAACATGATACTTACAGTGCCTGACAGGATGTCGTGAGGACATGAATCCAAAAGGTGACTCTTGCAAACTCGCTCATCAGTGAACTTGATTCTCTGACGCATTGTGTCCCCTTTATAATGAAAAGCAGACAGATACCACAAAATACATGTTATCAAGTTAACTTATGCATCAAAGTTCATTTATTATTAAGAAAAAACTTTCTCAGGCTTCAGCTTCTCCAGTGTGAGAATTTGCTGTTTTTCTCTGTTTTATCACGTAAATTGAATCCCTTTATGGTTTGGAGTTGCTGTTCAACAAAATAAGGAGCTTAAAGCTCTGGATTCAAAATGGTCATGTCTGCAACTTTGCTATTTGCTAAATTTGGCCATTATTTACCTCTTAAATCACATTTTATGGTTTCACTCCATTAGTTTCATATACAGACTTAAATAATACACGTTCAAAATTTGGAGTTAGTCTTTTATGTCAAACAACAGTCACTGAAGAAATTAAATGTGTTTTATTTTTGTATGACACATTTAGGCAACACTTCACTGGATGTATTTTACATTGTACACGCTTTAAATTTTTTTAATTGTTGTTGACGTTACTGTTATTAACTTTTGGCAGCTAAATGCTTTAATAGAGATTGTTAAATTAGATTCTCACTTTTTCTCAGTTTCCCAGCACTTGATTTCTAAGACTTATAAATGCTAAACTCTTCACAGAAATAACTGGCAGAATATTGCTGGAAACATCTGATTTCAGGTTGTGTAAACGTCGCTTTTGGCTCTGAAAACTAATGACACGCATTTGTCAATATTTGAAAATGTCTAAGCGATTAATTCGATAATAAAAAATAATCATTAGTTGTAGATCTAGTCCCAATTCCTAAACAAAAGTGCCAATATAATAAGTAAAGCCTGCTCAGGTAGTCAAAAAGACAGCACTGGAGAAATGGACACAATAACACATTACCTATGACAAACAAAAAGACTAAAGTGTAAATGATAAGAATTGTAGTCATGTTTGAGCAGGTTATCGTTAAACTCTTTACCAAGTGAAGTCCTACTCTTGGGACAACAGGTAGCTAGCCGGCTAGTTAGCCTCGTGTTAGCTAGCCTGGTTAGCAAAGAACACCTCATTGGTACTGCAGTGCTCGTTAGCTTGTCGGCTAATACGGACAGCACCACAAACTCCTGGTTTTATTATGACACAGATTTCAACTACAGTCAAAAACAGTCTGTAGCCCCGCTTACCGTCTCTCCCCGTCCCCATGAGCTGGTCTAGCATTGCTCGCATCTGGGCCTGGGCCGACATGTTGACAGTTAGCTTCACACATGCAGCAGCCGCACAAATCGCAGGCCTTGCTCACGGCTCCTCCACCACCGCGAAGAACTTTTTCCTCAGACAGAACACCACTAGTCCGTGTNTTATTTCACCACCGGAGCGGCAAAATGTGGCTTTATAACAGTGGACGGCTTCGGCTCGGTTTGAGCAAGTGTAGCGTCTGTTTGAAAACTGCTGGAGTCCTGGCTCGTGTCGTGTGGCGAATTGAGAGCGGTGACTGAATGCAGATAGAGTGTTTAGTTAGCTAACTAAGTTAATATCAAAAGAAACACTCAGTTTCTTAGTAACATAGCAACTAGCTTTATTTCCTGTCGGTCAGCAAGAAGTTTACAAGTTTATTCAACGTCCTTTCTTTCTTCTTTCCACTTCCTACCCGTGCGCGCCGCCGCAGAGTGAGTCGCGCGCTCCTTTGCTAACTCGAGGAAGTGCAGCAGTTCTCGCGCGCTGCCAGACGAGTCACCGGCCGGTGACGTCATCGCAGCGTCACCATCAAAATGTTAGCCCATTTTTAATTCACTAACAGCTCATAAACTTTAAATTTAAAATAATTACATGTTTTCGTCATAAGAAAATTTTGTTTTAGTTCATAGGCAACTACTTTTATTTTACTGATAAATACTTATTTTATAAAGACACAAATGCTCTATATCTGACAACTGTCTGCATTGGTTATGAACGTTTCATATAATATTTTATCAGGGGCTGCAATATTTGTCAAAGAGATAACAAGGGTTGTACAGGCCAAACGAACTTCACTCTGTGCTCCTGACATATTAAGCCCCCATCTGCTGTACTGGCAATATAATCACAGTTCAAATGAAATGTATGCTAATACTGCAACCATTCCACAGTCCAGCTGTTTTTTCTATTTTCACGCATCATACCATCCTCTAAGTTCAAGGACTCTCCTAACAGGCTAGTAGTCCCAATCAGACAGATGACAAATTAAAGGAAAACCCTAACATAAAGCGTTAGCAAGGTTTGGAGCCACCAGAACAGTGCACCTTGGACAGGTCTTTGGAACTTTTCTGGAAGGATGGAACACCATTCTTCTTAAAGATAATCCCTCATTTGGGGTGGAGAGCATGTCAGTCCAAAATCTCTCATAAATGCTCCACTGGGTTGCTGACAGTGAAGACCATAGCATCTAATTTACACCAGTTTCATACTCATGAAAGAATTCAGTGACCTCTCATCTGACCTCTGACCTCTGATGGAAGAGACCATTAACATCATGATAGAAATGTTTCACCATAAAGGTCCTAGGTTTTGTTTATGACCTCAGAGATTAAGCTCCTATACTTTGCATTTGGGGAAATGTTTGTCCAGTGATGACATGTAGACTCAGAATAACTCCTGTTCTGATTTGTATTTGATTATTCTTTGATAAATATTTCAGAAAAAAAAGGAAAAACTGCACTTAGCTGAATCAACACCTCTCTGACAGTGTCAACAACTACAATATTATTTTCATAAAGTTACCATTTATAATGGAACTGTTCAATTGGAATGTATTTAATGTGACATCGTTTACTAACAAAGCTTAAGTGAAAACTTTATATATCAATTTTTGAAAAAAGAATTTTAAAAACTATGGTATACTTTAATACCCTAAGCATTCACACCCATACATCCTTATTATATGAAAATAATTGCTTTTTAAAATTTGTGAAAATTTTCATAAAACAGGAAGGCACGCCCTTAAACTCATCCTGGCCCTTCCAGTTCAAACGGGAAAAAATGGCGACGACGGTGTTGCGGCTTTCACGGCAATTTGCAAGCAAAAATACAGGAATAATGAGCCGTAACACCGGTTTAAAAACACCAACCATATCTAGGACGACTCAGAGCCGAACCGCAGTTTCAGCACCTTCAGGAGCAATTCTACCAAAACCCGATAAAGTAAGTTTTACTGTCTGGTCGTCCGAGGAAACCTGAAAAGAAATATGACCGCTGAGGCGGGACACAGTTGAAGATTGACAATCACTTTGACGAATAGAAAGGCAGGAAAAGCACTAGCGCGTTCATGGCAGCCAATCAGCTTGTGTTTATTATACGCTAAGGTATTTTCAGGAAATAATTAGCTTATGTCGATTCAAGCAGAAATTTTTTATAAATATGTTATTTATATCGGAAATTATACATGGTATATTACATATATTGGAATATAGGAACTGAACAAATAACTGTTTTCTACACCCAGTAATAATCTAATTTAACCACCATATATATTGGTCTGCAGTGGCAAAGTCCTGCTGTTTGTGGATAAAGAGGAGATGCCCATTTCATCTCTTTGGGAATAAAATGACATAAAACTAAAGATGCCCTAAACTTAACCTGCATACAATATAAACTCACTGCTGAGCACCACGCTCACAATGTACTATCGTTTGCATAATGTTTAAATATTATTCGCCTGATGATTTTTGAATCAAATTACCTATATTGTGGCCAGACCTTTTTTTTTTTTTTTTTTTTAAACATGGAAGGTCAACATTAATCCCATTTTACATTTCTTTGATTAGGCTGCATCAATTATTCCATTCAGCAATATCTGATGAATCAGTTAGTCTTTTGTTGTATTTATTGTATACATGTCACATACTGTATTTGCCCTTTTTATTTCATATATAGACCCCCNCCCCCCCAACAAAAAAGCAAAATAGGGAAGCAGCATGTAGTCCATTTATGACCTTAGAGATTAAGCTCCTGTATTTTGCATTTGGGGAAATGTTTGTCCAGGGATCACGTATAGACTGAAATATCGTAGAGAAAACTAAGCTCTCTAGCCTGGGGATTAATTCCATTTCCAGTTCCATTCCCCCA
>VXCM01000629.1:104174-186674 GCA_014773175.1 Lucifuga dentata
CCCCCCCACCACCACCACCACCTTGATTTTAAAGTTGCATTTCCATTTTATATTTTCCAGACCCCTTTTGGTCTTATCCGCATGACAGCAGTGGTGGTGCCCTTCCTGTATGTGGGAACTCTGATCAGCAAGAACTTTGCTGCTGTCTTGGAGGAGCATGACATCTTTGTCCCTGAAGATGATGATGATGATGACTGAGCTAACATCAGGAAAAATAAAAGCCGGTAAAGTCAAAGCATTAGCCACATCTTAGTTAATCTTTAAACACAGTCTTGTGGAACATTTATTTTAACGTCATCCTCACATTAAGTTTGCAGTTATGACAATGACAGTTAAATGCTGCTAACATTTCAGAAATGTTTTTGATTATCTCCACAGGGTGCTTGCAATAATGACTGAAAGCATGCCAGCGAGCATAAGTAAGATGGAGAAGATGGGCTGCTTTGACTTCCAAATCCATCTCTCTACCTCCACTCATCTCTTTACTCTGTTTTATGTTTATCCCATATCCACTGAATTAATTTCAAGAAATATCATAATCATATCATAATTATGTGAGACTATTAAGGCTACTAGCTCTGCCTTCACTCTTGTTAATTTGTGTAGATTAACTCAATAAACAGAGTTGGTACACATGGAAAAACCTTTGTTAGTATTTTGCTTTATATGAATGCATAATCTTAACAGATACAGCTGTTGCATTGTGGATTCCATAAAATAAACTTCACTATAAATAATGTTATGACAGCTCTAAATTACGCTGAGCCAGATCCATAAAAACAGATTGTGTTATTGCTATTTTGTATTGGTTGGTCTCTTTACTGCTGAAGGTCACTTTTAAGTCATCCTCATCAGTCAGGTTCCTCTTGCTCCCTCTTGCAATGCAGCATTGGCCAGTTTCAAGCGTTCATTGAGGGAGCCCATTTCCAGTTGGCTAAGATTCTTCATGACACTCAGCTGTGCATAAGCCTCCTTATAACGCTCATAAGCAGCTTCTTTTTCCTACAGTAAGCGTTAGAATAGAACAGCATAACAGTTTGAATTAAAACTGTACAGTACATGATGATGTTTTTTGATGTGACAAATGAAGTTATGACAATGCATTCAATAAGAGGCCAGAGTATGAACATACCTTGGTAAGAGACTGCACTTCATTCTGTAGACGGCTGATTTCTTTCTTAAGATGCTGCACCTCATTTTCTTTTGCCCTTAGCAATATCTGAAACACAAAAAATATGACTTGATATTGAAATTTTTGCATAAAATTCAAAGTAATGAGTGTGGAGACAACTGTGAATCAGAAGTTTTGGTGGTAAGAAACAATTCAGGCAGTAGATGGCAGTGTGTCCTGCAGCAGAATGTGACTAAGACACAGATACGCAACAAAAATGAGGACATTGGGTAAAAAATAGAGAAGGTAACAATGTTGCTACAGGGAGCAATAACTGGGAATACAGCACAGCAGTGAAAATAATCTGGTCAATCTGTTTCTTTAAAAGTGGGCTCAAAATTCCACAGCACGTATGTCAGATGCTGCTTTCTGGCTTCCCATGACAGTCCTATCAATTTTTTTTCCTTCAATTTATAGCCCAACTTAATATTTCACAGTGCAGGTCCAGCCAGGGGTGCAATTAATGAAACTGGTTTGGGATGCAAGAGTTGGGATTGTATAGACTCTAATTCAGTCACAGCTATTTAACTTGGTTCATTGCCATCAATACCTCTACTTCCGAAGCTGAGCGCTCGGCGCTGCCAAGAGATGTCATCTCTGACTTCTGCCCTGTTATGAAATAACGCATGCGACTGATCTCTTCAGCCAGCTTGGCCTTAAGCTCCTGCAAAACACGATATTTGTGCTAAAATGTGTGCACTGAAGTGTGACATTTCCTCATTCATTTCACCATATAAGAAAAACAAGACAGATTATTGATGGGAATTATCTTACGTTCAATAAACAGTGCTTATAATTTCTAATATGTTATTAAGACTGTTAATTCAACAGAATCAAATCATGCGTCTATCATGTCTGTCTTGAACCTGGTTCTCTCTTCGGAGCTGCTCCATCTCTCTCTCCGTGTGGCCAAGTTCAGTCTGTCTGCTTTTTCTGCTCTGCTCAGTGTGGCTCAGCTCCAGGCTCTTCTGAGAGTAGTGATCTGACAGTAAGTCTAACTTGTGTAAGACATCCGCTTGGGGCCTGACACATACACAAATGTTACAGAATAAATTATTACACATTGTCATGCAAGGGGTTGTGGTCGACTACAGAACATTTCAAGCTTGCAGTGAGATTCTGTGAGATTCGGAACATTCTTACCACATCTATGACAACAGGATGCTTATAATAAACTCACATCTGACCAATGAATAAAGTATCAACATGTGGAGCCCCTCCAGCTGATCTCCTGGCCTTCTCCATCTCCTCTCCATGACCCGCTCTCAGTGCCTCCATATCTAGAATGAATACAAATGGTTCTAGTGGGAAAACAGTCCCATCAAGAAGAACAGTGAACATGTAACACTGATGTAAAGTAGTCACCGCATGATGGGTATAAATCTTTTGATTGAGAACTGAAGTAGAGAATAATGTATTCATGGAGAGATGCTTCAAAATTCATAAATATAAGACCAAATGAAAGACATTTGATGAAAATGCTATACATTTCTATCAACACCTCAATCTAAATGGGTGGTATTAATACAAACTGAGTCTTTAACCAAATAAAATTTGTGTCAAAAGATGCTGCTTTTTAGTTCTGATGGTTTATGAATTTAAGTTATAATACATTAATTTTTATGCATTGTATGTGTCACTTTCAAGGAACAAGAAATGAAAAAGAGAAATACAAGTAACCTTTGCAAATATGGAAAACTTGTGGAATCTAATATTGTCAGTGTTGAACTGCCTTCAATGTGGTGTCATATTAATCCTAATTTAGGGTTAATGGCAAAAGAAGAACAGACTATAAATGGAGCAAAATAATGCAGTCCTAGCAGTTTTTGTATTTTGTAGCTGGCTAATTTAAAGCTTTATTTGCTTGATCAATCATTTTGTAGTTTCAAGTTAAAATAGTTTGATTTGATGGAGTTGGAGCAAGAGTTAAGGAAGTTTGAGTAATGTGACATAGTAAGTCTGCATAACTCAATATTTCAGGGAAGCCAAGTAACTTTAATTTGACGTGACTTATTTTTTCTTCCAGTCTACCCACTGAGCTACACAGGACTATATAGATCTTCCTATCTTACCTTTAGCAGCTGCCTGGCTCTGCAGCATCCTATCTCTCTCTCTCTCCAGCTCCCTTATCTCCCTTGTGTGTTTCTCCTGCAGTTCCTGCAGTTTTTTTCGATGAGCTGCTTCCATGGCTTCCAGTCTGGCCCTGCAGGGGGCCTCAGGCCCACATGGGCTATCCATCTCTATTCCCATGGCTGCCCTCTCCTTCTTAATGCTCTCCACCTGCTGTCGAAGAAAGAGGGCCTGGGAGATGGATTTGTAGAAAATGTATGCAGAGAAGGGTGGTGGTGGTGGTGGTGGGGGGGGGGCATTGAGAGCAAAAACGTAAGAATGTAGAGGAGAAATGAGAGAAGAAATGAAGACAGAAAAAGAAAGATGCATGGAAGATGATGGGTTTAGGAGACTTTGGATCAAGTTTGGAAGTAGGAGATATGACTTTGCTCCACCTTAATTTGAAAACATTTTAAATTAATCTCTCAATAGAGTTTTCACTCTATTTCATTCTATCTACATATTGTTATTTTTCTTACCTCATTTTGAAGGGTCTCAGCTGTATTCGAGTGAATGGTTTGGCCATTATTTATGGAAGGAAGAACCCCTTTTGAGCTTGAAATATCAGTTTGGGAATCAACAACAGACTGTTCAGCCTCCTCAGGGCTAGATTGATAAGTCTGGGAGCTAACGAGAGATGGGAATGCCTGCTGGGAGCTCGATTGATGAGTCTGGGCTCCAATGAGAGACTGCACGCTCATCTCACCAAATGACATCCTCTCAAATTCTGCCCATTTCCTGTTGACCTCTGAGTCCAAACTGTCAATTACAGGCACAGGAACGGTCCCCTTTTTCAGCTCCATGTAGTCCCACCTGCTGCCCATTTCACTGAAGGCAAGCCCCTCCTCAAACCACCTGTTCCTCTCCTCCAATCGCTTTGCTTGCTCCCTGTCCCAGCCCTCCCCTTCCTCTCTCTGCCTGGTTGGAGATAAGTCAGAGAGCCCAGTGTCCAGATCCCCGTCTACACATTCAGTTTGGTAGTGGTCAGCAGTACTGGTGGACTTGTTAGGATCACGAGTAGTTTTGTAGCTGGAGTCTTTGCAGGTGAGCTGAGCAGGAGGTTGGCATGACAACGGTCTCTGGGAGAGGGGGTTCTCTTTCTCGCTACTGGTGTCTGATTGGCTGAGGTTGGAATCAAGGGAAAGACAAAAGGATAGAGTTACACATCAGTAGAAAGAAGACAGATACAGATAGACTGCCCAATCACACTGTTTGCATTTCTTCACAGTCTTTAGGAATTCAAGTCTATGTTACATCTATTTTTGATTGACTGTTACCAGTGAAAAGTATTTATTTTGAAGAATGGTCCCTGCCTGAGAGTCCCTGCCACATGTTATTGCATTTGTGATGCAATAACATGTATGTAGTAGATGTTAATGAACCAAATTGAAAATGAGATGCAAGGTTTTTTCATATTGTCAGTTGAAAGACCTTGTATCTTCAATTTAGAGTTTGTAGTGAAATAATGTAAAAAAATTAGAATTAGAACAAAAAAATCACATTGTAAGGGTTTGCACCTAACAGATTTAGGGGTTTTTGTATTTCAGATTAGTTGAAAGTTTACAGCTTCTCTATGCTGGAGTAAATTCACCAATCAAAACTCTACAACCCTTTTGGTAATTTCTAAAATGCATTGTGGAACAAAGCTAAGATACAAGGTTTGTACCTGACGGCATTAACATTTTAATAGCTTACAACTGGCAACTCATAGCTAAAGCAGTCAGATAAATGTAATGGAGTTAAAAACTACATTTCCCTAAATATATTGGAATAGAGGCAGAAAGTAGCACCAAATGGAATTATACATCAAAGTTGTGCTTAAAGACTTGGTAAATGTGCTTAGTTATTTTCCAGCTGTGACATTGTCAGATCAAATGATGACAGATTCTATAATTAGTGTCAGAACAAGCATTTTCACCAGTTGCTTTAATTTGATCAAATGTATGTATGTATTTGGCATGATTTCCTGTAAATGTCCTTTTAAATGGTTAGATATAAGGCAAGTCCATTCGTAGGGTTTACATGGAAATATTGCCTTCATTCATTGTATTGCAGCTGTCCAAACACATACAATGCAACAATCTACAGTTGGCCCCAGTTTTAAGCCGGACTCACTGCGTGTTATTCTGGATAGCCTGTTTTAGTAACTTCAACCAGTTCCGTCGTATTCTAGAGGTAGTAGCAGAGAGAGTGAACACTGCTCTCTTTGTCTGGAGATCAGAAGACAGTGGAAAGACACACACACACACACACACACACACATGGGGTTAAACAGGAAGGAAGCAGCTAAACACGTAATTGATGTGGAAAAAGTGCATGAAAAAAGGACAGTTGAGGGTATTGTGACTGTCCCTGTGTCCATATGTACTACAATGTAACTGACAAAACACAAGCTAATACATACATGTATTTGGAATCCATGGTTCTTCTCTACATCACAGTCTGTCACATTTACACAGGATCTCAGGTCAATTTCTCCATCCACATCATCTGACTGGGGCAGAACAAGAATTTTATTTTATAAGACTGAAATCCCACACTCATTCCTGGAAAACTGATAATAGGTTAAAGCCTGGGTGATGTTTAGAAATAAATGGTTTTTGCTATCTTATCAGACCACACCTCCTCAGCTTCTGAGTCTCTGTAGTACCTCAGCGAAGAATCACTCAAGACAAACCACTGTTTCTGCCACTGAGCAAAATACACAGATAACAGACCTGAGTTAATCATTTCATTTGATGGATGACATTAAGAGAAATCGCGTTGTTGTGGTAAAACAGTCATTGACAATTTCATTATTATAGTATGTGGACATGTTTTCGGTCAAATCATTCTTAGCCTTTTGAACTGTCTGTCAGTACATATAAGACTGTGGTTAGAATAGAAAATGAGAATCAGTTCTTTTCTTTTCTTTCTTTTTTTTTTTTTTTTTANTTTTTTTTTTTTTTTTAAGAAACTGTAATGGAAAAATCACCAAAAACTTCCTTCTTACCTTCCCATGTTCATCTAGTCTGGACATCCACCCCTTAAAATAACAACATCTGCAAGAAGAACATTCAGAATAGGCTGTTTGAAAGCATCCTACAGTGGATTCTGTCTTATATGTGAAAGTACAGGAAATAGGAACTGTCAAACATATATGAACTAATTATTGCTGGCAGTATATATTTCTGATCCATTGATACAAAATAAGCAAACAAAACCAGAAGAAAGAATAAAAAAATGATACACATATTTCCAAAATGGATAAAAATGAAGAACTATGCTTTTCACAAATAATGATCTTCATTATAAAATTTAAGCTGAAAAGAGAAACAAGAAGAGAAGGAGAAACTGGTAAAATTCTGTTATCAGAATCACTTGAAAGCATGACAAGTGGCTTGCTTGTTGGAGAATTTCAGCACAATATTACAGAAAGTACTTACAGTGCATCCATAATGAGGTGTCCAATATGTATGTCATGAGGAAGAAAGAGAGACAGAAAGAGAGAAGAAAATATACAGTGAGCCCTCAAATAAAAGTAGGAAGTAAAAAAATGTGAGATCATTTCTGGTTCTCATTACTTGTTGATAAAAATATTTTGTAGGAGTTTATGAACTACTGCAAGCTTTTGCAAATCATTGCTGCACGTGATTCACTGCATTACACTCTTGAAATAATATTAATTTGAGTTTTTCACTTAGTGGCTATCCATTGTTCTCTTTGTGTTTGCTCAGCAGTTTTAGACATGACAGTGCAGTGCTGAGGCTGCAGGACACATCAGCTTGAGTCTATTAATAAAAATGATAAATCAGATGAACATGCTGCCCTAAAACATAGAGTGCTAACTAATGGCTTTTCCTGCAAGGTGCTCCTGCAGAACGGAGCCTGAAGTAAAAGAACTGAAATAAATAAGGAGCAACTTTAGAGTGAATGTGTAAATGACCCATTTCAGTCCAAGCACAAAAAAAATTATATAGATATGTAGACTCATGCTCACCTGTGTCTGTATGTGTTCAGGAGCAGCTCTTTCCTTCAGTTTTGAAGATCTGTGTTTTCCACTTGGAGTGCGTGAACTCTTTGATGGCATTAACAAACCGGATTAGATTTGGGCTTCTTTGTGTTTTAATGTCATCTATTTCAAAACAGACCTTTATGGTCAACATACAGTATGTGCACCTGTGTATGAAGAGATGTTGTTGACTGTTTTTGGGATAATCGTCCATTATCTGAATCCCGACATTTTTCTTGTCTATCTCGCCCCCTCTCTCTGCCTCTTCCTCTCTCATCGGAATCAAATCTTGAGCTGTCGATATCTACTTCATCTTGATATCTTAAGAACCAAACAGTGAGTGGAAAACTGAATACAGGAAGTAGAATTTTAATTAATAACTTTCACATGAATAGCACACCATGCACAAATTCCAGCCTCTTCTTCCTGACTTTCACATACCTCTGCATAAGACTCAAGACCACATTTAATTTCATTGGTTATAACTAAGCCAATTATTTATGCAAAAGTGGATCAAAAGATATCTGCAATCTCTAAAATCTTATTTCAATACTTGCTACAGTACTATTTTGCGATCCTCCAAAGAAAATACTAGGAATGCAGAATAAATAAAAATGTGTTTATTATGTTATTACTAACCTTGGTATCTGGAGTCTCTGGTCCCTGCGTGGGCTTGGACTCTGGTTCCTCCTTCTCAGCCCAGGATACTCTTCCTCTGAGTCCCGGTAGATCTTCGGGACATCAGCAATGATTATGTAGTCCTCTATTGTCATCCCCACCTCAGGTACAGATTCAGTTTCAGAAATATTTACATAAATGCACATTATATTATGAAGAATTGTGCCTTTTGGAATACAATGCTTGTAAATGTGGTACAAGTAGTAGTAATAGCAGTATTAGTAGTACCATTTTTAATACATTTAAAGTTAGGTTCCAAAAGGTATACATCTGGAGTCCAGGGCTGTAAGTGGAAATGTAATGTGCATCTATTCTTAAATACAAAAATGTACTCCTCTTTTCACACATTTTTAATTGGCATGGCCTTATGACTCAATACACAAAACAATAAAATAAAGTAATAATTGATATACCTCTTCAGCTTCTACTGAAGTCTGCTTAGGTTCAGAGATCAGCAAGGCCTCCATGCCCCGCCTTATACTGCTCTTGCTTCTGTCACTGCTGACCATATCATGTCCCTCATTGCCTTTATCAGTTACTGTGGTTGCAACATGTGATGTCAGTGAACATGCAAGAACCTGAGAGTCCACACCTCTCCTTGATGGGGAAGAACTACACGAAGGTGCAAGGCTGAGCAAGGAGTGTGAAGATCCCTGCCAAGAGCCTTGCGAAGGACTGGAGATATTTTTTTCTTGCATTCCATTGGGTTTCTTTGAAAATGCGTGTGTTGTATCAGGTCTACTATCTCTAGAATGGGGATCTCTGTGTGTACCGTAGCCATTCCTGGATGGTGAGACTTCACGACTGTTACGAGTGCGAGTATTGGCTGAACTATTTACAGTTGTCCTGATTCGAGGAGATGCTTGGGATCCCTCATAGGAATTTTGCTGAATGGCTGTAGAGCCACGGCGGGAAATAGAGTCCAGATTCCTGTACAATTTTTCAGAGTCCAAACTGTGTCTGTTTGAAGCTTGTGATGAAGGCCTTGACTCTCGGCTGCATCTCCTTTTTGCATCTAATTCACCATTCTGTAAATGGAAAGAGTCTCTGTGCTTGTGGGAGGGGCTTGCCCTGGAAGGTGAGGGAGGCCGAGAGATAACAGACCCCCTCCTGTGAGATGGACTGGACCTGCCTGATGTATGCCGAGATGGAACATGTGATGGAACCTGCGAGGAAACATGTGATGAAGCGTGAGAATGAACTTGATTTCTGGAAAGAGAGCTCCTTCGCTGGGATTCCAAAGAAGATTCTGGTAACTTGTAGCGGTCTGGGCTCACAGAGCTGTGACGGGTTGGAGAATTTGTCTGTGAATCAGTTCCCTTTCTGAAGTTGGAATGGTACGTGTACCTCTGTGGGGATTCACTTCTCCATGTTTCCTGCATGTATGTATCTGTATTCCTCCTTTGGGAAGGTACACCTAGGTTGACATTCCTGAAGGGGACACAGGCTTTGGGCTCAAGAGCATAGTTGCTGGGAAGTGCGTGACCCCTCTCGTAGTAACGAAAAGGGCGTTTGTTGACCTCTTCCATCTGCCGCTCACCATCACCCCTTCTGTCTGGGGAAAAGTAGCCACTCTCTTGTTCCCTGTCTCCTCTTGACTCTGAAATTTTTTAAAAATTGGGGTAATTGCCATAACATGAGAAGAAAAACATCATGGATAGCATGTCTCAGCGCATAACACATTGCTTTAAAGGACCATACTGTCGATTTTGTATGTTTAAGCCCAATAAATACTACCTGCAGACACATTATGTTACTGAAAACAAATTTCCAAGCATAAAACCAAATTTTAGTTTTCCTGTCATTTTGCCAAAACCCTGAATCTTTCAGAATCAAATGTTCAGGTGATGCACACTTTAAAATTCAGTGTTTTGCCTGCTAACACATATGTTCGAATGCAGAAGGGATGCTCATTTTTAATTTCTCAGTAAAAGCTGTCTTCTTCTTAGACTACTATTTTCCCTGGTGGAGACATACATTGTATTCCATGCAGCTCTGTGTTGGACCAGTTAAATAAAGTTACTTTGACAAAATATAATGTAATACACGTTGTTCGCTGTGATGGATTACTTATCTCAAGCATGTTTCAAGTCTCTGCAAGGTGATTTTAATAGTGTACTGGAATGCAATGAAACCAGTGGCAGTCTAGAAGGTACAAAAAAAAAAAAAAAAACAAATTCTAATATTTATTGCTCCAGAAGTATATTTTAGAAAATATTGTTGTCAGTAACTCATGCAGGTTGTATTCAGTATATTGGGCTCAAAACATGCAAAACCACCAGTATTGCCCTTTAACATAGCAGGTCTTATGAAATATCATTCTTCCAGGTCAAGGTAAAAAAAAAAAAAAATTCTGTGCACATTTTACATAGCTTGATTGAAGCTTTTAGGTGACTGACCTGATGTCCGGCGGGACCTGTCTCTGCTCCTCCTCTCATCCATCCAGGAGTTCCCACTGGCTCGATGGGGAGAAGGGTCAAATCTGGTCATATCTATCTGGGCCACACAGCTCCTCTGTGGGCTGAGAGATTCAGTCCTTTCTGGATTTGGAGAGCTGGAGGAAATTAATACAAGTGACCACAGGTATTGAGGTATCTGTCTTTTTGTCGTTTCAGGGCATAGTTAAAAGGGAGCTGTGTTCAGGCTACCTGTTCTTGGTAAAAAGTGGTTTCTGAAATCAGGCTACAGGATACAGTCACCTGGATTGTGTGTCAGTGTCACAGATATTCAGTTCCCAGTCGGGACTCAGGCTGTGGACCAAGCTCCACTCGTAGGTCCAGCCACCATTCACGTCATCACTGCTGGCACCGGTGGAGCCCTCGGACAGAGCTTCATTAACGTCATCAGCTTCCTGGTTTTCAGACTGCACAAATACATCAGCAATTTAAAGCAAGTTTGAATAATTCAGTGAGAATCAACCTAATCAATAGCTTCTGAGTATTTCAACTGAAGAATGATTGAAATTAGAATTTGTGAAGTCACAAGTGGTGTTGTTCCCAGAAGTGACCGTAGTGTAAGTTTCTTGAAAGTGGATCTTTCTTTTGATATTTCCTCCTGTTTTTAAATTGGCACATTGTGTCACATTTGGTTAGGTGTAATCACGGTAAACAGAATCTATTATAATACAATATAACCTGGAGAAAAGCTTCACACAACTACTTCTTTGCTTTGATCTGTTTTCCCATGAATTGTAAAAGACAAACAACCCAATACAACATGAACCCTTATCCAACTAATAATTCTGAAGGTTAGGAAGTATTCCACTTACTGTGACTTCCTGCTGTCTTAGTCAAATCTGCTGTCAAGGCTTTCAGTCTCTCGCCTCCTTCTCTTCTTCCCTCTCTCCTCTCTAGTTTGGCCAGTATATTTAGACTGCAAGTAACTCAACCTCTTCTCTAGTCATGCTCATCATTATTTCATTGCTCTAGTGCTTTTGCATTACCAGAACCGCCCACCTCCTTCTTTTTCACCCTTATCCCTCCTTCAGTTCAAACCCTCATTAAAAGACAGTTTTACTTATTTTAACTTTTGACTTAAGTGTACGCCATGTTAGAAAATCGGTAGTTTTATTCCCTTGTGTTTAGATTAAAATAAAGGCGATATTAAACTAGACAAAAAGAAATTTTTATATGATGCTGCTCAGAGATAATTGAACTCAAGTGGGCCAGGGTTGTGTGAGGGAACGTGTTTATATGGAGGTATTAGATTACAACCTATTCCCCAAGGATTGTAATGAGCTTTCATTAATTAATGATACAGAATCAAATGCCATCTTGTTTTATCCTCCTNCAAGGATTGTAATGAGCTTTCATTAATTAATGATACAGAATCAAATGCCATCTTGTTTTATCCTCCTCCCACCTCCACAGTAATTTCAATTGGTAAGTGTGATATTGTTCAACTTCATCATTATTATGCAACTGTTTGAGTGGGAGCAATGAATTAGGATCCAGTCAGATGGTCACACAAACTTGGTTTTTGCTGAATGGGATCAGGAACATGAATATTGAAGTGCATATGTGGTCAGATTAAGAAAGTAAATGATACCCATCCACGTAAATTCTCCTCTTGGGTGATAACAGTTGTACTGAGGTGCATGTGACCAGGCAGCAGGCAGGAGCCACAACGTGAAGCATCAAAGGTGTTGGGTTGGAACTGCCGGCAGTAATTGTCCACACAGGGCAGAGACATGTTGGTCCTGCTGAAACTTCCCCGTCTTCAAGAGCACTTGGCTGGGTTTTATCAGGCAACTTCAAACTACAATAGCCATTGTTCGATTGATGTTAGCTGTTGATCTCGTTTTGACTGAGTCCTTCATCCTCACACTGTAAACAGCAAAGTTATCAAGGGTTCATTTGTGGTTTGGCAAAAATGACTATAGACTCCAGACTCTAGAAATTTGTGCTATTTTTCCTCCTAATACTCAATGAAACATACCACAGATTATGCAGTTAACAATGTAACATCTCCTTTGGACAGTTTGTCAACACAATTACTCAAATAGCTTTGTGATTGAAACACACACCACTACTGATGAGATAACTTTACAACTCAGTGAAGAAAACTGTGACATTGTGTAGTGTAACAATGACACAGTAACCCAGAAGTAAAGTCTCCTAAAGCATAAGATTTCTATATCAAAGTACACTACATTGAAATATCTAATGTCTAATGCTCAGTGAAAAAAAAAAAAATACATACCTCATTAGTGCATTCCAAATTCTTCATTTATGAGGAGAAAATGTTGTGTTTTACGTACTCTTTCCAAATAGAAGATTGTCCATTCAAAGCTCAGGATGGAAGTGATCTGGTGTGTTAATGCAGACCACAGAGGCTGGGGTCTTTCATCAGAAAACAAACATTCACTGGTTCTCACATGGGTCCAATATGGAGACTGTGTCATATCAAATATCATCATCTTTAGAGGGTGAAATGTAGTACTGACTCCTCTCAACAGATGTCTTATGGACAGGACTTGCTGCACAGATGGTTTCTCTGACAGTGCATCCACGTAAAGGAAAGAAAAGGCAAACTAAGCAGATGGAGTGAGAGTTACAATAGCTCGGTATGAGAATTACAATGTGAAATAAAATATTTATTGCAATGCTGGATGGGAAGTTGTTAAAAAAAAAAATCAGGCACACTACATTGCAATCTCTGTGGCTGTCTTTCCCCTGATATGATTCTAATGCATATTTTGATGTGTGAGAAATAACTGAGTCAGCATTTATACATGTGAATCTGTGCTTTAACTTTGTATTGTTTAAAATATCCGTACATTTCAACCCTCCTTTCACAATATTTATTGTACAGTGGTCATAAGTTTAACTATGGTAAAATGAAGTTAAAGTTATCATCCCAAACAATTGTTCAAGACTAAAAATAAACCTACCATCTTAGCTTCATAGCTTATATTAAGGAAGTAGTCGATAATAAAAGATAACTGAACAAACAAAATGTGCATGATATGATGCAGTTTTACTGTCAGGTTAACAGATTTAGTTGACAGCTCAAATGGTTATCTGACAGATTAGCTGAGAGTTTAATGACAGGTTAGTTGACACATTAGCTGACAGGTTAGCACATAATTTGGCAGAAAGCTTAATAAACAGAAAGCTAACAGGTTAGCTGAGAGTTTAATGACAGGTTAGCTGACATCCACCGAGAGGCTCGCTGACAGTTTGGGTAGGTGTTCCTTTAAATACAACTTAGTATTTTCTGCATGTATGATGTTTTACCTAACATGTACAGTTATGTTCACAGTGCTTAAACATTTTGATCTTTTTCTCATTGGTTTAAAGCAGATTGACTCTACCATGCTTCCATTCATTTATGAACAGCATGCACGGACAAAGAATTTAACAAAAAAGAGCATCTACCATCTGTTTGCATTCTGGTCATCAAAGATGCACAGAGAGATGATGTATTTTTAGGTGTACTCTTTGGCTCAAGCCCAGTTTGTCACATGAACCTACCCTTAAACTTGTATGTGTAAACAAAGTTAGTTGTAACCTTAATTGCAGTTTTGAAAACTGGTGTTGCCATAAGCCATAAAAGAAATATTAAACATTTTTGGCAAGTAATTTGACCAGCAGCTATTTCTGTCTCTACTTTTGCTATGTGTCACATAAGAAGTCACCCTCAGTTGCTGTGGCAACAGTTACCATATGAGAGCATATCCAGTATCCATGGAAATGAAGTTGGGCAAGTTTAGTGCACACAATTTAAATTTAGCAGGAAGGTAAATACAGTACCTCCAGAAAGTTTTCAGACCCTTTCCTTTTTTGCACATTTTATTTTGCAGTAGATTTACTTTTAAATGGATAAAATTGCCAATTTTGCCCATTAAGCTACATTCAATAAGTGAAAACATGTTGTTACAAATTTTTGAGAATTTATTAAAAATCAAAAACTGAACTCTTTCATTTGTATAAGTATTCAGGCCCTTAAAGGACCATACCACCCATTTCTCATTTTTGAGCCTAATATATTCAATTTTCATACATGTAAGGTTACTGACAGTCATTTCCCAAAGCATACTACTGGAATGGTGAGTTAAATTTTTTTTTCCTACCTTCCAGACCGCCATTGGTTTCAGTTCATTCTGGTACACTATTAAAATCCACTTGTTAATAATTGAAACATTCTTGGGATAGGTAATCCATCATGAACAACATGTGTATTTAGGTTTGTTTGTTTGTTTTTTTTAGAAGTTACGTAATTTAGCGTTTAAGTGCAATAAAAAGTGCAGTCACTCCACTGGGGAATAGAAAAAAGAAGACCTGTGTTTATCAAAAAATTTAAATGGCTGTGACTTCATAAGGCTGCAGAACTATTAGCAGGCGCAACATCAATTTTTAAGGTGGGTGTTTCGCTTGAATATGTGATTTTGAAAGATTAAGAGATTTTGCAAAATATCAGGAAAGCTGAGATACGATTTTATCCTTTGGGAAATGACTGTCAGTAACCTTATGTGTATGAAAATTGAATATATTAGGCTCAAACATGCAAAATGGGTGGTATAGTCCTTTAATTCAGTACTTCTAGAAGCCCCTTTGGCAGCAATTACAACTGCGAGTCTTCTTGGGTACGTCTCTACAAGCTTTGCACCTGGATTTGGGCAGTTTATCCCATTCTTCCTGCAGATCCTCTCAAGCTCCGTCAGATTGGTCGGGAAGCATCTGAACTGCCATCTTCAGGTTTCTCCACAGATGTTCTATGGGGTTTAAGTCTGGGCTTTGGCTGGGCCACTCAAGGACAGTCAGAGACNTCTCCACAGATGTTCTATGGGGTTTAAGTCTGGGCTTTGGCTGGGCCACTCAAGGACAGTCAGAGACTTGTCCGGAAGCCACTCCAGCATTGTCTTGGCTGTATGTATGTATGCTTCAGGTCATTGTTATGCTGAAATGTGAACCATCACCCCAGTCTGAGGTTGCGTACACTCTGGAGCAGGTTCCTTCAAGGACCTCTTTGTATTTGGCTGCATTCATCCTTAATCCTGCTTAATGCTTTTTGCATATGACACAAACACTTGTAAAACTAAAGAAAGTTCTCTAACAAGGTGTTGCAAAATAGGACTGATCATGATTAATTAAATCACCAAAAATTGATCCAGCACTCCTAAAACTGAGCCAAACTCTCACCAAAAGCAAGTATTGATCTTTGCTCAGATTAACCTTCTGAACTCAGCAACTTTAACTCTCTTTCTCATTGTCAGATGTCCACATACAGTAAATTAAATTTTTATTTAAGCTAACTATTTTTCATGAGAAATCCTGAGCAGTTTGGGTCATTTTGCATGACTTTAAATACAATATTTTTTAGCATCTGATATATTCACAGTATCACACACACACAAAAAGAAATATTCTGTGTCTCTACCACACTCTTATTTACTTATTCTAAAGCTTCAGCTGTGATATTATGGGTCCAGTTTTACTGGTATTGTGTCTCCTGACACGCCTGCTGAGAGTATGTAAAATTGTCATTAACCCTAATACACTACAACTACCATTAACTGCAGAGATGTTAATTGTACCCCTCACATATTATAGCAATATTTTTTGTTTTACAAAAACCCTATTGGTTTTGACAGAACATTGCTAAAATAACCAGCATACTTTATTTGTTACATAAAATGTATGTTATGTTTTAATTCAAATGTTTAGTTTTTATTGCATAAAACAGTCCCCAGGTATTATCTGATTTCATCAAGAAACTCTTCTATTTACTCTGTTTCTAGAAAGCTAACCTAAAATAAATTAAAGCAACAGTTGCTGAACTAAATTTGAAAAGAAATGTCTAAGAAATGTTGTTGCAGTTGTTTTGCTGTAAGAGTTTTTAAGTGTCATGAAATGCCAAAAGACTATTTTGGGAAAAACGTATGGATTGGGAGTCATGACATTTTGATGTGTCTAGTGTTAATAATAACAGCAATATACAGCAAGCTGCTTATTTAAAGTAAATTTATTCATCTACTGGGAGCCCCCCCAGGCTTTTTAAAAACGTGTTGACCTGGATCAGCTTTCAAAGTGAGAAATGAGGCAGCTGCATGCTTCCAAGTAAATTGGTTCTCATGGCATATGAGGGGGAGTCATCAAGCAGAGCTGCAGAGATGCTCGACACTGCAGAAAATAACTCCCATCATCTGCTTATCAAATGTATAAGAAGAAGTAATGGGACAGGTAATGGTGTAACGGGCTTTTGGTTTTGGTTTCTGTCATTGACCTCTTTCACAATTTTTGTTCTTGTGTATGTGCATTTATATGTTTGTCTGGCGGGGGGGCACATATACACTCATGTTATTCTATGCATACATGTTGGCAGTAAGGGCAGCATGTCCTTCACCTGGTTCAGTTTCACAATAATTAGAGTCTCCTTTGACTTTGTCTTTGACATTTATAATATAGCTGCAAGTGGGACCTGCTGAAATACGGATAATTTCCATCTTCATACTTCTAGGATAACAACTCATTATTGCTATATTATGTTTAAAAACATAATATAACTATTCTTAATATTACTGTTTACATGTACAGCCCATATCCATTTCTCAACTGTGCGGGACACCTCCTCCTTGCTTTTGACTAATTGATGAAAAAGTTTGCTTCGTGTATCTTAATAAAGCAAAAAGGAACAAATATCAGTTTTATTCAGACTTGGAGAATACTATGTTCCTTTGACTGCAACTTATTTTCAGCCCACTCATTCTCTCTGTGCACCCACCTAGTTAATTCCCTAACCTCGGGCCTGTGCCCACACTATCCCATTATACTGTACTCCAACTGCCCCTCTGAGCAAAGAAACACCCACTTGTTCTTCATGGAATAACAAAGAAGGAGTTTTAAAAATAAACTGAGTGGAGGGAAAATGGGTATGTTATGTGTGTGTCTGTCAGAGAAATGACAGAAAGAGAGGAAAAATAAGGTATCCACTATATAGCTGTGTCTAATAGGTAAAAAGAGGTCTGAAATAAGAAACCATGAAGCTGGCTTGACATAGCCTTGTTTGTGGATGTGACTGATACCAAGCCATCATGCTCAATCCTTGTATACTGAACCCTCAATTCTCACAGAGTGATGGTGTTTAATTAGTCCAGTAACAAGTATAGATGTTTGGACCAAAAGCTGTTTTTTTAAAAAAAAATCTATTTCTGGAATAAATGCCTATCAAAAAAGCAGGACAGATTATTTGGTGCACAGGTAGCGCTCCACATTTTAACTTAGCCTCCTAAAAAGCAGCACCCAGGCTGCAAAAGGAAGATCCCTGTTTTATGGAGGACAAGAAGTCTGTCTGTGCTACAGTCCTGCAGGTATTCACATATTATCTCAGAGACCCCTCATATAAGGATTATCATTCAGACTGACAGTGACTGACTGAGCAAAAACCAAAGTTCAAGTCATTTTTAGACATACTTGACAAATTCAGGGTTGAAAGACAAAATTATCACAAAACACTGTTAAGTAACATGTAGATATCCAGCCAAACACAAAATGTCACTTAAAATAACTGACATAATCATCACCTCAGCATGAGATTGCATGCAAATTACACCTGATGAGGATGACAATGATAGAAGTCACAGCAGCAACAACTCCAAGAACTTAACCTCCATTAATGGCAATACATATCAAAAACATACAGTAATCTAATATGTATGTACATAGCAAAAAAAAAAAAAAAAAAAAAAAAATACTGTATGTCATAAGTATATGTACGTACATACATGGAAATGACATGTATGCCATTACTGATTTTTGTGCATTGTCATATACAGTATGTACACTATACATATGAACTAAAATATAACATAAAAAAGACCAATATATTTTCATATACATATGTATGAGTTATGGGCTACACATATATCACGATACACCCAGAGGGGTTACATACATGTAAGCTTTATAAATAATCATATGTGTGACATACACTCACCTCTCTGTGGCAGAAGGCATATACGTATATTTATAGATATCTGTATAATAACATTACTGACATTGTCTGTATGCAACTATTAGCGTGAAGGAAATAGAACCCCAAAGTACAATCAAATTAGAAAACTGGTTCAAATCTTTGGTCCAGTAAATATTTATAAAAAACTCCACCAAGATTACTTTTTGTGTGATTGTTGGGTTGCTGCAGGACAGAAGGAAAGAGGAAGTGAAGTAAATGGTGATAGAGAGTTTGTAGCAATGTCTTCAGCAGACTGGTCAGTAATTTATCATGGCTGACGGGATGAACACCTCATGTCCTCCAAAACAATCCAAATATGTTGCATCCCATCCTCCACTCAACCCTGCAAAAAAAATGGATGGGTAGTATATTTCACAAGAGAACAGTGAGAGTTTGGTGAGTGGCCTATTTTATAAATATAGCACAGTAAAATATTGAGTTCCTGTGGGTACATTATAGGAATATACTATAAGAGAACTAAATACTTAGCAGACTTAGTTAAAAACTCACCACAGAGCACCAAAGATTCACAATGAGGTCAGACAGGAATATTATAGGAATTTTTGGGGGGGATCTCTTCAAGAACAATATATATATATATATATATATATATATTGCAGCAGTGAGTCAAAAACAACATTAGTATGATAAAAGTATTATAAACCCACTGTAAGGTAGGAATTTCATTGGTGTGGATGCCAGTACAAGTATTTATATTCTTACAACTATGTAGGGCTATGTTATACAATTCCCATCCACACTCAGGGGAAAACAATAGCACATAAAGCAGAGGGACATAATCAGATCAGAGCTCCTTCCAGTCTCTCTCTCTCTCTCTCTCTCTCTCTCTCTCTCACTTCCACTCCCACACATTGGCAGGGACTGAGGTAGATGCACATAAAAAAGAAGCAGTATCTCTGTTCAGCACCATGGAGCGTGGATCATGACACCACACAGACTGGAAACATGCACAAGTTTATAAATTTGGGAACAGATTTATGAAAACCGTTTTTTCGTCTTAAAGAAGAACAAGGAGAAAAAGAGAAGAGGATGCCAACAGTTCAAGTATATTTTTAGGAGGATGAAACCCTTGTTATTTTTTCTAGTGATTCAGTCCATAATAACACAAAGGTGAGTGTTTTATGTCTTTGTCATTTTTAACAGCCTGTGCTGGCTCTGCTGGGGAAAGTTATGTCAGTTATATCAACAGTTTGCATGTCCAAATAAGATCAATAATCTCACTTTCCCGAGTCACTTTTCACTAACAGTTTTCAAAAATGTCTTGAGGAAGTGTGACCTCTGTAACTCCTGCAAAAGCATTCAAACTCATAATCAATACTCCAACAAATTGTTCATGTAGCTTAGTGCGTTGACTGTGAAAAATGTTTGGAGGGTAAACAGAAGAAAAGCTTTTAAAGATCAAAATCACTTTCAAAGTTAGGGTAGTGTTAGCTGNCCCCCCCTCCCCTCTGTTGCATATTCCTGCAGGCTGCATTGATTTTCAGCACTGGACAGCTCCTGTGGCCTCATTGAAATGAACACACGTCACATCAGATGCTCAGGTTAAAAACTGGATCACATTGGATAGTTGAGATCTTTGAACACTTTACTGAAGGACTGTACCTGTGGGTTTAACATGTTTTAGCAGAATTACTATATTTACATTTTGTGCTATAGTTTTATATACATATACATATATATATATATATATATATATATTGTGTTCCTAGTTTCCAGGCAGACATTGTGTTCCATCCATTTCAGCATGTTATTAACGCAATTAATTTTTGATTAGTTCTTGAAACTAGCTTGAGATGTTTAATCCAACAAATCTATATTTATTTTTCTCAAAGTTTTGTTTGTTTTCAGCAGTGGATTACAGGCTCTTCAAATTCATCTGCATATACAACTGTAATACCATACAACAGTACTGAAATGATGCAGATGTTCAGACGGACTGAACAACTTAAGCAGCTGACTCAATAAGACTCTAACGACTGAAATACTGTTTGAATATTTATGGAAATCAATGGAAAAATGTGGCTGAAATGGTTAGCAGTAATGTCAGGTATACATGATTTCAGTTATGGAGCTAAAACTTCTGAAAATACTAGAACAGTCATTTACGAGTATCAAACCTTCTCCAATAACAAATGCCCAGAGATGGGAATAATTTTTAAATTACGATAGAGCACAATTTCTTACTTGATCAATTTTATTATCTCAAATGGGAAATTAATTCCCAAAGTGAATATCAGACACTAAAACACAGCACATGTGCATGTAACAGTACATAGAAATAGAAGTCAAGCATTGTCTGCATCTTGTGTTAACAGTTTCCTGATGATTAGGTTTAGACTAAAGGTTAATGTGCAGGATGTGCAGACTTGTCTGAGGTCTTAAGTCCATTCATAGATGCATATCTCATGAGTCTGATTTATGAGTCTGGAGCTGGTCACAATAGAAATATTTCATAGTTATGTGGAAACACAAACAAAGATGATACAGTCGCAGCCTGATGTGTTTATTCAAATACCGTCAAGTTCAATTTATATACATTTCAAGGCAAACATTCATGATCTAAATTCATAGAAGTGATAATTGCAACTCCTATTACACTGGTGTACTGTAAATAAGATGTGAAGATATGAATTAATGCAAGTGATCATTATTCATAATAATAATAATAATAATAATAATACAGATATGCTATTTCAAGAAATATTCATTTAATGAGTGATATTTAATAGTAAGAATTTACATACAGTAAATGGTGGTTTCACAGGCATCTCATTCCAGTGCTGTCCACACTAAGAAACCAGTGTAACCGCTGTTTGTTTGTCCATTTGTTGATTTGTTTACGGTTTACATACTCTTCCCAAATGTTAATTTTGAGCCAGTAGTAAAGAAAAACAAGAGGTGCAGAATCAGAATGTCTTCAGAAAGCATGATGTGACCACATGTGTCACTTTTCACACATAAGCTTTTCCATTTACACCAGGAACAGAAAAAACAATGAGCGTAGATTCTATTATTATTATTATTATTATTATTGTTATTATTATTATTATTATCTTTAAACATCTTTAGTACCTTTTGTGTTTAAATCACCATGCTTCTGATAATTACATCCTCTGATGTCATATTCTTTTCATTTTAATCTGTATTTTTTCTCATGCTCTCTGGCATAGAAGTCCACCTACCTGCAAACTCTACCACTGCTTCTTTCTTTTTCTTTCTTTCTTTCTTTCTTTCTTTCTTTCTTTCTTTCTTTCTTTCTTTCTTTCTTTCTTTACAGATCATCACATCACACTCAGATTACATAAAGAGATTCAGCCAGGTCACACTGCTGATGACTTCTACCATTCAAGTTGTTGTTTGGATTGTGAGATTAAGGAGCTAGTAATCTGGTGTTGGACAAACCAGGGCTTCCTTCATTTCCTTCATCCTTTCGTTTTCATGGGATTATGTTCTAATATATGTGAACTTGGTTTCTCTGACATGTTTAAATGAGAGATGCATCACACACAAACATTCCTCTCATGGCTTTTAAACACTATGTACTGCTATTTATTATTTTATTATTTATTTATTTAGACAGGTTCTCTCTCTCTCTCTCTCTCTCTCTCTCTCTCTCTCTCTCTCTCTGTGTGTGTGTGTGTGTGTGTNTCTCTCTCTCTCTCTCTCTCTCTCTCTCTCTCTCTCTGTGTGTGTGTGTGTGTGTGTGTGTGTAGTGAGTGAATAGCACTAATTTTGGTGGTAGTGGTGCAGAGACTCCTTGGTGTATTCCCTTCCCTTCCCTTCCCTTCCCTTCCCTTCCCTTCCCTTNTGGTGCAGAGACTCCTTGGTGTATTCCCTTCCCTTCCCTTCCCTTCCCTTCCCTTCCCTTCCCTTTCCTTTCCTTTCTCTGCTCTTCCCCAAAAGATTTTTCACATGATAAACCATCTCCACACACACATGACTAGCCACAAAAAAGATGAAGAGATGCTCATATGGAGACAGCTAATAATATGATCAACCAATAATTGCTGCAACTTTGTCCCTTAGGCTCCTCTCTGCTGAGAAAAAAATAAAACGTCTTCCAGTTATAAACTGATAAGAACTAGATGCATCTGTTGCAATATAGTTCCTGCTTAGTTACCATCTAAATTTTGAGCACATTCACATATTGAAAATATTTATTTAAAAACCTATTTACAGTCATAGAATGCAGATAAACATAAATAAATAATGATAATAAAATAAATAAATATCTTTTAAATATTATCAATGCTTCATTTTCCTTTATGATAAATTCCTATGAAAACAAAGTTAGAAGGTGAATGTGTTAAGTCTTTGAGAATCATAGATACACAGGAAGTGGACAAAATAACATGAACACACCTGTATAATATCATGCAGTTCAATATAACAGCCCTTCAGTAAAGCTGCTTTTGTGAATTATAATGTTCAGTTTTTAATGGCTGTGTCATGGATGTGTTTACATGGTAATTTTACATTGAAATGGGCTTCTTTTATTTTGTCAACCCAATATTTCAACCAAAGAGAAACATAATATGATAATATAGTATGGTACTGCAATATACTGTAAGGTATTTCAAATATTTCTGAAATGATTTTATTATAGAACACATGATAGAGATAGTTAAAAATGGATGAAGACATAAAAATGAAGCCAGGAGACAGAAGAGATCAGGTGGAGTCTAAACGCTGACGGTGGTGAGGATCTGGAGATGACTGAAAACTAAACAAACCTCTTCTTGAAGGTGGATCTCTTGAGGAATTGATTGATTGAAATGATTGGATTAGGATAGTTTGGAAGGTCACCAAGATGTGAATTATGCATTTGCTCTGATGTACATTGAAGGTGGAGAGGAAGAGGTAGGCGAGTTGATGCAGGTATGAAATGACAGCAGAAGCAGCCCAGAAGAAAAGGGCCTTTTATTTTTTTTAGATTGGTTGAAGTGAATAGATGGAACTGCCCTCTAGTGGCACGCCAGATCACTCTGAAATTTCAACAGAAAATCAAAACAGCTGAAATTGATGGAAATTCTGTGATTGTGGCAATTTATTCACAAGTAAAATAGATTTCATTTGTTATGAACCGGCTTGAAGTTCAGACAGCAATAGGGAGTGAATGTTCACACAGATATTTTGATTTGCTTAGAGGTGGTACTTGGTTCAAAAAAGTTTGAAAACCACTTTCTGCTATTTTCATCACAAAAGAGCAGGTGAATATGAGTTGAATATTATAAACTTCAAACAAAACTAGCATTTGTTTCCATTGAATTGTATTGGATTACATTATATTTAAAATGAGTCCATATTAAAACTTTGGTCTGTTGCTTGTGTATTTTGGATTTTGATGAATTTTGATTAAAGGACTATACCATCCACTTTGCATGTTTGAGCCTAATATATTCAATTTTCATACATGTAACGTTACTGACAACCATTTCCCAAAGGATAAAATTGTATTTCAGCTTTCCTGATATTTTGCAAAATCTCTTAATCTTTCAAAATCAAATATTCAAGCAAACACCCACCTTAAAAATAGATGTTTCGCCTCCTAATAGTTACACAGCCTTATGAAGTCACTGCCATTAAAATGTTTTCGATAAACGCAGGTCTTCTTTTGGGACTATATTCCCCCAGTTGAGACATACATTCACTCTGCGCTTTTTATTGTGCTTAAATGCTAAAATTATGAAACTTTTTTTTCTGTCTGCATATATAGTTAGGTAGAATTATGAAACTTTGAAAAAACCTGAATACACGTCTGAATACACATCTTGTTCACAATGATGGATTACCTAAGCCAAGAATGTTTCAAGTTGATTAAGTTGATTTTAATAGCGTACCAGAATGAACTGAAACCAATGACACTCTGGAAGGTAGGAAAAAATGTTTTAATTCACAGTTCCAGTAGTATGCTTTGGGAAATGATTGTCAGTAACCTTACGTGTATGAAAATTGAATAGGCTCAAACATGCAAAATGGGTGGTATGGTCCTTTAACTGATGGCAAACATAAAATCACATTGTTCAGAAATAACACTGCCCATTGTGTGACTTTTTGAAGTTGTGAACTTTGTTGTGTAGTACACTCACTGATGGAGATAGCACAGCATACTGGCTTGTATCTGCACTAACTAAAAGGTCATAACCTCATGTCAAGGACACTTTTCCCTTGCTACAAGAATTATAGAGTTGACATAATCATCTGGGATTATTCAGTTGAAACACACTCTTCATCTGGCCAATCAGCTGTCAGCTCACAATATCTGTCGAAAAGAAGTCTTGAAACAGCAAACAATGGCTTGTGCTAGCTATTGATGAAATAGCAACATTAAATAGAGCCTTTTAAACTGAAAATCTATTACTGCTTTAGTAAAAGCAGGCCTGCCCTGTTAATTTATTCATATCAACCACACAATCCACAAACCAATAAAAATAAAGCACTAATGTCCTTTTATAACATACAATTGACCTTCTACTCGTTATGCAACCTGGTGTTTTTGTTTTTCCCACTTTCTAGCTTGCTGATATAACAAGCCAAGTGAACTCAGCCTCCATGTCATCAGGCCAAAAAGCAAATCAATTGTTCCCCTAACAGCAGATTAACACTGATTTGTCTCTTTTTTAAACCTTTGTCCTCTGAATGCTTGTTTGCTTTTTCATCTGTGGTTGACCTGAAGGTCAACCACAGATGAATAAGCCTGACCTTATGGCTAACAGCGAGCAAAGGAGCAAGGATGTGCTCAATAAGCTTTCATTACACAAATCTGTCTGGTCTGCTTGCATGAGGGTATGGCCAAAGTTTTTATTGAGAGATTTTGGATTCTTGTGAATGTTGTGTTTGTAGGTGGGGCAATTATGCCCCACCTACAAACATTAACCCTTTTTTTTTTTTTCTTAATTTTGTAATTGGTTTGGGAAAAGTTCTTAGTCTGTACATGTGACGTGCAAAAATTTGGTTTGACAGTTGTACAAAAATCTTTTTTTTTCCCCCTTTTGTTCTCAGAAAATGTATCATCAAAAGGCAGTGTTGATATCTAAAAGAAAGACCTGAGCTCATACTGCCTAGCCAGCCTAGCAACAATACTTTAATGGTTGGAACTGCCCGCCCCAACCTGCATTACTGCCCTTGCAGATACAGCCTGATGATCACTGGTGCCATGGGAGCAGTGCGAGTCAACAGGTAAGATGTAAGACAGGAAATTAAGTTATTTAACTGGCTTATGATTTTTTTAGTTAACCATTAGGGAAAAATGTCCACTCATGAAATCAAAAACGCTAAAAATATAAAAATTTTAGCAGATGTGGAAAAAAAATCTGATGGTCCTGAACTCTTGTCCTCCCTACTATTCTTCCAGATACAGCATCGTTTCCACAGATGAAGATGCTCTAAAGATCTCCACCCTGGGTCTCCACAATGGCCATGGTCCTCTGACGCCACAGACATTGACTGGGGCCCAGATAGGGGTTGGAGGAGGAGGAGGAGGAGGGGAAGGAGAGTGTCCAGGAAATGAAGAAGGAAGAGGGACACTGTCCCTGAGAGTGAAGAGTGAGCCTGTTGTCCACAGTGTTCATCGTACCTCACCTTCATGTCGTTTGGGCTTGGGTCAGGCTACAGGCCCTCTGCGCAGCCGCTTTGTGAAAAAAAATGGCCAATGCAATGTGGTGTTCAATAACATGGAGGATAAACCCCAGCGCTACCTAGCTGACATCTTTACCACCTGTGTGGACATACGCTGGCGCTACCTGCTGATTATCTTCACAACCACTTTTCTTGTCTCCTGGCTGCTGTTTGGCCTGGTCTTCTGGGGAGTAGCCCTGGCCCATGGAGACTTTGACCTTCATGTCCCTCTAAGTGAAGGGAATCCTGAGGACACTGGAGAGAATAAACGAGATGAATGGCGGCCATGTATTCTCCACATCCAGGGTTTCATTGGAGCCTTCCTCTTCTCTGTAGAGACCCAGACTACAATTGGATATGGTTTTCGCTGTGTCACTGAAGAGTGCCCAGTTGCTGTGCTAACTGTGGTGGTCCAGTCCATTGTGGGATGCATTATTGACTCATTTATGATCGGCACCATCATGGCAAAGATGGTGCGTCCCAAGAAGCGGGCTCAGACACTGCTGTTCTCCCATCACGCCGTCATTGCACTGCGTGATGGGAAACTGTGCCTCATGTGGCGCCTGGGGAACATGCGCAAGAGCCACATTGTAGAGGCACATGTTCGTGCTCAGCTCATTCGGCCATATGTGACATCGGAGGGGGAGTACCTCCCTTTAGAACAAACAGACATTGATGTTGGCTACGATGATGGCCTGGATCGACTGTTTCTGGTGTCACCACTGATCGTGGTTCATGAGATCAATGAGAATAGTCCTTTGTATGACCTGAGCCGTGCTGACCTGCAAAAAGAGGACTTTGAGATTGTGGTCATCCTGGAAGGGATGGTGGAGGCCACAGCCATGACAACTCAGGCCCGTAGCTCCTACTTAGCCAAGGAGATCCAGTGGGGATACCGCTTTGAGCCTGTGGTCTTTGAAAAGGGTGACCGCTACCATGTGGACTATTCCCGCTTCCATAAGACCTACGAGGTGTCATCTACTCCTCATTACAGTGCCAAGGAACTAAACGAGATGAAAAGTCATGGCGAGCAATCCTCATCCTCTGGCTCCACTTACTCCCGGTCTCCATCACCATTTGCTCCAAGGGCAACACGCCATCTTCTGGCCCCTCATTCACCCAGTGCATTCTGCTACGAAAATGAGGTAGCCTTGTACTACAGGGAGGATGAGGAAGAGGAGGATGTGAAAGAGGAGACAGGGAACCTGAGTGGAAGAAATGAGAGGGAGGGAAAGACAAGAGATGACATTCACTTGGGATTCAAGGAGATGGAGGAGCAGGCGGTGGAGATGCTGTGTGTTCTTGACACGGAGAATCAGATTAGCCTTGATAGACTACAGCCCCCACTACCTTTATACATCAGCAGGGAGTCAGGAGTTTAAAACCAGCCATTGGATAATAGTTGGAATGAGCAACTTGCCCATTTGTTTCCTCTTTGTGTGCATCTAACCAAAGTTTGGTGAAGGATGGGGAATGTTTGTGCAACCGTAACAAATTCCATGCAGTTTTAGCTCATAATTTGCTTTGAGTTCAGATGTTTTACACTTTTAGTTGTCAGAACTCAGTGCATTATGGTTCTCTAACATCACAGGGTATCTGGAAACTTTCTTGCCATCCTCTTTTATTCAGTATGAAGTATCTGATCTACAGTTAAGTCAAGCTTTTTTGTTTTTGATTTTATTTACATTTTTGTAAATATGATATGCTTTTATTTTAATAGAAATGGATTAATTTAATCTGGTGAAAATATCATATACAGATAAATATTACAAAAGAGAAAATTCATATCTTCATTTAAAGCAACCATAACAAAAACACTCCATGTGTATACATTTATTTTCTCAGTATAAAAATAATTCATTTCTGTATTTTGAACTTCTGAACTTCTACTTAAGGTCTGTTGACATTTGATAAATGAGCTACTTATTTTCAAAAAGCATCACAGTAAATTCCATAATAACTAAAAAAGTATTTTAACAAAATCCATGAAACAGTTAATCAAATGTACAATCAAAGAACAAGCACTTTATTCTTACTTTTATCAATAGAGATAGACACTTTGCCACAGAATGTGTTTTTTTATGAATAAAGCACTAATAAACAGCAGTATTTATTGTTGAATTGTCTCTTTTGTTCCCCAGGCTATGGTTTAAAGGACCAAACTGGTGAAATTGCATGTTTAAGCCCAATAAATACCACTCACATTCACATTACTTTACTGACAACCTTTTTCAAACCATAAAACCATATTTTATTTTTCTTGTTATTTTGCAAAATCCGCTATTCTTTCAAAATCAAATATTCAGGTGATACACCCACCTTAAAAATCAATGTTTTGTCTGCTAAAATGTACATCAGAATGTAAAAGTGACAGTCATTTTTGATCTCTTCATAAAAGCCGTCTTCTCCTGGAAGTCTATTCCCTGGTGGAGAAATTCATTTTTTTCAGTGCTGCTCCATATTGGACTGGTTAAATTAAGTTACTTTGACAAAAATTTAATAGACATTGTGTTTGCTGTGATGGATCATATATCTCAATCACATTTCAAGTCCCTACAAGTTGATTTTAACAGCAGAATGAACTGAAACCAATGGTGGTCTGGAAGGTAGGGGAAAAAAATCTGATATTTACTGCTCTAGCAGTATATTTTGGGAAATGATTGTCAGAAACACAACATATATGGGTTGTATATATTGAGCTCAATCAATCAAAACCACCAATATGATCCTTTAAGGTTTCGGATCCATTTCATACTGATGACAACCAGTGTCCCACTGAAATCATTGTAACAAATTCAAATCCTCCGATTCCCACCTGGCCCTGGAAGGATTCATCCTTTGGAAATCCAACATCCAGATATACTCAGGCAGTGTGAAAGCACAACTTTAAAATGGCCTAAATAAGATAATATCAGCTGGCATTTCTCTCTCAATGTCCCGGACAGTGAAGGTGACGATAGAAATAGAAGAAACACAAGTTAATGACAAACTGGGCTGACTGAGGACAGATAGGGGTGAAAAGTAGAAGGCACTGTGAAATTGCATGTATATGTGTGTGTGTGTGGGGGGGGGGCTTACCACAAAAGCCATCAGGAGGCAGTGAAGCCCATCTTACTGTAGGGAAGGACACTCTGTTCCTGTTGTACAGGCTCCCTCAAGTGGTTGGCCAATGACACAACAGTGATTAAAGTGCAAAAGCATTATTATCTGTAATTCCTTTCATACTGGATATCAGTTATAGTTTCACTGGAGTGGATTTGTCTCTGATGCAGCACTTTAGGATTAATACAGGCTTGTATGATTATATCAGATCATTCNAGTGGATTTGTCTCTGATGCAGCACTTTAGGATTAATACAGGCTTGTATGATTATATCAGATCATTATTTTTTAACTTATTGTGTAGGAAACTTGTTTTGCTTCTGATTTTCAGAAGTCTTTCTTACGCTCATAACCCACATGGGGAAATTCCTCCTCTGCATTTGAGTCATTCTAATTATTTCTCACCTGGGGACCAAGTCCAGTTTTGAGGACAGTTGCTTGGTCAAGGACAATGTGTTCCTACGAACAACAACATACAAACTCCACCCAGTAAAGAACAGAAGGAAGATTCAGGACCGTTATTGCTGGGAGGTGACAGTCAATGAGCCNAGTGGATTTGTCTCTGATGCAGCACTTTAGGATTAATACAGGCTTGTATGATTATATCAGATCATTCCACCCAGTAAAGAACAGAAGGAAGATTCAGGACCGTTATTGCTGGGAGGTGACAGTCAATGAGCCAATATATGCCTCGTTAAAAAGAAACATTAGTGATAATTAGTACAATAGTATCCTTCAATTGTTTCCCTGCTGGTTAAATGTATTTCCCTCTTCACAATTCTCTACAAAACCTTCTTCACCTTTTTGGCTTTTAAAAACTTTTCTGATAGGTAAAAAGTTTGAGGGAACTCATTTCATCTAATCATCCCAATATTAATATAATTAAATCGACTCTCATCCATTCAAAGAAGCCACTTCCCTGCTGTCATCCCATCCTTCTTCCTCTGGTTGTTTTTGATGCTGGTTAATTAGCCAGATCGTCACACCCCCCTGTCATCAACGTCCATAAGGCAGACCAGCTGGGAGACCTTCATGACCTTTGGTAAAGCAGCTAATGGCTGACAAGGATCTTGCCTAATAAGGTAGAATGTGTTCATCTTTGTGCATGCACTGTGTGTGTGTGTGTGTGTGTGTGCGCGTGCGTGCATGCGTGCGTATGCGCTTTCATGTGTGTNCTGTGTGTGTGTGTGTGTGTGTGTGCGCGTGCGTGCATGCGTGCGTATGCGCTTTCATGTGTGTGACATCGTGTACATCTCCATGACCTCCCTGGCCTCATGGGCTGTTTGTCCCCTCGAGCTGTGTGGCCACATCGGCAGCAGTGTGTGTGTGTGTNTGTGTGTGTGTGTGTGTGTGTGTGTGTGTGTGTGTGTGTGTGTGTGTGTGTGCTCAGCAGGGGACAGTATTTAGGCGCTAACTGCTGAGGCTGGAGGATCTTTGATTCCTTTATGAGCTGTTGTGTGTTGTGGAGCTGTGAAGCAGCATGCTGGGGGGACAGAGGAGCATTGTGTGCTGCCCAGCACAGCTCAGTCCAGCTTGGTAACACTTCTGGACACCTCTGCCTTGTCTGTCTGTCTGCCTGTCTGTCTGTGTGTGTGTGTCTGTCTGTCTGTTTGTCTGCCTGCCTGCTTGTCTGTCTGATTGCTAGTTTTTCTGTTTGCCTTCTTCTATCTAAAACTATTTTAGGGTTAGTGCAGTCAGTCAAACTTCAATAATAATTCATTCTGAGACCTTTGACCTAAATTTGAATTTTCACTTTTATTCGTACTATTTATTCTTATTCTAAATCTTTCATAGTGAAATCAAATATTTTGGTTAGTATCTTAGTAATGAGTTGAAGTTGTGTGTAAAAAAACTGATATAAAGATAAAGGTGTGAATCACTCTTAAATAGATTTTCCTATTTATAATATTGCTAATTAAAAGTGGATGTTATAATATTTGGCTCTATAAACCTCGGGAAATATACTATTAACTGCGCTTACCTTTGACCTGTTAAAATTAATGTGTAATAGTGAAATGTTTGTGATTTGTGAGCTCTGCCGAAAAAATAAATAGGTTGTACAGGATTGTTTGAATTTTCTTATTTTTTAAAAAGTAAAATAATTTCCCCCATAATTCAATTCAAGCCTCAGAAAGTGTAGAAACTTTGGAAATGCAGATTCAGAGACAGAGAAAGTTTGAGGTACTTTTTTTTTTTTTTTTTTTTTGAAGCCATAACTACATTTATCTGCATCCATATCTTTGCTGTGTTACAGGATGTTGGTTCTGTCTGGAAGTATTTTTAAAGGTTGAATTGGACATTATGGCTTTGCAACTTTCAAACACAGCATCTCATTTCCCTAATGCACAATTTAATTCAGCTTAGCTATTATATACACAACTTTAGCACATTATTGAGACCTTCACATATGTTGTGTAGCTTACGTGGCCTACATGAGCAGCCCACCAAGTCAAATTCTTTACTGATCACTGCCGTCCTCTTGTTTTTCCGTGTGCTATCTGCCTGAGGATGTTCTTGTTAGCCCATCCGTCTGCCTGAACGTTTGTGTTGTTCTATTTTGTGCGTCTGAGTGTCTCTCTGTGTGCATTTCAGTCTGTCCTATCTGTTTCCATAACATCCTGCCTGTGTAGAGGTGTGTGTCTGTGACTTCCTGTTTTTCTCCTCGGCGAATCTGACAAATTCCCATTTTTCTGCCATTTATATGCATATGCGATGTCACCAGCATCTATTGCTGAACACATTTACTTTCAACAGAGAAATCAGGTTTCTCAGATGCTTCACATGTCCAAAGAAATAAATAAAAATGACAGACATGAGGAATGCCGTAAATCTTCCTATTTCTAGCTTCGTGCCTGAAAATATCCCATCTATCTTTCCGTCTCTTTGGATTTTATCTCTCCCTCAGCTCAGCCAACAACAGAGTCTTTCATCCAGCCGTCCTGGCCTCAGATCCCTCAGGCCATCTCTCTCTCTCTCTCTCTCTCTCTCTCTCACATAGACTAATTAAATCTTCTGAAACACACTCATGATTGGAAAATCTGTCATTGTGCTCTGTTGTCTCTCTGTCGCCATCTCTTTCTCTCAATTTCTTATAAAATCTATATTTGAGTTTTCCCTCCAGACAGCATTTCATAACTTTTAAAGTCATGACACAGGATTTGTTTTCATAACATCTTTTTTTTATTTGTAGCTTTAGATCAGATAACATTTAGACAAAGGTAATACAATAGCCTAGTAAAATATATCACATCCAGTCAGTTCCTTCTTTGTCACAGTGAAGAAATTTGGCACAAACAGTGTGGCAGGTGAAATACAAATTTGCATGCAATATAATAATTTGTTTTGGCAATGGAATGATTGACAGACAACTCTGTGCTATTCACTATTAAAAATAAAGCATAAATTAACATAAACAACATAATGTATATTTTACAGAGAAAGATGCAGATTAGATCCAAGGCCCAATCCATAATGGATGACTATGTAAATTTGAGTTAAATTCACATGCATACTGAAGAATATGAGCTGGATTGAAAATCTGCATTTTCTGTTTTTCTCAACTCAAGTTATAATGTAAAGGACCATGTTTTTTACATTTACTAAAATTGTAGATGTAAATACACCAGTCACAGCATCATGAAAAATTAATAACTTAGTTTAGTCTTTGTGTAGTGACTTATGTTTACGCTTTGGTGACGAATTGTGCCTTTATATTCGGTTTTTAGATTTAGATCGACTTTACAATGCGTGTGTGTGTGTGTGTGTGTGTGTGTGTGTGTGTGTGTGTGTGTGTGTGTGTGTGAGCGAGAGAGATGTGGGTCTGAAATTAAACTGTCCACAGCCTTTCATATGCAGAATCGTAAGCTCTTGCTTACTTTGCTGTATAAGTAAGTCAATAAGTCAAATTAAGTCAATCAGACGACTGCTGAAAACTTCTGAGGTTAAAAGATGCCATTATGTTCCTAATCAGTTTAGTTTAGTTTAATTAGGTTTCATTTAGTTTTACTTTACTTCAGTTTTGTTTAGTTTAGTTTCCTCTTAACTTAGCTTACCTTTTGTCTTATCTTATCTTATCTTATCTTATCTTATCTTATCTTATCTTATCTTGGCTTATGTTTGCTTAGCATGGCTTACCTTATGTTATTTTAGTTTAACTTTTCTTATCTTAGCTTATCTTAGTCTATCTTATTTTAGTTTATCTTATCTTAGTTTATCTTAACCTAGCTTGTTTTAGCTTTGCTTATTTTAGCTTAGCTTAGCTTTGCTTAGTTTAGTTTACTTTGGTTTAATTTAGTAAACATCTCCCTCATTTTAGTTTAGAAAATTGTCTCTATAAGTTAGAGTTAAATAAATTATCTAAACTAATTAGTTTATTTAGTTCAGCTGTGTATATATATATATATAATTTTTTTTTGTTAGTTTATTTGTCCATTCTACTTTACTACAGTGTAGTGTATTTTAGTTTAGGTTTAGTTTAGTTCATTTTTACTCAGTTTTACTTTATACCGACTTATAGTTAATTTCTTTACTCTTAGTTTAGAATCACTTTATTTTACTTAAAAACAAAATACTGTCACACCTTCACACAGGTCAAAGGTTATAAGAGAAAATAATAAAGTTTCATAATGGTAAACCTTCAGGGTATCACCTCTGCAGGGAATCATGGGCACTGAAAGTGTAGCTAGCATCCGACACACATGCATGACTAAACAGCCTGCTGGCACGTATGACTGAGGAGCAAAACAGCCATAGAGTCACAATATGAATGACACCATTGTCCATCTCACCATCATCATCATCATCATCATCATCATCATCTCCATCATCGTCATCATTGTCACACCCTGAGTTTCAACATCCTTCTGCATCTGAGTCACAAGCACATATAGTATGTTTCTGGTTGGGGATTTTTTTTCTTTTTAGCTGTTATTCTTTTACACATTACTGTATTTTTCTCTTTCTCCTCTCCCTGTCTCATCACAAATAAGTTCTAAATTTCTTTCCCTATCACTCTCTTCTCCATCTTCCCTTCCTCCCCTCTCTCTGACTAGAAGCTGTGGACGGCGCAAAGAGACACGGACACAGCAAACCAACGAACAATAGGCCATTCATGATGCCCTGCGATGCAATGATGATCCCGCTCTGCCCTCCGCCCCACCACCCTCCCCACCCTGCACCAGNGCTACCACCACCACCACCTCACCACTGCTGCTGCCTCTGCAACCGAAGCCCCCTTTCCCAAATAAAAAAAGACGAAGAAGGCAAGAAACTAAGAGGGGGGAAAGTCTGCAGATGGAGCACAAAGAGAGGATTCATGGTTGGTCACATACTCTCCCAGAGAAAAAAGAGGGGGACCCATTTAAGTGTGGTGCAGCTGCACTAATTCACTTGGTGAAAATGGGTGCAAAGGAGTGACAGAGGTCAGATAGCAGAATCATTTTTTATTCATCCCTACAGGCTGCATCAAACACTTATAAATAATAGGCACTGAATAAGTATGAATGATGGATAAAATCAAATCATACTTGTGTATAATTCCAGTTTCTGTGCCATTGTCTGTTTTCTCAGTCAATAAGCATAGTTTCTGATCCACTGGGAATCCTAACAAGACCTTTGTGTTTAATCTATTTTCCATCCACATGTTCCTGTAAACACGTCAGATGGCAAGTTAGAGTCACAGCAAGTTATTGTATGAATGATGACTATTACATCCAGAATGGTTATTGCTACAGTTTCTGATCTTCACAAGTCCTTTAGCTACAATTTTCAGGCCTAAAAGCCTTATTTTCTTAAAAATCTGACAGTGTGTTTCACATTATTTCAATCTGTTTCCAATTCAATTAACACATTTCAAAAATTCTTTCGAATTGTGCCAGTTTCTGGATTCAAGTGGAGAGACTTTATTCTGTCCTCTGTCAAGATAAAGTTGGTTTGTACTGGCGACATGAAATATTTTCAGTGTCAGACTTTGATTTAGCAGAATTTATTTAGGGACGTAACACTTTAAGTCTCAATAATAGAAAAAAACTGACATTTAAGATACATGCCAGCTTTATTTTCAAAGCATGAAGGAGAGCATGACAATAGGTAGTGAAATTGTGACAGTTCTTAAATATCAGTTGAGCAAAGTTCATAATATAATGCACAGTGTGAAATATGAGTCTGAATATTGATGTCACATGAGCATCAGCATTAATGATATTCTCGATGTTTATGTCAGAGTTGGAATTCCCCAGGGAAAGCTCAGACCTCAACTGTTTTTCCTCCCAAACCCCAAGAGGCGCTGCCACTTATCAATTATATTTTCAAACCCCATGAAACACACAGGAATCCCAAAGCATAAGAAGAACGCTTGTATTTTTTGATATCCTCATAAATTATCTTAAATGGGGCTTCTCAGCTGACAGGCACATCTTGTGATATCTGACGCCAGAAGAAAATATGCTAATGTGCTAATCTTTGCAATTTATGACATATAATTTCAGATTCTATTGTTGAGTTCATCATCATTTGGAATAAATGATGCCATTCATTTCTGTCCAATGTGCCTATTGACATGGGAATGAATGCTTTCCACCAATTATACAACAGTGTGATGCAGAATGTGACCCAGCCTGTGAATATTTGACCGCTGTGCATGCTTCCCTTATCTGCATCCCTCTCACACTAACTGCATCTCTCTCTCTCTCTCTCTCTCTCTCTCTCTCTCTCTCTCTCTGTTTCTATCTTTTTCTTTCCATCCATCATCAGATTTCAGGAATTTCCCCTGGGAGTTGTTCAAGTATTAAGGCCACAGTAAAAGGGCATATGCTCTCTCTCTCTCTCTCTCTCTCTCTCTCTCTCTTTTGGTTTGTGTTTTGTCCATCTGATGAACAAAAGTTTCAGTCTAAATGCCACGGAAACCCACTTACTCTTCAAAACATTACATCACAAACCCTATCATAGCTCAGTTTCATCCTGATCGGCGGAAGAACGCACACATGAAACATGGTCGCCCATGACTAAATGTACACCTGAAGGGTGACTTTTTGACCTCGCTGCTGATCATGAGATCCTGTTCTCCCCTTCTCTCCCCTCTTTCCCAGAAGCCACAGGAAAGAGGCTCTTGTGACACAGTGGTGCAGCCATGGAGAGGCCCATTACTACAGTCACATGGCATTAGCACAGGGACTGTATTGCCTGTGAATGATGCGACCATGTGAGCTCTATTTTCTAACAAGTTACAGCTGCCCTGAGGCCTACAGTGGTGAAGCAAAAGTCTGAAAATGCATGGCAGTTTTTGACTGGGAACAAAATGTAGTATCTCTCTTTTGTAAGTCTTATTTTAATTGTGCACATGAAATGAATCATCTTAAAGATATGAGTGGATGAGATTTGCTATGTGGGTGACAGGTGGAATATTTATTAATTTGTGTAGATCCAGAAACATTCTACGTTTCTGTACGTGGCTGAAGACTAAGCCCCAAAAGTATTAAAATCACAGAGGAAAAATACTGCAAGTTAAATTCCTGCATTCAAATTTAATTTACTATTAAAAGTATTACACTAGACATTGAACTCAATCAAGACGCAGCAATCAAGACTTTTACACTATTACCATAAAGTAATAGCACTCAAAGTGACAGAGTATAATTTCAGTTCAGCTGAAGAAAGAAAGCAAGCAAGCAAGCAAGCAAGAAAGAAAGAAAGAAAGCAAGAACGAAATGTAAATTTAAAAACAACAGTAGAAAAGGAAAGTAAATAGATTATTTTCATGCTTTCAGATCAGTTAAAGAAAGAAAGAAAGAAAGAAAGAAAGAAAGAAAGAAAGAAAGAAAGAAGTTCAACAGGAAAGAACNAAAGAAAGAAAGAAAGAAAGAAAGAAAGAAAGAAAGAAAGAAAGAAAGAAGTTCAACAGGAAAGAACAAAGTTAAAGCATTTTCATGCTTTTCAATTCTTGAAAGAAAGTCTCTAAAACTAGATAATGATAACGAGATCGATAATGTCTGAAAGTGACCGTGAACTGAGAAAAGACTATTTCTGCATTTTATGAGTTTATTTTGTGCCAAATGTAAAATTTCAATCTGCAAAGTACTGGTCGCATAAAGGTATTAAAATAAAATTTAAAAAAAATGAAATGTGGCAGAGAAATGCAAACACAAACAATGTCAACAATTTCAGCCTCAGAGATAAAAGTCATCACTGATATTTACAGAATAATTGTCCTTTTAAACTGTTATCAGTTCATACTACTGCATTAAACTAAAGGAGCTTCACTTGAATCATAAAACGGACCATTTTCAAATTGAAAAGTTCATGAGTTTTCTTAAATGGCCACAACAAATATGTCATTTTGATCAACAGAGTAAACAATGAGAATATTTGATTTGACACGCAAAACGGAACTTGAACTTCTTCAAAATAAACTATATTTATTAGATTCAATTTAGAATTAGTTTCAACAAACCTAAATGGACTAAACCTAAAGTATAGAATTAAGAGATTTGGATTCAAACAAAACAGTTATAAAATTTAACATCCATAATAATTTCTTTCTTTTTATGTAAAGCCACGAAAATATATTCTTATCGTGTTTATCAGCTGTCTGAGGCCTGTGAAACATTTAATAAAAACGAAGCATAAGGAAAAATTTACTTCTTATTTTACATTTTCATTCGTTAAAATATATACTTCATTGTGTAAAATAAAAATTAAAGTTTTCAAAATAGAATACTGTCTACGACATTGGACGCCTGGTTTAAAAAAATATTTTAAAGGCCATAACGCTTTTCTTCCTCGGCAGGAACGATTATTTTGGTAATCGTGGGATACTTTAATTCGATATAATAATATTTATAATCCTGAAAGATTTCGAAACGGTATTATTTATTTATTTATTAGCTACTTTCCGACAGTTCTTTTAATAAGACAATAAAAAATTCGTTTACTTGATTTAATATATTTCTACTTGGGGCCATAAAATTTAAGCATTTTTGTTTTTTTTAACAAACAAAAAAACAACAACAGACCCTGAATAGAATTATTATTGCAAAATCAAGCAAAAAAAAAAAAAAAATNAAAAAAAAAAAAAAAAATGTTTTTACAAAAACAAAACCTGACTTTTAATCTAAACTTCTATTTTTCCATGATCTTATTTCTTAAAAGCGCCATGTCTCATGTCATTAATCTGTCAAATTTTACAGCAATAACTTATAACATAGTGAATAATAGTTTATAAATGTTAATCACAGTATACAGTATTAAGAACTCATCAAATACACTTCGTACATATAAATATTATAAGAACATAATAATGACGTTATATGGGAGACAATCTAACATAAAGTGTGCTGAAGTCATTAATGTGACTATTGAGTGAAAATAGTCTATTTACAGACATACAATATAATACATGAGAAGATTTTAAATAACTGTTTTTTTTTTTGTTTGTTTGTTTGTGTTTTTAAAGAATTTATTCACTCAGGAAACAGCTTCTGGCGTGTAAAGCACCTTGCTGTGTCAAACAGATCCCTGGGGTGGGGTGGGGGGGGGCATGCTCACTGCCTGTCAGTGAAACCGCAGCTTCCTCCATCCCCACTCTGCACAAAACTACGAAAAACTGCAAAACCACGTGCACAATTCTACACATATTCCAGTAACAAAATAAACCTCATTAGCTAACATCATCCATTTCAGACAAAAACACTCACATCAAGCCTTGGAGGCCTCAGGATCCCAGTGTGGCTGGTTGGTCGGTGGGGTGCAGCATTAAGATGCACCTCCACCCATCATCCCTTCATCAAAACCTCTCAGCCCCCCCCACCATCAGCACCTCCAGGACACAAATCCAGGTGCTGCAAAGAGTGTTTAGAGACAGAAAAGTGACGGAACGGGAGAAACAGAGAGATCCATGTGTCCCTTCCGCTGCAGAGTGTTTCTATGTGTGCGCGACTTGTGTCTATGCTTGGACATAAGGGGAAAAAGACGCACACATCGCTCTCTGTTATCAATTTTTTCCATGTTTGCAGCACAAAACTGCTTTTTGTTCCCCATTTTTTCATTTACGAGGGTTAATGGATAGAGGCTTGGGCGTTTGATCACATGGCTACAATTCACCTGAGATGGAGACAAAGAGAGCAAAGAGAGAGAAGAGAGAGAGAGGGAGAAAACCGAGAGTCAGGCTCAACATGAGAGGCTAGGGAGACACAGGGGTTATTGTTGCATTGATTTGTGTGTGTGTGTGTGTGTGTGTGTGTGTGTGTGTGTGTGTGTGTGTGCATCTCATCCAAGCGAGGATGAGATGCTGCTAAAGTCGATTCTCTTCATTCCCATGCAGGCCATGCACAAATCGTATACCCTAACATGCGTGCACAAATTGACCATCACGCAGTTTAAAAAAATTAAAAAAAAATTAAAAAATGAAAGAAAACAAAAGACGCTTTCCTCTTCTCCATGCTCGCTTTATGCAAAGCGCAATGCGATTAAACAATCACAGATTCGTTACTTTCTTCAAATAAATTTAATTAACATCACAATTTTGAATAGTTTTTACTATAGACTACATTCACTGATCTCAGCTTGTCTGTTTATCTGCAGCCTACATGTGTCCAGCCTGCATGTTGGCCTCTTCCTTTAACAATAATCATTCAGAAAAACAACTCAAGTAGACCTCAGACACAATTAATTGATTGAGTTAATCAGTTTCAGTTTTCAGATAATGTGTAACTTCAGTTAGAGTTGATATCGTCTTCATGTTAGCATTAAGGTGTAATTTGAAAACCACTGAGGGACAAGACCTGATCAAAATGACTTTTCCTTTCCGAGATCAAAAAAAAAGAAAAAAAAAACTAAAAACAACAAAAACAGACACACGCCCTCTAATTATTCTTAGAATTCATCAAGATTATAGGATTATGATTCATTACAAAATTACAGACACAGGGGTACAAGGGACAAAATCTTTCCTGTGGACAAAAATATACAATCTTGATCGATTAATATTGCATCATATTTTGATAAATTATGAAGACCAACAACCATGAGTATTCATAATTTTCTCTTATAAAGGTCCCATTTTCATCCAACTTTTAATGGAATACATGATTTAGGTTTTAGATTTAAACTCATGTTGTGCTGTTACAGTTGAAGCCAAACTTTACAATTTCGACGTGACTTTTGAAGAAACGTGTTTGACCACAAATAACTCCCCTCATTATTGTTTATTTGTTTGATAAAACATGTCAACACGTCCAACAAAGCTGGCCTTCTTTTGGCTCTAAATGGCCGCACTGTAGAGTCATTTAAGCCACTCCGATGTAAAATCTCACCTCTTCTCATTGGAAATGTGCGCAGTGACAGACAGAGCCACATTAACTGTATACTGCTCTCCTCCAATCAGCGAGCAGAAGGATAATTAGAGGTCCAATCGGAGCTCAGCGTGGCCCTGGGGGGCGGGGCTGGCCTTGTGTTGGAATTCTGCCTCTCTGGGAATGTTTTCCACTTTCAATCACTTTTTTTTCCTCCTGGTCCTTCTCACAAGGCGCTCTTTAAGCTCCGGTGTTGCCACACAGAGCAGCCATTCATCGGCTCTACAGTCAGCCACACACACACTCCCATGCTGAACCACTGGACATCTAAATTGGTAAGTTATGTAATTTTTTCTAACTACATTTCTCTGATAAAAGAGAGTATTTTTTTTTATCAGTATTTGTGCACCAGCTTGATTTTTCTAACTTTTCAGTGAAAAAGGCTTTAGATTAATTTGACTTTATTTTTTTTTTACAAATTGATCGCAGAATATCATGCGTTCTTTTGGTGTATTATTATTGGCGAGAGATATAACACATTTGTCAACCTGTTCACACAGGTAAAATAGATAATATATGCCAAGTATGTCCAAAATGGATCAATTTGAAGTCTTCAGAAAATTTAATTATAATTAGCATTTAATTATTAGTATTGATTTTTGTTACAAAACGTTTTTTTAAATTTTTTTATTTTCATTTTTATTTTTATTTTTATTTTTTAGGTGTAACTGCTTTTTGGTGAAACGGATTTCCAGCCTATACAGGGCAACGTTGGAAAGGATTTGGGAACTTTACGCACCAATATGGCTTTACCCGAGAAGAATCAGCAATAACTGGGATATCTATAGACTCGAGATATCGAACTGACTCTTAATCAATATTTTATAGTTTCTACTCTTTGTTAACTAAATTTTGTAGTCTGGGTTGTTTTGTCATCAACTGGAAAAATGTCCGGCGAGGAGCACAGCCTGTCCGAGGCGGAGCTGAGTCCCGGAGGATCAGACGATGGCCACTCACTGTCACCGACTCACCCCGGTGCGCCACACGGCCAGGACTCACCTCTGACCGGCCCGCCGCAGCAGCTGACCACGCTCTGTGTCGCGGATGGTGACGGGGAGGATGGATGTCGTGGACCCATAGCCAAGTCTGAGGATGACGACGATCGCTTCCCTATCGGCATCCGGGAAGCGGTCAGCCAGGTGCTGGATGGTTATGACTGGACACTTGTGCCCATGCCGGTGCGAGTAAGTAACGGAAGCAAAACGAAGCCGCACGTCAAAAGGCCGATGAATGCTTTCATGGTGTGGGCGCAAGCTGCAAGGAGGAAATTGGCGGATCAGTACCCCCACCTGCACAACGCGGAGCTCAGCAAGACCCTGGGTAAACTGTGGAGGTTAGTACGGGGAGGGGGTCCCAAGTGTGGCCATACAGTGGCATATTTTTGTGTAGTTTGTGCTTAAATGAAAATAGTTCCATGCAGTGACCGCCACAAAGTGTTCAGTTATTTTCATCCCATAATTCCATAAAGGTTGATTTTCGTAATATGCACTTATAAATTTCTACAAATTTCTAAAGGTTTTTGCCAGTATAAAGTGTTCTGTACGTGCCCATTATGCATTTGAAATAAAGAAATACTTATTATTTTCAGGCTACTTTACACTATTTTCTAAAGAAAAAAACTTCACATTAACTAAGGTTGTTCATAAAACTAAATCAGTCCTTGTACACCCTCNAACAGCATAAGAAGGACTACCCGGAGTACAAATACCAGCCCCGGAGACGCAAAAACGGCAAACTAACGTCTGGTAATGAGGGCGAGAGCCAGGGGGAAGGGGAAGCCAGCCACTCCCAGTCCCACTACAAGGCCCTGCATCTGGACCATAACGGTGGGGCAGGGTCACCCTTGGGTGACCTGCACCACCACCACCATCACCACCACCATCCTGCTGGTAGGTGGATAATTTGCATTTATTTTACAGATATTTCGGCAAGAAAAAAAAAGATTAACATAAAAACATCTGAATCTATGTAAATCTATGTAAAGATATTAATTAGGCTATCATTTTTGAGTCATGATTCCTAAGTCAACTTACCCAACAAAAGGGAAAAACAAAGGGGAAAAAACATAGTTGTACCTGATGTGACAGCTCACATAACCATTTTGCCTACTGTCTATAGGTCAGGGTCACAGCCCACCCACACCCCCCACCACCCCAAAGACAGAGCTCCAGTCTGGGAAACTAGCAGATGCCAAGAGAGAGGGGGGAGCAGGNCACCCCAAAGACAGAGCTCCAGTCTGGGAAACTAGCAGATGCCAAGAGAGAGGGGGGAGCAGGAGCATCTGGAGGATCAGGAGGGTCCAGGGCAGCCCTTGGGGTGGGAGCTGAAGGGGCATCCGGTGGCCCTTCATCGTCGAGTGCTAAACCCCACATCGACTTTGGCACCATGGACATTGGTGAGATTAGCCATGAGGTGATGTCCAACATTGAGCCCTTTGATGTAAATGAGTTTGACCAGTACCTTCCTCCAAACGGCCACCCACAGAGTGGAACTGGGGTAACTGCAGCCGGTTCCTCTGCCTCCTCTTATGCATATGCCCTGGCTGCTGCTAGCGGGCACTCCGCCTGGCTCTCCAAGCAACAGCAACAGCCTCAGGGCTCTCCATCTTCCTCTGACCCCTCAAAGGCCCAGATCAAGAGTGAGTCAGCATCTGGGAGCCACTACGCAGAGGCCTCATCCTCTCCTTCCTCAGGCACCCACGTCACCTACACCCCACTCAGCCTCCCTCACTATGGCTCTGCTTTCCCCTCGTTGGCCTCCAGGGCTCAGTTTGAGTATGGAGACCACCAGGCCCCAGGGGCATACTATGCCCACTCCAGCCAGGCTCCAGGGCTGTACTCAGCCTTCTCCTACATGGGCCCCACACAAAGGCCCCTGTACACTACCATAGGAGACCCCTCCAGCGTGGCGCCCTCTCACAGCCCCACACACTGGGAGCAGCCTGTTTACACCACACTCACAAGACCGTGAGGGAGATAAGCTGAGCAGAGGGAAATATGGGAAGCATGAATGTATCTGTGTGCATATGTGTGTATCTGTATACAAATGTGAGCATGTGTGTGTGTAAGTGTGTGTATTTGAACTTGTGTATATGCCCGTGCCATATTGATGTTATTTTAGAGGTTTTTACTTTTTTAGTCAATATAATGCAAGATGCATCAACGGGGCCTTACATAGTTATTCTGAAAAACAGCCACAAACACACACATTATAAGGTGTGAATCAATGGTCAACGCCAATCAAAATAAACAAACCTTAACAAACGTGTGCCATCATAAATATATAAGTTGAGATGTACAGCAAGTGTGTATACATGTGGTAGACGAGCAAGTCTTGTACATTGAGAGTGAATAGATGTTGGATTGATGAGTGATATGACCCAGAGGTGATGGGCTTAGACTGACATAATCAGATTTTATTAACCAAACTAAAGGAGATGTCTTTGGTGTTATTGTGTTATTTTATATGAGTAGTAAGTTTATTGTTGTTGACATAAAGTTAGGGTGTAACGTTATCGTGATTGATTTAATTTTACACTTATATATCTTCACCACTGCTTTGGGAAAATCATGTTTGTTTCAGTATGATGTTTACTGGGTTTGTTTCCATGGCCAGATGAGGATATCTGCAACTTGATTTCCTTCTTTCTCTGTAGATACATAGCGCTGCCTGTATTTCTGTCTGTCTTTACATTGACTTCTGAACTGAACAAGCTTTTAAGGGGGAAAATAGGAAAAAAGAGAGGGAAAGAGAACTTTTAATATGCATTTGAGCTTCCATGCATGTCACCCAGTCTTGGACACATTACCTCAACTCTGTTCATATTGTGCCAATAGCAAAGGAGAGCTACAATTCATAGCTGATCAATTAATGCAAATAGTATAGTAAGCTTTCACATCAGCCAGTGGATGTTTTTTAAGTTCATACTTTGTATTGCAGTACATTTGATTTATCCAATTAATGAGGTAAAATCTATAAGTACAAAGTCTTGACTAAATCTCTTGAGATAATTGGCCAGCTTTGGGTCCTACTTAAGATTAGAATCACATGTATTACCAATCTGCACCACATGTAGGCCAAAAGCCTGTTTTCTTATTTATACTTTTCCCTATGTTGTGTCCAGATAGCCCTCTTCTTGTTCTTCTTGTTCTTGTTCTTGTTCTTGTTCTTGTTCTTCTTCTTCTTCTTCTTCTTCAGCAATGTGAATAATGGTCATTACCACAGGCTTCACCTTTATTACGTGATGCATATTTTATCATTTTATACTGACCCTCTTACCATATAGTTATTATTTGTATGTGAGTAATAATGCATTGTGTGTGTTGTTCCTTTGCTTCTCCTGTTTTGTATAATTCTGGATAGTTTTGTAAAGTGTTTGCTATACATTCACGGAGTATTTTGCTTCCTTACAAGAAAAAGCAATGTTGAAATATTATTGTCATCATCTATTAAATCAATTTATTTATAAAAAAAAAAATAAGCGAGTAAGATCATTATTTTTATTCGGCACTTACATTTAGAGGTAATAATAAATAAATTAAAAACACGCTGCTGACGTGTGAACTGTAATAACAACACAATCACTGCCCCTCAAAACTTAAGCTGTTTAGTGTGTTTGTATGTGTGGTAGGCTAAAATTGACTACTAATTCCCCACATTTAATCGGCTGGGGACTGCGTGTTACTGAGGAAGACAAAGAGAGCCTTTCAGCGAGAGAGAGAGAGAGAGAGAGAGAGAGAGAGAGAGAGAGGTGGGTGTAAAGAGCCAGAGGCAACTGGCATACACTTGGACTTTTGTACATGGCCTTCCTTCGCTCGGCCTCTCCTCTCCACCTGAGCCTCCACCCTGCCTTCTCATTCAGCTGCAGTAAACTCGTTCAGTAAGCATCTGAAATAGAGATGCCTGTCACTGGAGGCTATTGTATATGAGGGTGATGAGATTTATATAAATAACTTTCAATAAAAAAAAAAAAAAAGTCTGAATGCTTGCGCTGCTTATTTTTGTTAAAAGTCCCCCACTGTCTTCACTTTATTGCTCTTTCTTAAACATGGGATCATCTGCAAAAATATCTAAACTTGAAAACATTAATCTCTTTTAATCTCCACACAGTTTTATGTGTCTGAATTTGTTATGAGGTATAGAATAATATAATATGACAGCCTTATTCACTGTATGATGGTTTTAGTGCTCATAGGTGTATTTAGAATCCAGTTTTAGGTTGCTTTTGGCATGTAACCCTGCATGTGCATGCTTGTTGGTGAGTTTACATATATATAATTTTTTCAACTATGTTTGTGTGTGTATAACTATTTATATGTATTTTATGTTATTTGTCTGTAACTCTGTCTTATTACTGCCTCTCTTTGCAAGGACTCTTGAAAAAGAGTCATTCTCAATTGCGGCTTTCCTGTTTAAATAAATTACAAAACAAGATGCCACAGAATCAGGGTGGAAGAGCTGGGAGGGAAGTGTGTGTCTATGTGTGTGTGTGTGTGTGTGTGTGTGTGTGTGTGTGTGTGTGTGTGTTTGGTGTGTTTTGAGTCTCATGACATCGTCATCCAACCATCGTAAGTTGGAAAAAGAATACAACAAATTCTTTTTGCTAATGAGTTAAAGAAATGGTGGGACTCATAACCTTTATTATCTAAATAAACGTCACTTCAAAATACTTTAAAAACAGAAAGAAGGAAAATTGGCAAATGTTTAAAAATAAACTGTATTCATATTTGGAAATTTATGCAAGAGATGTTAAGATTTTGGATCAGAGAATCAAATGTGTAACGGATAGTTCCCACTCCAGACCAGTAGGCGGCGGTAATGAGTCTTTAAGTTGAAGATGACATATTTGTGACGTCATCAAACGCGCGCCAAATCTGCGGTGGACAAAACCAAACGCGGCACGGAGTTGAGAAGGAGTTTATCATCATCGCTGCTGGTGAGAATTACAATAATTCTGGTTTTTGTTACAAATTATGTTCATTAAACAATCTATAGGAATCTATTCAATCGGAAATACCAACGTTTGTTTGGTTGCAAAACTTAGTTGAATCCAAAGTAGCATTTAGCTAACAGTGTACAAACTAACTTTGTGTGTGTGTGTGAGAGAGTGTGAGTGTGAGAGAAAGAGAGAGAGAGAGTGTGAATCAGTGAATCTGTGTTATTTTTGCTAATACTCTTCGTAGCTGTTATGCTGCTGTTATCAGTCCTGAAATCACCTTTTGCGTCTGGAATTCTGCATAAATGTTGAATAGGATAATTAATCAGCGATTATTGAATAGGATAATTAATCCGCGATGTTTTCTTTAGCTGTCATGGATCTCGGACCTTTTGAATCTGATAACTCTGCCAGCTGTCGGTTGGCGTCTCGAATCCCTGAAGTGTGCAGGACGGAGGACTGCTGTCTGGGCATCGATGAGGCGGGCAGAGGCCCTGTGCTGGGTATGATGCTGCATTCATGTCTGTGTGGGTTCCCTCCAGGTGTTCCGGCTTCCTCCCACCTCCAAAGACATGCATGTCAGGTGAATTGGGAACTCTAAATTGCCCGTAGGTGTGAATGAGAGTGTGAATGAGTTTGTCTGTCTCTGTGTCAGCCCTGCCATAGACTGGCGATCTGTCCAGGGTGTACCCCGCCTCTCGCCCTATGACCGCTGGGATAGGCTCCAGCCCCCCCGTGACCCTTAACGGGACAAACGGGTAAAGAAAAGTGAGGAAGAATGAAGGAGGTGACTACTTTCCCACTGCAACAGTGGAAAAATCAATTTAGGCTTCTCTGATGTCTATATATTTTTAAAAAAGGATCAATGTTGCTGTCCGGTGGCACCTTCAGATGAGTCTACAAGCTACACATATGTAGTATTTTCTCTGAATTTAAAGAATGGACAATTACAACATGAAATATATTACAAAGTTGAAGTCACAAGGCGATCATACTTTATACTAAAGGCAACTCATGAGAACTGCAGTTTTGCTGTAGTTTACAGACCAGAGCTTTGACAAGCTCTTTGTGTAAGTTTCTGTTTCTGTCAACCTTTATATTGCCAGATTTTACTATATTTTGTCATGTTGTCTGTGATCCAGGGCCCATGGTGTATGGAATATGTTTCTGTCCGATTTCCAAAAAGGAAGAGCTGAAGAACCTGAAAGTGGCAGGTAATTCGCTGTTTCTCTTGCAAAAGAATTCAGAAAAAATGTAGTTATCCTGGTCGCCATCTATTTGTTAAAAATGACCAACAAAAAGAGCATATCATGTATTCATTGGTAACAAAACTCCCCACTATATATCATATTATCATATTAAATTATCATATTAAAATTTGTCTTATATTTCCAGACAAATACATGCGTGTTTTTTTTTTTTTTTTTTAAATCAGATTCAAAGACTTTAACAGGGGCAGAAAGAGAAAACCTCTTTCAAAACCTGGATGAAGCCAGTAGCTACGTTGGCTGGGCTCTGCAGATTCTCTCACCCAACACCATCTCTACCAGCATGTTACAGAGGTATTGTGGCACGTGCACATTCTGTCATACACATACACTCTTCTCCTTTTCTCATCCATAAACCGTGTTTTACAAACACACTCTGACAAAATATCTGCTTTTGTTAGGACCAAATACAACCTGAATGCCCTCTCACATGATACAGCCATCGGTCTAGTACAGTATGCTCTGGACAGCGGGGTACAGCTCAAAGAGGTATGGAAACAAGAAATGTTATTCATGAAAATAAATGTGTGTATCTGCTGGTTTGTCGTATTGGTTAGGTTTTTACTTTATGTTAAGATATTGCTTTGTCTGTGCACATTTCTGGGTCACGAGCAACAGGATGCTACATCTTTAATCAGGCAGTCAAAATGTAAGAAATTACTGAGTTGATTTAAAATTGATTTGAAATTACTAAGTTTCCCTCCTCTGTCTTTTGCCTTTGCTCTGTTCTGTCTTCTTGTCTTATTTTCCTCTGTCTTTCTGGCATTCTGCAGGTTTTTGTGGACACAGTCGGCCCAGCAGAGAAGTATGAGCAGAAGCTCTCGCAGCGGTTCCCGGGCATTGATGTGACAGTGAGGCCGAAGGCTGACTCTCTCTTTCCCATCGTCAGCGCAGCCAGTATCTGTGCAAAGGTTAGCGATCAACAAAAAGTCTTTATCATCACAGTTTCATTTTCTTGGTCTTGTACTACTTCCCATTGCTTTCACTCTTCATAATTCAAATATGCAGTATTTCATTGATTGCAGGTTTACTTTGCATCTCTTTAATTTGTCATAAAAACTTTGCATTGTCAATAGTAGCAATGGTATAGCAGTTGCACTTTCTTAAAGGTTTTTGCTTTTTTAGATAAAGGAGCAACTTTATGGAAAGTAATATATAATATACATACTCTAGAGTTGTTTTTTTTTTTTGTTTTGTTTTGTTTTTTGTTACCCGTTCATCTATTTAGCCCAGAACATGGTGGTGATCTGAAAGCAGTTTTCCATGATGAAGCAATGAAATAAAACAAGTAGAGACTAAAATACAACCATAAATTATTGGATTTACGTGTCAATAGATGATACCTGTGACCTTGTAACTTTAGCAGTGGGCTCTTGTTCTTGGATGTTTATCATTGTAGACTCTCATCTGTCCAGAGTCTTAAAAACAATACGTGTTAGGTTTTCTAAGGTGACGGTTTTGTTTGAATTCAATGAAAATTCCCATTTTGGTAGCACAGATCAGTAAGATAATCTGTCAGAATTCCTGACAGTTTTAAATAGTGACATTTCTCTGTTTTTCCTCAAATGAGGCTTCAGTACCTGAGCAGGTCAGGAGGATCTTTACGTTGTCTTACTGAGCACTGATTGCTGTAGCAATAATGGAGAGAAGGGGATGCATTTGTTTGTCTTGCTTTTTTCCTTCAAATGCTTCCCTTTTAGATGTAAATAAATTGTTGTAGTGTTGCTGACTTCTTGCATAGATTTTTTTTTATTGCTTTTGGCAGTCTTAGTCCAATTTCTGTTGTAAGTTGTTTTAAAAAATCATCTCAGACAACTTGCTTCACTCATTGGACAGAAATGTCTTGGGACTAGAATAAAGAAAATTAAAACAGGAAATCTTTCCTGAACTTTCCTCTTCATCATCATCATTTGGTGCATATACTAAGAAAACTATAGTAGTAAAAACTGAACTAGATTTCAAGACAATGTCTGGAAAACCTCTTTTTGTTGTTTATTACCTCACATAATGTGAAGAAGACATGCAAGCTATAGATCAGTAGATTGCTTTGTAGTTGGTTCAGGAGTAGTCTGGATCACATTCGTACCAGAAATGAACCGCTCCAGAGTTTGTTTGGAACCAGGTCAAGGGTNCCTCCTCCCCCTCCCCTCTTAAAACAGTCTCTCCACATTTGGGCAGGTCATACCAAGGTGGGAAAATGAACCCTAGTTGATTGAAAGGACCAAATCACGTAGGTGTGAAAATACCCTAAAATTACATCTGTGGTTTTGCTGATGTTCAGGTGGCCAGAGATCGTGTTGTAAAAGGCTGGAACTTTGCAGAGGACCTGGGAGATGTGGATCCAGACTACGGCTCAGGATACCCAAATGGTAACAGGAGAGACAATGTGTCAGTCTTCCAGCTCCTCTAACTTCAGGTCATGCTTAATTGTTTTCTACACATGACCATGTTTTTGGTTATATTAAGAGGTATTTGATTTTTTTCTCTTGTGTCAATGTTGCTACAGTGTGACTGTTAAAAAAAAAAAAAAAATGGCTTGTAAAAACGAGATGAATTAAGATTCATGTTGTAGGAACCATGAGAATACTGATCTGTTTCTGTTTCCAGACCCCAAAACTAAAGCGTGGCTGCTGAAGTACCTGGACCCGGTGTTTGGTTACCCGCAGTTTGTTCGGTTCAGCTGGAGCACTGCCCAGACACTGCTGGACAGCAAAGCTGTGACTGTCCACTGGTAAAGACACACTGGCACAGTATTTAAATGTAATAACAGAGGATGTAGGGAGTTAAAGAAGAAAAATTATTGTCCAATACTAAAATGTGCTAAACATTATCTGGTAATTCTGCTCTGTTTTTGTGAAAAGTAACTTTTGTTTCTGAAACAAGTTTTCAACAGAGACCAAAAATATCCGTGAGCATTAAAATATAATTTCAGCTTTGCCAGAGGAAAAATATTTCAGTTTTTTGAAAATGACTTTGACGTGTGTATGCATGTGTTGATTTTAAAGGTCACTCTCCAGTTTTGTACAAATCATTTGATCTCGGGACACGATGAAGAGCCACAGGGTCAAACCAGTCTTGTGTTGTATAATGTGTGTCGTCAGGGATGATGATGAGGAAGATGGGGAGAAGGCAGCGCAGCGGCAGAAAAACATGTCTGTGTTGTCCTACTTTGGTCGACCAGGAGGAGATAATGGCCAGAACCGTCATCACCAAACACACCGCTTCTTCACCGAGAGACGACTGCAGAGCCTGGACACACTCTGAGCCAAAAAGTAGAAAACACACACACACACAAACAGTACATTCATTGTGATTATTTTTCTATACGACCAAACAGTTTGGGTACAGATCTGGATGGATTTGAACAAAATCTGGCTTCATTTTTCCTCTTTGCACATGTTTAATTATACATAAAAGCAATTTTTCTCAGAAAAAAAACTCATGTATTTGTCTGTCTGATGCTCTTCTGTTCCACCACGTCATTGTACATTCTGTCTCTTAGTGGGGTCACCACAGTGGGGTGGGATGGCGGGGAGACGACACAGCAATGATTAACAAGCTCATGCATGTACGTGCGCTCTTGTACCAGCATTCAACAAAACCTGCTGAGACCAGTTCACACCAGTTTTATCAGATAATTCCAAAAAGTTCATGTCTGCTCTGACAGCAATTTAACTTGCAAAAATTACAAATAGACATAAAAAATAAAGGACGTCATAAGTGTAATACATACAAACATCCTGCTGCATCTCTAAATCAATTAGCTGACATTCTACACTTTTTGATTACACTCTGTGGTCATTTTTGAGGTCATAATGCAGGTTTTGTATTGAACTTTCTTATGTTGAACGGTGTTTAAACAAGAGTCACAGAATGTTACAAACACATCATAATGCAATCCAGCACCAGTGTCAACAGAAAACAAAAATGGAACATTACAAGCATCACTTTTTGTTCTGTTCTTAAAGGGCCATACTGGTAGTTTTGTATGTTTGAGCCAGTATATACAACCAGCATACATGTTACATTACTGACAACCATTTTCCAAAATTTACCACTGGAGCGATAAATATTAGAAATTTTTTTGCTTACTTTCTAGGCAGCCATTGCTTTCAGTTTATTCTGTACTCTATTAAAATCAACTTGTAGAGACTTGAAATGTGCTTGAGATAAGTAAACCATCACAGTCAACACAGCATCTATTAAGTTTTTTTTGTGAAAGTAACTTATTTAACTGATCCAACTTGGAGCTATATGGAAGAAAATGTATGTCTCCATGAGAAGATATAGTCCCAGGAGAAGCTTTTACCAAGACATTAAAAATGATCTTCTACATTCAGACATACATGTTAACAGGCGAAACATTGAATTTTAAGGTAAGGTGTATCCCTAAACGTTTGATTTTGAAAGATTAGTGGATTTGACAACTAAAATATGGTTTTACTTTTGGGAAACAGTTGGCAGTAATGTAATGTGTGTGTGGGTTGTATATATTGGGCTTAAAGATGAAAAATCACCAGTACAGCCCTTTAAAAGCACAGAATTAAAAAGGCATAGTGGGAAGGTGTTGAAATGAGGATATCTTTCATATTATAATACTGCCCTCTGGTGTCAATATAACGAAATACACTCTGAAAGCCTTGATTGCATATGAGCCTCAGCACAGCTTTGTACTGAATGCTGACATGAATAGATGCAAAATGACTGAAGAATAGAAACTAATTACAAATTATGTTCGATTTATTAATGACACAGCACAGCTTGTTCCACAGACACTGAAGCCTTCATCTTCCTTTGTGTACTGGACCGTGTCGATAACTGCAAAATAGTCTTTCATTTTAGAATAAAGATGTTGCCCTTAAGGTGGAGCTTTCATCGTGTTTGATCTTTACAATATTCATAAGGACATGATGAAATCACAGTTCAGTCATCGTCACTGAGCCACCTGTAGTCGACATTTTGAACATCTTCATTTTCAAATGTTATATATTGATAATTGGTGTTCCAACAATTGACTAGGCAATCAACAAAGAACAGCAATTTTAATAATCAGTTAATCGATTTAGTCATTTATCACATTAAAAGGTCAACGTTTGTAAGTCACAAAAGTGAGGATTGGCTTTTCTCTGATTAATGTGTAACTGTTGATAAGACAACATATGGAATCACTTTGGACTTAATCATAGAAAAAAAATGAAAAGATTAATCAATAAAGAAATTAAATACTGTAGATGTCGGCTACAAAAGGACTGAAAGGAGGATGAAGTTAGGCATTTTCCTCTTTGAATACTCAGCAACTGCAGTTTAATCTGTCATTCAACAAAGCACATTCAGCATTTCATTAATCGCCTCCTCAGAAATCAGAGACGACCCCCAGAGCTCCTTTATTGAGCTGTTTCACATCCCACATCCTTCTTCTTCTTCTTCTTCTTCAAGACAACTGTCTGTGAATAGTTGTCCATAATATAATCATAAAATAGATTCTGACCATGCCTGACGTAATAAAAGTACAAAATAAAGGCATACCCATGTCCACTAGGTCTCCAGCAGTTTCTGTCTGGACTCTTGGATCTTCTTGATCTTCTTTCTACAGTTCATAGCCAAAGTGGACACAGCGAAGGAGGACAAAATGATGATAGAACTCCCCACAAAATGAGACGAGGCCCCCCTGCAGGGCACTCTCAAGGCTTTCCTGGGGACTAGACTTTTTTCGTAGGCTGTGTTCTTGGTTGCAGTCTGGGTGACGGGCTCCATGGTGTTTGGATATCAGGTTGCTGAAGGTAAAATCCTGCTGGAGCCTCTGGGTTCTCCGTGGGAGACGTCTGATCTCCAACACTTAGCAGTGTTGATCTGTCGTGACTCCAGCCTTGATCCTTTTCTGTACTTCCATTTATAACCTCCCCAAGGCTCACATCAAACCCCTCTGATAGGCCCGGTTTCCTGCTGTGTCAATAGGATTGTAAATAGTAAGAGAGAGCTAAGCTGATGAGTTTTTTTCAGCTTAAGCATGTCTTGTTTAATTCTATTGCATGACCCTGCCATCGGAGATGTTTCTGGGATAGGAGCTTGTAAACAATCAAAACAGGCCTGTAAACATACAATTGAAATAATACTGTATTAACCAATGAATACAGACTAAAGGTTTGCAGTCAGTCATTTGGGTCATTTCCACATGCTGTTAAGTTTTAGTTCCTCCATAAAATAAATGAAATATGAAATAGCTGTGCCTTGGAGGTAAATTGGATAAAAAATTGATTCATAACTGGTTCCAGTGATTACCAGCTGTAATTAAAATCAGTTTAAGAAGAAGACTTAAGAAGACTGCCAAAAAAAAAAGAATACTAGGAATCAATTACTGTTATGTAAGACTGATTTACTAAACACATACAGTTTCCCAAAAGATTAGATGAGAGTTGAACTGTATCAGGGATTGAAAAGGCTTACTTAAAGGTCTAGGCTAAGTTGCAGGAACAATGGTACTATAGGACTAAAATAAACATTTTCTGAAGAAAGTGTAACGTGTGGTTGTCCCTTGCCAGAACTCCCTGCGTTGCACTTTCAAAGGGAAAAATCATGTGGTTAAAAAAAAAAAAAAAAAANTTTTTTTTTTTTTTTGGTATACGTCTACTGCACATGTCCACCAACTTTGGTAACAATAGACTAATTTGTTTATGAGATACAGCAGGTTTTGTTGATTGAGCCATACCCACTCAACTTTGTCAGCCAATTGTAGCAAAACGATAAGAAATATCGATAAAAAATATCAAACAACATTAAATGGAACTTTTGTTTGGCATGGTCCAGAGATTATCACGTGTGCCAAATTTGGTGTCAATTGAGCAAAACATGTCGGAGTAGGTATGAAAAAAATCTGTTTTGGAAAACATTAAAGATGGTGGAAAATCTAGTCAGGTGAAAATGGGCATGGTCAATATGGATGGATGGTCTCAATCAAAGGAATCCAGGGAAAAAAACAATTTTGGACATAGGATGTATGGTTCAAAAGTTATAAGCCAAACGTGAAAGTGATTATTACAGCGCCACCATCAGGTCAATAAGGGTTAATTGTATTTTTGGCAGTAAAGGGTAACATTTACAGTCTAAAAGGTTGGTTGCTGTAGCCCTTATGGTTTTTGAGATAAAAATACTTCAAACTTCTCTCGATTAGTTTTTCTCAATTTTCATGAAAATGGCTTGTGGCATTGGTAATAAAATGTCATGGTACTCCTCTCTGTATTGATTTGATGTGTGGTGCTTGGTGCTAGACCCACCGGTGTCGTAATTACTCTGACACTGGTGGGTCTAGCCTTGCCTTTGGCAAGCACACATAAATAAAATAACTGTGAACCTAAACGTTAAAAATTTGACATCTCAAGAGTTGCTGTTCTCTTACTAAAAGGGTTATTAGTTTGCACAACCACATGACAATTGATGTGTTAGTTTCCTGATTACTTATAGGGACAAAAATTGTGCGGACACTCCGAAACTGTCAAACAAACAACATCAGAACTTGACCTGAGTGTTCTTCTCCTGTAACTTGGCTTGTAGACAGATTTCAGCACTAAGGACAGCTCCACGCTGCCCGGAAAAAAAAACACAAACCACATCCTCTCACACCTCTCTCATCCTAGATCCATTCAGTCCCAGTTTCTTTTTGCGGCGTCTCTTTAAATGCGTTAATTGGATTGTGCTGGTTCTTTTCCACGGCTGACACAGAAACATTCACGAATGAATGCTGCGGCAGTGACAGTCTGGATAGTATGAGATGTTTCCACAGTGAGTCTGAGAAAATCCATGAATTGGATGTCGGCATATTGGAGTTACATATTTTGATGTAACTGGACCTTTTTTTGAGCCATAATTGTACTATATTTAGGTATAAATTACAACTTGCTTTATTCTTTTATTTGGCTAATCAGGTGAGCAAAAATGCCCAAATAAATTAGCTTTCGGTCTGCAGCTGATATGACTGTCATCTTATTGATATCAAATAATAATTGCTTTAATATACATTAATGATATTGGTAGTGATGTCTAAATTATGTCCAGCCAGGATGAAAGCACAACAATTATCAGTGACAATAGGTGTTTATGGAAGGACGAAATTAATTATCAGTAATTACAGTCTGCACAAACACCACCTGCAATCATCTCAAATAACTTAATATTTATGATATAATTTATTTATGTCGGGACAGAAGCTATATGTTATTTTTATTTGGTTCTGTTCAATTCAATATAACCTGCAGCTTCTTATGAAAAGTATCAGATGGTAAAATGGATTTGTAAAATGTAATCATCTCTAAAAATGACTTATGTCACGTTGCACAAACTTGGGCAAAGATTAGACAATCTTTCAGCAACTCCCCAGTATAATCATTAATATAATTAATCATTCAGCTTTCATCAGGTCTATGCTTTATGTAGCTTGGCTGAACAATGTCAGGTACTGTACATTTATCCCCACAGCGTCCAGTCTGAGCCAAAGCTGCATCTTATCTATGGATTAAAGTAAAATTTGTGTTATGCCTGCTGTCCTCAGACTTTGTTGTACCTGGATCTCAAATTAAATGATCTTTGTCGACCTCCATCAGCTCTGACTTTTCTTGGCATTTTAAAAATATGATTCTCATTTCAGTCCTCACCACATGGTGTCCCCGTTGGGCCATAATGAAAACTATTTTTCAGCCAGGATAAAATTTCTATATATATGAGAGGGAGACCTTTAGATATGATGTTCCTGTATTTGCACCGTGCAACCATGACATGAAGAAAACATGTTTCTACTAATATTAATGTAGAAATAGAGTTTAATTTTTAAGAGTGTGTTCTATTTATTTATTTTTTTAAAAATTTGGTCTTATTTTCTTAGTCAAAGAGCCATACCGGCAATTTTGCAAGTTTAAATCCAATACATACTACCCCACATACATGGTACATTACTGACATTTCCAGATCATCAAAACTAATTTATTTTTCCTGTTATTTTCTCAAATCTCCTAATCTTTCAAAATCAAATGTTTAGCTGATACACATAAAAATGACAGAAAATCTAATCAGATGGAAATACGTGTGGCCTATATAGCAGGATGTGTCTGGACCCAAGATTTGATTCTATAACTTACAGTTCAAAAGTTTTTGGCTAAAATGTAAAAGTGGTTATTACAGCACCACCAGCAGGCTGATCACCTCCAAAATGTAATCACTTCTTCTTCTTGGCATTATTCATCTGTCCATCCAGATTTAATCTAAATAACTTTTTGAGATATTCTGCTAACATACCAACAGACAGGCAAACAATTACAGGTGATCACAAAACCTTCTTGGTGGAGATAAAAAAAAAATCAATATAATGCATAAGCAGCTGGATCTGTACCTCAGCTGTGAAGGTGGTTCCAATCCTAGTATTACACTATTACACCCTCTCTGGTTTTGGTGTGTATGTGCTTATATTTCTTCAGACTTTTGCAGTATAAATTTACTGTAATATTGCTCTTTTGTTCAAACTTCATACAACTCAGTGAATGTACAAAATATAAGAGTCATCTGATGTTCTTACACAGGTGAAAAGTCACTATCCTGTTTGATTTTAGTCATTAAATCCATACTAATCATAAAGGAAGACATCTAGATAAAGAGAATCAGACCAGATATAGACTTTTAAACTTCGATAATCATCCCAAATATTGTATACATTCTATATATACTGTATGATAACTCAAAAAAAAAAAATACTACTGTGGTAAACTGTTGTGAGTGCTTGTATTCAATGACTTCATATGAATTAAAACTTTGATATATAATGTATACATAATAAATACCAGTGGAAATTGCTTTCTGTCTGCACAGAGACAACAAGGGCAGAAATCCACTTAACCGATTGTGATGAATATACATTATCTCTCTCTCTCCCTCACTCTCTCTTGAATTCCTTCCCCTCGCCATTGGGTTTATGTATGTATGATGAGGCACCCCTGAGACCGCCGTCATATGGTGTTTTATTTAGAGAAGCTCGTCTTCCCAGACCAGGCTTTTAGCGCAGCTGTAGTCTCTGACCCACTTCCAGACAGGACTAGAGCGAGGAGAAGGTGGGGGCTGAGAGGAGAGGAAGGAGGCGTAGGAGGCTGAAGGAGGAAAAAAGTAAAAGAAGTAGATCTGCAGGCCAGAGGGAGTCAATGGTAGAGGGTAGATGGATGAGCGAGGAAGACAAGGAGGGGAGATCAGGGGGATAATAGGGAGGTGTCAGATGGGAGTTGGGGGATAAATGATTTGGAGCTGTGGGCAATTTGTTCAAACTGAAAATGGGTAATAGAGAAGTAAATTGCTGCTGATACTTGTTTCCCTAAACGTTGTCCTTAACAATGGTAAAGAGAGAATGTAGCAATGAAACCTGCAGATTCTAAAATAAATAATGTGAACACATCAGGAAAAATGGCTCTTAAAGGACCATACCACTCATTTTGCTTGTTTGAGCCTAATATATTCAATTTTCATACACATAACGTTACTGATAATCATTTCCCAAAGTGGAACGATGAATTAAAAATGTTTTTCCCACCTTCCAGACACCATTGATTTCAACTCATTCTGGTACGCTATTAAAATCAATTTGTTGATACTTGAAACATTCTTGGAATAGGTATATACATGTATATTCAGGTTGGTTTTTTTTTTTTTGTTTTTTTTTAAAGTTTAGTAACTTTAGCATTTAAGTGCAATAAAAAGTGCAGAGTGAATGCATGTCTCCACTGGGGAATATAGTCCTAAGAAGACATGCGTTTATCGAAAAATTTAAATGACCGTGACTTCATAGTTTTGCGTAACTATTAGCAGGTGAAACATCGATTTTTAAGGTGGGTGTATCACTTGAATATTTGATTCTAAAAGATTAAGAGATTTTGCAAAATATCAAGAAAGCTGAAATACGGTTTTATCCTTTGGGACATGATTGTCAGTAACGTAACATGGATGAAAATTGAATATATTAGGCTCAAACATGCAAAATGGATGGTATGGTCCTTTAAGTAACAGAACCTCATTAAAACACTGCTGCAGACCTGAGTCATAAGGCTGAACGCTAATTAGCAGCAGTTTATCAGATTTACATGTAAGAGCTTTGCTCCAAAGTGTCCAAGTGTCAAAAATGTTAAGTTAGTTCAGGAAAATGGTCAACAAATGCCAAATATAAACAAAGGACCTTTGACCTTTGACCTTTTGACCTTAAACTGTTCTGAGAAAGAGGAACGCAGTCAGAATAAACAACAGGACATTCATATACAGTATATAGAAGGTCACTATACACACTGCATGATTAGTAAATTATTCAGGACTTCTTTTGTCTTTCAAAGAAAACACAAGTATTTTTTAATGAAACTTCATGAAAATGTAAATCTTATGGTGGGAGTGCTTATCAACTTTTCATTACATTACATCATTTTGTCTGACAGATTGAGTTCAGTGTAAATTATGTAATGCTGTTTTAAAAATCCAAAATATCATTAGAAATAATTCTTTATATTATATTATTAACATTTTGTTGACTGACAGAAAGGCACAGAGTGAGGCTGTAGGTTAAACTTTTCCCTCAGGCTTTTATTCTTGAAAAGTGGAAAGCCTCCTGAACATTCACACAGCAGAAAAGTAACATTTACACTTAAAGGGCCACACCAGTGATTTTGCATGTTTGAGCACAATAACTACCCACATAAAATGACTGTCCCCTTTATATTTGGGTTTTGTGTGTGTGTGTGTGTGTGTGTGTGTGTGTGTGTGTTAGCAGGCAAAACACTAAATTTTAAGGTGGGCAAATCACCTGAGCATTTGATTTTGAAAGATTATAAGATTTGGTAAAATAACACAAAAACTAAAATAAGATTTTATGTTTTGGAAAATGTTTGGCAGTAACGTAACTCATATCTGGTTAGTCATGGGGCTAAAACATGAAAATCAACTGTTATGGTCCTTTAATGTTATGAGTTTGGGTCAAAAAAAAAAAAAAGGAATNAAAAAAAAAAAAAAAAAAAAAATCCACTATGGGTTGGGCTCCAATCTGAACTGTAATGGATTCTACTGGCTTATACAGGTGTTTCTTTTATTTTGTTCACCCCTTCAAACACACACACACACACACACACACACAGCACTTCCCATCTATGAAGAAATGAAGACATGGAGCCTGTGAGACAGGCTTACCAGGAAATTTGAACGGGGAAATGGGATCGTACAAGCAGTGAGCGTATTCCAAATCTCAGCCCTGCAGCTTTTAGCTGCAGAAAACCTACGTTTCCTCCCTCAGGACGTTCGCTGAAAGCGATGACATCATTTTCAGGAGCTTGTGCGCTGAGCAACATTGAAACGTGTCTCTGTTCAAACTGCGGCTTGTAAAAGAATTTTGCTCTGCTGCCTCCTACTCCTCCTCCTCCCCCTCACAAAATCTGCCAGCAACTAATGAACAAAAAGATGTAAAATTCATGGGGCTTCATTAATTATTTAATATTAATAAGAAAAGCAGCATTAAAGGCTAAATGTGCTGGAGAAGTCAGACATGCTGCTAAGTGGGTCATGCTCTGACTCCAGTGCACATTTACATTTACTACACTGTTTTTTGTTGTTTGTTTGTTTGTTTTTTTTTTTTTTTTTTTTTTTNTTTTTTTTTTATTGATGTACCTTTTGGAAAATATTCTGCTGTGACTAACTCCAATTCATTTTACCCTTTTGATTAGTATTTGATCAATATCAGCTTTTGAAGGAGAATGCCAATGCTTTTGCTAAAATATGCCCTATAGAAGATGTCCTGCCCGCTTGTATGAAAGTTTTGAGGGAAAACTCAAACATTTTTATTAGCAAGAGACAAAGTTGCAATCAGATCTGATAAAGTCCTTGTCTATAAAAAAAAATGTCTCCGCTTCGACCTTTAGACAGTAAGCTGTACTTTTTTCTTAGCTGATTTTTTTTCCAAAACAATGTTATTTCTGAGAAGGTGGAAGAGCTTCTGAGAGATTAAGGGAAAATAAAAGTTCTCATTGGTAAGAATGGAAAGTCTAATGAATGATCATAATCTCATTTCTGAATTATCCAGGTTAGAGCTTCCAGATTAAAATCTTGATTATCTGATTTAAAAAAAAAAAAAAAAAAAAAAAATCTAACCTTGGTACCAATCTTACAAAGTCTAACCTTCATCAAGGTTAGCTATTTTTCCTATTTATCCTATTATGTAGGGTTGTATAGTTAAATGAGGGAGTTGTGGGTGTATGGTAGGCAGGGTGGGGGTGGTGGGGTGTTTTACTGTGTTTGAACAGAGTAATCCGTCGTCAGCAGTAAATCCAGGCTGAGAGCTTAAAGCCTCTCAGCCCAGTCTGCTCTGAGCGACAGGGAACATTAAGGCCACGATGCTAAAAGCATCTAAGTCTTCCTCTTGTCTTCCTCCATCGTGGCGCTGAGCCGGACCAACTGCCCGGCCTCCTGTGAGCTCTTCTCTCTCCACTTTGATCCATCCCACCACCTTTGACCAGCTCCTCTGCTGCTCTCTCGCTTTCTTGTGAGAATGTTTAACAGTTAAATCTTGACAAATGAACCATATTTTGTTGACAAGCTGATGGACTTTGCTCTTTACTGTAGTTTCAGTATTACAGAGAAACTACAAGTCAATGATTAGGGCTCGAAAGCCATTTATTGATGAAGGACCCAAGTGTTTTTGTAGAGTCGGTGAGGGCAGGATGCTCAGCTGATCAGAATGAGATCAGTCCACAAACACAGTCTCAGTTAATCTGTCAACAACACAGAAACGCTTTTCTCTAAAATTCACCATGGTGAAAATGTGTGTGTGTGTGTGCCTGTGTTCATTCATTAACATTTGGATCAATGTGTGTGAATGCAGAATAATGCATATGATGCCATTTTTTCATAGGAGGAAGGCTGTGTTGGCTGTTAATTCAGCATAACTTTGGAATTTATCAGAGACAAATGAAATAGTGGAAATGATTTAGCTAAAAAAAACCAAAAAAAAAACCAAAACACTTTTGAGGTAGCCTGCTGTAACTGAGCAATAGAGTCAGAAGATGCTGGATTTCTGAGGCTGATACTTTTATTTAACTTCCAAATTAAAATATCAGCTGATATTCAGGAATCCCTCGAATCTGGTTACTGAAGAGTTAAGATGAGTAGAAGGAATCGTGATATTTTATCCCCATGTTGATATGTGCATGGGTGACTGACAATACCATGAGATTAGAGGTAACTATAAACATCTGAAAATTCTTTCTTTGATTCCAAAAAATGCAGTTAATACAAGCATAATACATTTGCAGCATATACAAAGTTTGCCAATGCTGGTAACTGGCATGCAGCATTACATGATCTATGTTTCTAGCCCCACCCCACCACCACCACCACCAACCCCCACCAACGACAGGCACAAACACACACAAAACTGAACACACTGTATTAACTTCCAAATTTACTGATATGCATTTTAACTTCAATTCAACAACAAATGTATTGCATGGCTGTCTGGCTTTAAAAGTTAAAAGTAAAAACTAAAACCACTCAGATTTAGTTGAAAATGGCCGCTGCTAGGCTGTATACTACTGGTTGCTAGGCAACCACAATAACACAGTGAGCTTGTTTTCATTCGACCTCAGTCGGGTTTTAAGGGAAAACTAAAGAAACTAATTAACTTTAACACAGCAGAGGGAAACTTTGGTGAGAAGCATGGAGTACATATATTTTAAAATTAGAAATAATGACCTGGCTGGAATAAAAGTCTGGTTCTCTCTCTGCAGTTNAAAAAAGGACCTGCCACTATTTGAACATTTATGGTATGCTCATAAGGAAGGAGATAGTATGGGGATTTTTCTGTAAAATGGATTAACGGTGACAAAAGCTAATCATGGGATCTTTTTAGGACATGTTTGCCTTTAAAAGGCTGGTAAGGTTACAAATTTATTCCATGTTTTAGTAATGTTTTGGTCAGCGGTTTGACGACATCATTAATTGTGTGTGTTTAGTTAAAAGTGAGTAGCTTGTTGAAAACTTTATCGGCATGTATTCTGGGTTTTTGTTGCTGTCTTATTTCTGTGTTAGTAAGTTTTTTTGGGTTTTTTTTGGTGAAAAAGAAATGTGTAACATTTTAAAATGTTTGTAAATGGCTATTACTGCAGACAAGGCGTTCTGGTCTGTGAAAACAGAGGCTTGTGTGTTTAACACTTTATTAATTATAAACTGACCATAGCAGGCATAAACTTGCAATTTTTCACGTTTGTTTTTTAAGTGGTATTGATCATTTGGAGATGTGAATTTTGACAATTTAGTTATTTGTTTCATTTATTCATCACTTTGTCTCATGTAAACAGAGCAGGATGGCTAGTTAAATAGCAATTGTGGATTGCTGTGGATTAATAACCTCCCACCCTGTTATGAGTGTGGTCATAGGTTTATGTACTGAAGTTGCATCTTCCTCTCCAGTGTCTTTTTTCAAGTAACGGGTCATGAAGTCCCCAGCACCTCTGCTCTCATTTTCTCTTCTTCATTTTTCTTTTCTTTACTGAGCACCTGACTTTTGCTGACTGCTCATTTTGAGAGTTTACAGGCGGCAAGAGTGGGGTAAACTTTTAACTGTGCTGTGCGTGCTGAACCAAATCATTTTCCTCTTAACAGGGAACATTAAATTATTTTAGACCGCTCTCTGGCAGGAAAAATATGGGGAAATGCAACTTACAGGTTTTATTTGATTCTCATATGCTCAATAAAGTTTTTATATATGACCATATTTGGCAAAAAAGAAATCCTAGTAAATTACCATATATGCTCGAGTATAAGCTAAGCTTTTTTTTTTGTTTTTTGTTTTTTTTTTACCAAATTTCACATTGCAAATCGGGGGGTCGGCACACGAGTAATTCAAATCGGATCCCAGAGAACGAAATTTCTAGGGGTGGAAATACTACCCATTACCATTACCCATGGAAAATAGTTTAAATCATACCTTAGAATGATGTATTTTCTGACTAAACATCTTATTCAACACATTTTGTGGTGGCCAGTAAGCCGTGATTATGGTAATCAGCTGCTGAAATAAATATCACAGGTACCAGTACGTGGATTATTTTCAGAATATCAGAGGAGTACTATGACAATACCCAGAAAAACAGGTAATTTGCTGAACAAATAAATTGATGGAACAACATCAGGGNACTATGACAATACCCAGAAAAACAGGTAATTTGCTGAACAAATAAATTGATGGAACAACATCAGGGAGGATGCGGGTTTCTTTAAAAATCTAAATTTGCAGGTCAAAATCTGGGGGTTGGCTTATAGTCTGGATTAGTTTATAGTTGAGTATATACAGTATATGATGGCAAGAGGGGANCCCCCGCCAGGGCCTGGGACACCTAACTCGGTTGTCCATCTTGTCTGCGGCCCTGTTTATAGCAAAGTTTGAGGAGCCGATATTTAACTTTCCATATTGACTATAGTCACAGATACAGTACCAGGTTTGATAAAGTTTTGTTTTATTAAGTATTTTCATATTTAATGATGCATATTTGTTATTTCAAATAAATAAATAACCATCAACAAAGTTTTCTTTTAACATTTTGCTGTTATCTTTACCATTAAATGTAAGGTTTAGTCAGCTGCATCTTCAGCTGCAGCCTCCGGTCACTGAGGGGTTAAACGCCGGTTGGTTTCGTGGAATAGGAAGTGGGTGGTAGGAGATGAGATGAGCGGATTTTATAGCAACCACAGACCATTTTACCGAGAAAACAATAATGATGAAGAGCGACACCTTTAGTATCACACATCACATCACAAAGCCGTGAGAGAACGGGAAACGCACCGATTTATCTCCCAGAAGCCGAAACGTGAAGTAACCGAGCTGCTTTCAGGCGCCGATTTGTGTGTGTGCATCTTCCACCGTGTGAGGAACGTATAGACCCCCAACAGATGCCCACTCATCTCGCCTTTTTTCACTGCACGGATGCTCCGACGAGGAGCGGACGCGTTGTGATGCTGAGATGGTAGTTTGCCGTGCATCGCGCACGCCGTGAACTCTGTGCACATGCATGCACCGCACACATGCGTGCTGCAAGCGACCGTCCGTGGACTCCTGTAGTGGATTTCTGCTGTGAAACGTTTTGCAGACCGACAAAGACTGATGATGACAGAAGCTTTTAAAGGATGACGGCAGCTTTTGTGCAGAGTTTCTGAACAGATGCAGAATAACCGGTGCGATTATTTAGTAAAGCTGTATTTTTTATTATTATTTTTTTTATTGAGAAATTAGATGTAATCACAGCGTAACTGGTCAGTCTCGATCTTATCTCTGGTGTGAGAACCAATGCGTTGAAATCCTGGAGTGTTTGTGGTTTCTTCTCTCACTATCAGTGTCTGATCTGGATCCAGAGTTGACCCCCGCTGTGCTTCCTGCCGCTTATTCAGCAGGTCATCTGGCTGATCGGAGCCCAGTCATGGACTAGACGGCCAGCATGGGATTTTGGCTCGGGTTGAGCTCAGGTCGCCAGTGGTGGAAAGGCAGATATTGGCACTCTGGCCACATTTGATGTTGTTGTTGTTTTTTACATGTAAAGCCTCAGATTGGGAGCATCATTCCCCTCTAATCATGGTAGCATCTTAATTGCACCATTTATCGTTTTATTTGGTGGTAAATGATGTCAGCGGCAGACTTTCCTCCAAACATTTTTGTTTAGTACTGACCTCATTGAAAGGCATTCCAGATTCGTTTTTGTGGCCCGTTTACTTGAAAACCACAGCAGGAACAAGAACTTTATACAGGTGTGAACCGGATCCGCACCATGGACGATTCCGGGATCATCCGAAGGCGGAGGATGCAGGTGAGAGTTACTTAAGCTCCTATATGTTCATATCAGAATCATTAACCTCTTAAACTCTTTCCCTTGAAATTTTACTTAAAATATATGTATCATTTATACGTATTTACACAAATTCAGCCTGACATACCTGGTATCTTTTTTAAACTTTGGGATCTCCAGTGGAAATTTAAATAAAGTTGTGTTTCTTTGAATGAAGTCTGGACCAAACACCATGGATTTGCAACAATGGAGACAGCAACATTTAAGAAGTTAAAGGACCATACCAGTAGTTTTGCATGTTTGAGCACAATCTATACAACCTGGACATGTCATGTTACTGACAACCATTTTTCCAAAACATACTATTGGAGCAGTACATTTTAGAATTGTTTTGCCTACCTTCCAGACTGCCATTCATTTCAGTTCATTCCAGTACAAAAAAGTAAACAGTGGGTTCCCTCCGGGTGCTCCGGCTTCCTCCCACCTCCAAAGACATGCATGTCAGGTGAATTGGGAACTCTAAATTGCCCGTAGGTGTGAATGAGAGTGTGAATGAGTTTGTCTGTCTCTGTGTCAGCCCTGCGATAGACTGGCGATCTGTCCAGGGTGTACCCCACCTCTCGCCCTATGACCGCTGGGATAGGCTCCAGGCCCCCCGTGACCCTCTACAGGACGAACGGGTTTAGAAAATGGATGGATGGATGGATAAACAGTAAAATAAACTTGTAGAGACTTGGAATGTGCTTGAGATATGTAATCCATCACAGCAAACACATACTTTTTTTGTTTGTTTTTTTTTTTACCAAGTAACTTTATTTAACTGGTCCAACACAGAGCNCACATACTTTTTTTGTTTGTTTTTTTTTTTACCAAGTAACTTTATTTAACTGGTCCAACACAGAGCTGCATGGAAGAAAATGTATATATCCGCCAGGGAATATAGTCCTAGAAGAACACAGCTTTTACCATAAAGTCAAAAGGACCATCCTTTCTACATTTGGACGTATGTGTTAGCAGGTGAAACATTGAATATTAAGGTGGGTTTATCACTTGAACATTTGATTTTGTAACATTAGGGGATTTGACAAAATAACAGGAAATCTAAAATATGATTTTATGTTTTAGAAAATGGTTGTCGGTAATGTAACATGTATGAAGGTAGTATTTTTGGGCTTAAACATGCAAGACTACCAGTATCTTTAAGATAAAAAGAGAACATAATATGCAAGTCAATAAACAATTTTCCCCAAAGTATCAATACTCATGTAGGCTACAATGATTTAGGGTGATGAAAAGATGTCATAGTTTGCACTAAATTACCAGTTTAGTAGCTACACCTGAACAATCTAATGCAATCTGATAAGCAGCTCAGCAATAAATTCTGTATTTATAAAGCATAATGTTCAGTTTTTGTTGGCACTATGCTATGTCAGAAGTGTTGGTTCAACTTTGTAGTAATTGCTGAGGCTGTATTTTGTGGCACTGGTGTTGTGTTGCACAGAATTATCGTGAGAGGTGTTTCTAATGTTCGGGCCCACTATTGTATCTAAGTGCATATCAGCAAAATATTAGCAACATATTTCAATATAATGCAGTATATCTGATATTTTGAATAAATGTCCACACACCAAACTACACCTTTAGCCAATACTTGTAGAAATGCTTTAGTAGGCTCATAGGATGGGTTTATAAAAAGCAGACTGAAAAGGCACAAGGCCATAAATAACTGAATAAATAACAGGTTTAGACCAGGGTTAATTGAATTAATAGCAAGCTGCACAAAAAGCACCATTTAATCGATAAAGCCTTTTCTTGCACGTGTATCCACATAATTTGATGTGATTTCCAAAAAGAAAGCTATATTTTTAGTGGAGTGGATGACGTACCTCTTTCTCAGTTTTAGCTTCATAATGACATGTCTGCATGTCTAGAATTGAACTAAAACTACCAAAAGTTGCCTGAGTAGGTGAATTAGCTCATTCTGTTGCAATTTGCATGATGTAGCCACTTAGCCCATATGTTGTACATTAAGAAAGGCACTGCAAGGCATAGTTAAAAGCCTTATAGGGACTTTTCTATGTGTGCGTGTGTGTGTGTGCACGTGCATTAAATGAATAAAGTGAAGCAGGCAAAGCTTTCTATGCAGATCTATTGTCTGTTAGGCCTCTTTTGCTTCCTTGTGAAGTCTTTTATTGGCCAAGATTATCTGTGCCAGTTGATTGGTCATCATTGGTTAGACATAAACCACAGGTAGTAACACTGGAAATTTTCCTGTGCAAATGTTGTTCACTTGGTAGAGCATGACATTAATAACAGGTTGAAGGTTCCACTCCCACTGCTGCTGCTGCTGCTACCCAGTAATAATGGTTATTCATCCTCTGGCACTCGTTTGTAGAAAAAAAAAAATGGTTATTTGTAATTTCACAGATGAATCCTCAGCAGTTGTAAACTTGTTATGCAATTAAGGAGTAAATTCTGAATTCTTGTTATAAAGAACCACAAATTCCATTCTGTCAGCATTATTCCACCCATTATGAAATTACACAGTATTTGCGTTAAACCGTTCCAAACATTAAAGGAGGCATTTTAAGTTTGTTATTTTCCCTCATGTGTTGTAGTGTAATATTGGTTGAAAGTTGCAAAACCTGAGGTTGACACATACAGAAAGGCATCCAGGAAGACAAACCCATAGGTTCTGTCTTGAAAGCTTCAATTTTGATTAGTTGTTTACCTCTGTAACATGTTTATGTTATGTAACATGTACATGTGACGTATTTGAATTTACCTGCCTACACGTCAGATGAGCGAGGGTTTGCTCAGCATCCATGTTTCACAGTTCACCGGTGTTACTACTTCAGGCCTGACATAGCTGGCCAATCAGAGTATTGCAGGCTTTATCTAAGATTACTTGTTTTCACTCAGTGTGCACAGCAGTGCTGCAACCAACAAAGGAGAGTCAAAGCAGATCATTGTGTTTTTTTCACATAAAAGCAAAAGTTAAAAAAAAACACTCCCCTAAATACTTACTTTACTTTATTCTGTTTTCACATATAACACCAAAAATACAAGAATTCATAAAACAGAAAAAAAAAGAAGAGAAATGTGAAGGTGAACTGCAAAAAAAAAAAAAAAAAAAANAAAAAAAAAAAAAAAAAAAAACCCACAGGGGGCTTAAAATGAAAAGAAGAACATAAGAAACTGTATAATATGTCCCCTTTCATAACATGGACGTAGAGAGTTAGCAGTAAAGGTGAAAAATTTGATTCTTTTTATCTGAAATCTTTTCAATCAACTTGAAGATTATTTCACCAAATTATTCAGTGACATCTCAGTTTTTCTGAAAATGATGTGTACCAGAGCTAATGCTAAGCAGTAAAAGGCTATGCTGAGCTTGAACTGATGCCTTGATGTAAAAATAGTTTAAACATGCCAACAAACTATTTTGTCTTTTGTATATTGTCATATGTATCTGTCATTGCAACAGCACAACGAATGTCATCCAAATTCTCAAAAGAAGAAGTCTCTATTCTACTTAAATGTATGGTAAAGATTTCCTATCATTTCTTAATCTCTCTGACATGTAGACCGAACACCTTGACAATGTTGCCTCTCTGTAGCTGTGGCTTTTCCCCATGTGGTCCATTTTAATGCTACAATCCCCATAGGTATTATGAGTTTGTATTCCTGCTGGTGATAGTTTCTACCCTCTGTACCTGCAGGGGATAAGCGGGTATATAGAATGGATGGATGGATGGACAAATAGATGGAAGTAGGCTCATGAGAAAATAGCAGAAATTTATATACCTGGATCTGGATTGTCGTCAAAAGCTAATCCCTTGTTCCTTGGCTCATGAGCTGAATTCTCATCAGATCTCATTAAAATCTGGTAACGAGTTTTTGACACTGACATTAATGACATTTCTTTAATGATCCTCCGTGTCTACAGGTTGATTTCTTTTTCATGAACTTTGGCAAAGTTCAGTATGTAAAAAAAAAAAAAAAAACCCAAAAAAATGTAGAAAATGAATTAGGAAAGTAACTTAGCTGAACTCAGCAATTATGTTAGAAATATTTCTCAGACATTAATGTTGGCTGAATTTCAGATATGAATATCGATCACTTCTGTGAAAAAAAAAGGGGGGGGNGTTGGTTTGATATGAACCTGCAGCCACAAACACACACACAGACAGAAGAGACAGAATCAAATCACCAACATGAACAGCATGAACTTCACACTCATAAACTAAAATCAGCTGGACGAAGGGACACATGGACACTCGTAAACTTACACTCAACACACACACACACACACACATGCACCTACAGGGAAATCATCAGAGTCAAACTATGCTTGTTTTTAGTCAGATTCAGAGTATGTGTGTGTGGTGTGTGTGTGTGTGAGAGAGACTCCTGTGTATTCATCTATCCAGTTGACTTCACTTGGATGTACACTCTTGTTTGAGTATATGAGTGAGGTTTTTTTTTTCATCTTACTGCACCTGTATGTGTGGGTGTTTATGTGTGTGCATATTACATTCATGCTTATACGTACATATCAAATTGACTGCCATCCCCCCACTCTGCTCTCCATTTCCACTGAAGTGGTCGATATCCATATCTCAGACAGAGGAGGTCTAAATGCTGAGGATGTGGCACAGTTGTCAGGCCCATTAGCAGGCCTAATGGTGGCCTAACAGCCCTGTTGCCCTCAGGGAGGAAGACCAACCACCAGCAGCAGGACGGGCTGAAAGGGCGTGGGTTTGNGGGGGGGGGGGGGGGTGAGACGAGGCCCAGACAGCAGCTGTGGGCTACATCGTAGACCCCATTTAAGTGGCTATTACAATATCTGTATCACTGGATCTACTTTCACACCAGAGGGAAATCTACCAAGGAGGGAGTAACAGACATGAGGATTGAGTGTTCATATACAAAGAAAATATCTGTGTTTTATACAGTCATGATCATTTTTATTTGCATCTAATTTCAATACATCATGAACACATTTCTGTTAAAAAAAAAAAAAAAAANTAAAAAAAAAAAAAAAAGTACTAAAGTCTGATATCCAGCACTTTAGGTTTAGCTTGAATTTAAACAGATTTGTCTAAAGGTCAGGCCTAAATGTGGCTCCACTCTGGCAATGATGTCTACATTGATTTATGTGCTCGCTTACTGCAATCATTAGGAACGAATGATCCATCCTTCAGCCATGGAGCCATTTTCTTGTCTCTTTCTCTCTTTGTCTCTTTCCATCTGTCTCTCTCTTTCATACTCACCCTCCGTCTTACCAATCGTCTGCCTGTATCCTCTCAGCTTCCTGTCCATGTGTCCTCATTTCTCCTCTTCCTCTACACTCTCTTCATCTTCGTCCTGGCAGTTCAGCTTGACACAACTGGCACAGCGTAGTGAGTTCATGCATTTGGCATCTAAGATGTCATTGTCATTGCAGTGGAAGTGCTATCAGATGCTTTTCTCCTGCCAGCCTGTCTGGTTTCAGCTTTTCAGATGAATAAGGTCGCATACATTGTTTGGATGCTCATGATTGATGCTTATTTATAGACTGTCAGTTGTGCTACACCTGTTGTCCGGCTTTGGGAACTGAATGATCATACATCAAATGCAGTTTATTAAGCATAGCAAGTACTATTTTGGAAACAACTGCTTATACTGACTCTTATGTCAAATTATTCAGGTAACACAGTAAACCTGCTTCCTAGAACAAGCTCCTGTTTCCTGATCAACATCATGAGGCAAATTCTGACCCAACTTCAAAACTAACTTAGCAACTACTTTTTCTGGAGCTATCTGTGCATTCCCACTGCACTTAGTAATGTGAACATTATGGAAATCAGAGCAAATGACGTCTAAGTACGACAGCTGCCTCATGTCCATATGCACCAAAACAGAAGCAATGAAGGGAGACTGAAGAGATTCTTTTCTTTGTTCTTGTGATTTCGTGAATATCCCACAAAGTCTTCAAACCTTCCTCATGCATGGCTCATTGTTTATAAAAAATGGCGGTTGTCTGCCAGTCTGGGCTTGGAGAAGCTTGTGATGTTCAGTCTTGCTAGAGCTTCACCCAGCTGAAGCATTTGCGGTACTGAAACAGGTCCTGGTTCCTTGGTGCAAAACAAAGGAAAGTTCCTAAAAATTTTCCTGTGGTGCTAAAAGCACGATGATGATTCGTGGCATCATCATCCATTCTGTGTCAGTACATTTGGTTGTATTCAGCTGAGGGAGAACTTCTGAATTAAGATGAGTCATTTCATCTCAGCTAATTGAAGCTGATTGTGCAGTTCAAAGCAGTTTTAGATGCAAGGAGCGTACGTACACTTAACCTATATGCTTTGTGCAAACACACACAATACACACACACAAAAACACAAGAGTCATACATGATGTCTCATACACCTCTCAGTTGTAGGAGTATGGATTATGCTTATGCCACTCATAGACACACATGCATGCACACACACACAGTAGCATAATTTGTCCAATATTTTGTTCTGGGCATTGTTCCCATTTCCAATATGCTAAGCACAAGGGATAAGAGTGTGATCACTCCAGACGTGCAGCTTTCTTTGTCACTTGCTGCCATCCCCACTGCTTTATTCTGCCTCACGACATCCTGCTGGTGTCATAACTACTCCGAAAAGGTGAGTTCTTTTTGTACCAAGAGAGCAAAGTACACTTGGAAGTAACAGATCTGGGCCAGAATGTGTTTGGGAAGAATAGCTTTAAATATTTGAGCTACTTTATGTTGGCTTCGTCATCTCTAAGCTGAGAACAATGAGCACTTATGAAGATCTGACAATATCCCTCTGCAGTATTTTGCAGTTTTACTTGAATTTGGCTTTTGTCATCTAAAAAGCTGTGCTGTGAAAATTCTTTACTGGACAGCAACAAATTTTAGCATTTCTGCTAAGTCTGTAAACATTAAAAACTCTGAAAACTGTTTTTAGGAGTTAATTCAAATTGAAAAGTGAACAAGAAGTACATCTGACCCTCAACAGTAACACAGCTAAACCTGAAGATTAAAGTGTGATTCATACATTTCAGTAACATCATATGGTTTTACAGTTTTATGACCAATGAATTCGATGCTTTTTGGTAAAATCTGATGGCATATTATATACTGAAGAATTGAAGATGTGACATTTGTCCTGCAGTCAGCTATCAGTTTGTTTCTGCTATCAGCTGCTGCATGTCAACATTTTTCTTTTCTTTAAGTTCCTTCGTGTTCTCCTCAGGTAAATATAAACCAAAAAGCTGTAGACATGCGATGCAACAGTCTTTCTTTGCTTGTCTGGGAGAGAAAGTTGTTTTAATCTGTCAAGGAGGTGTGTGTGTGTGTGGATAAATATACTTAAGTTGTGTGTGCAAATCCTATATTTTGTTCCACCTTTCCGTTCACTTACCTATTTTTCCAGCATCAGATATTGATGCTGTATTATTGTAGCACTGTATGGTTCCAGTGAATCATCACAGTTTTTGTATCCATGACGAGGAGGACAGAAAATGTTTTTCAATGATGAACAATATGAAATAATGATTATCCACACCTATGATTCCTTTATATCCTTTATATTCTGTTATATATAAAAAAAGTTATTATGTGGTTTCACTTCCTGTTCTACATGCCAAGGTCTGCTGTAACGCTTTTCTGGTATGATCATTCTCATAGAATATAAAAGCATTTACACAGATTATTGATTGTAGCTCCAGTCTGAGGAATAAAAGTCAAACAAAGATAAGACTGATTCACGTAAATGAAAGTGGTGAGTTAAAGCAGAGTTTGTGTGTGTTGATTACAGACGTTCAGTCAATTTGTGGGATGTAAACTGCTGACCTGCAGTAAGTAAGTGTGTAACTGTAAATGTCCTTGATGATATAATACCCATATGTTCTCCCTCGCTCATGCTGGCTTCATTTTCTAGTCATCCACCTTGATATCCAGGTCAAGTTAAATTTATGCGTACAGCCAAATATCATATACAGTGTCTCAAAGAGCTTTACAGGCCCACACACCAATGGTTCCTGACCCAGCCCAAGCTCTGTTAGAAGACAAGGAAAACCTCCCTAAAAAAAAACAAAAAACAAAAAAAAACTTAATATCTAAGGAAAAAAAAGGAAGAAATCTCAGAAGAGTAGATTCAAAGAGAGACTCCCTCTCCTTGAGCGGCCAGGTGTGCAACAGGAACTGCCGGTGTGGAAATAGGGAAATTTGCAAAGACATCGAAAACAATGAAACATTACAGGATGATATAAACGGCAAATAAGCAATGATCCAGGAAGAGGATCCAGAAAGATGTAGTCAGTATGAAATCATTGTCATGCTACTTCAAGATATGACATGAATGTCCACTTGTGCAATATCCACAAGTGGGAGGATAGTCACTTTTCGGAGAAGGTGTATCCTAGGATTGTGTGGCAGCCTCTCCGTCTGCAAATCTTTCGGCATGGATATTTCAAGATCTATGTTTTTTTCTGGGAAAGTGGGTGTAGTGGGTGTTGGGTTTTACTAACGGTATCGCAGGTTGTCATGGCCACTTGAATTTGAAGCAAATATATTTTTAACTAGACTGACCAGTTACGTGGCAACAACACGTAGAGTAGCTGTCTGCTGTATAGACGGTGAGAGGGAGCAGGTGTTGAGGTTTATCCATTAGCCATCGCTAACGCCACATGTCCATCTACACACACACACACACAGTCCATACGACACCCGTGGGGCCTCTCAGCCACTCTGGACGAGGTCACTTCCTCTTGATGATGTCACTCATTGGCTGTCCCAGAAAGAGCTCACTGTGATGGATGATGTCACTCGCACTTACTGAACAGTTGCTGCTCGTCTGCCGTCATATGATATACCCTCGCTATGCCAGCCTCATTGGCACAGTAGGTAGCCAAAGGTTGCGAGTTCGAGTCCCTGATGGTTTATACTGTACATCAACTGTACTGTTTCTCGAAATATAATACCAAAGAGAAAGTAATTACAATACAGCTCTATCACGTTAACACATTCAACAACAGTTAATTAGCATTTACACTTGATAGCCATTACACTAGCGTAGGTTTCATACCTCACTACCCTTACTGGCAACCACAACAGAACACATGAGCTATTAAACTTAGATGACAAAATAAAGCCCACAGTGGTTTCCTGCACACCTTGAATTATACAGATTTTACAAGAAATTAGTGTGTCTGTCTTTCCATTTTCTTTTTGTTGTTGTTGTCAATATCCGCTAACAACTACAGACTACATTCCTTCAAAATAAGACTTTAGTTGTGACAGGAAATGCTTAGATGGTCACGTTGAGGTGAAATTTTTGTTAGGAAATTCAGTTTTGTCCGAGTCTGGATTAAATTGTATCTCAGTCCAAATGCGGGGCACGTTCTGGTATTGGGCATGAGGGGGTTTAAACTGTACAGGTGTAGCTGTTGCTAAGTTTGTGATACCTACACTAGCTGGACTGCTGCTGTTAGTTCTGTCCCCAGAGGAGTTGTTTAGAATGTCATCACATGCCATTTTATGTATCCTTTGTTTAATGTTGAAAGACAAACATAAAAATTCAGAAATATTTCAGCATACAATATATATGTCTGGTAAATGCAACCATGATAATTTAACAGTTAAAAAATAAAGTAGCATGTAGTATGATTGAATAGTTTCTGCATGATTACTATGTTTCCATAAATGCATTTTTGCACAAAGATCATCTTTATTCTATTTCAGGACATTATAATGATAGCCATAATTGTTTCAAGATGATATTGGAAAGCCTCGGTCAGCACAGTGTGATTTCTTTAATGCTTCTTTACAGCATAGCAGGGGTGCTGCTGCTCTACTGGTTCCCCATCATTTTATGTCAAAAGCAAATATTCATGTTTCACAGCACTGCAAAGTAAATTGGGTGAGTTTAGGCAGTGAGCTTGTTTTGGGTTTGTTGGAAGATGAGAACTCCAACTGTCAGGCCATGTTTCTTCGGCTTGGGGTTTTTTTTTAGGTTTTGTAGTGCTTGTTTACTTCTACATGGATTCAGCGAGAGAGAGAGAGAGAGAGAGAGAGAATTCAGGACTGTTCATGTCTGACAGGATGAAATCCTTTTCTGGAAAACCAATTACAGCCTCTCCTTTCTGTCTTTTTTCATCTCTCTTTCTTGTTTGTTTTTAACTTCTAGCCCTGCTGCGGTTTGCCGCTTGGATTCTTTTCATTTCACAGACATGATGTGTCATTAATTCTACTCCTAGTAAAACAAAACAAATGATAATATCTCTAAAGCACAGACACCGCGCTGTAGGAAATTGCTTGAAGACAGTCCAGTTGCAGGCTGACAGTAGAAATGGACAGTAACTTGATCCCACCTCAGACTGGTGTAAAATGGAATCAGATTGGGAATAGACGGGCAACAAGCAGAGTAATTCTCCATGAGATCCATCCCAGTGGATCCTAATCACATCAGAGTCTTTGTTGTTTGTGTCCCAGTGTTGTAAATTTAGCTGCTACAAGTTTTTAAAATTCACTTTGGCTCCACTCAAGCTGGTGGTTCCTGAAGCTCCGGGAGGGGGAGGGGCTTCTGTGCTGCTCCTTAAACATGGACCAAAGATGTTATTCTGTGTCTTTTTCTGCATTTATATGTTGAATCACGTTGAGATCACAAAAAAAAAAAGACATACCCACAAACTCACACACACACACACACACACAAGCCCCTCCCCTCTCTATGATGGAGCTTTTTGCCCCACTTCCAGTGGCTATTCTGAAAAGATATAAAATACGGCGAGATCTCAGACCAAGTTGGACAGGCTGCGTCAGATGAAGCATGGCGACCTTAACATTTCAACATAGTGACTTGCAGGGTGTAGCTTCCAGGTGTAGCTTATGTACTTAAAAAGAAAGGGTGTTTTTTTGCTTTGTAAGATAATAGTGCAATGTTAGGTACATTCTCGGTTCAGTTTAACTGCACGACGCAGAGCCATTAGTAGGTTCCAACCACCAGAAAATATTCATATCTTTAAGAATATTTCATTCAAAGTTCAGCAAAGGCAGGTGAAATGGTGCCTTGGCTTTTGTCAATGAGAAATGTCAGGTTGTCTTGATGGTTATGATGCTAGTTAGCATCACCAAATGTTGACTAGCATACTTTTTATCACCTTGCATGTATATTTCAGCAGAGGATTAAAGCAAATTTGTAAGAGAAACACAAAATTACTAGTTACTATTTCAAGGTTAGCCTTATTTGCCTTATATCAAACCCCAACAAAGGTGATCTGTCACACTGAGGGTTCTAATGTAAATTGTAAGTTTGGTTATTTTGGCTTCAAATGTTTTGGAAAATTATGAGTTGGTTATTTTTTGCACATCTTTGATAATAATCTGTTCTGTGTGTAAAAAATAAATGAAGAGATAAAACACGTTTAAAATAAAATAAACGATAAGAAAAACATCAGCAGTTCTTTATAAAATTCCCCATTCTTAATTGAGTAACCTATCAGACATGACTAACAATAAGTATGTCAGTATAATTAACTTGATCTCTTTCAGTTTCAAATTAATTATGATTATTAACCATGTTTTAAGGAAAGGATTTGTGAATTAAAAGGAATTGAGGTGTTATGTTACTTCACAATTCATCAACTCGCTTATGTAAATCCCCTGCCTATAAACGCTTTGTCCTTTTGTAAAATTTTACATTATGTGTAAAATTTAAATCACCAGTCTAATATTTCTCTTCTCCACCTCTTCCATTTTCTGTCTTTCTTTCTCTTTCTCCCAGAAGGATCTACCTCTTCCCCGGAAAAGTAGCAGGTGAGTTCACGTTTATGTTTGTGTGTTTCTGCATATATTTTCTATGTATATGTGCAACTTCCCACCCAAAAATGTTAGAGGTGAGTTTGTATGTTGGTTTGGTGTTTGTGTGTAATGTGTGTGTTTTAAGTCTCAGGGTTTGCACTGGCTGTGGAATTTCTGGAATATGCTGGAATTTAAGGACATGTTTTCCAGACAGAGAAAGACAAGGAATTCGATGCTGTGGGGAAATGAGAAAATATCAGGGAGTTTTACACGTATATATTAGTGAGGAAACAATCAATTAATTCTTCATCAACAAAAATGTGAATAATTCATTTTAGTCATTAAAAATTAACAATGGCAAAATTGATTTTCAGAGTGACAATTTGTTGCTTTTCATGTCTTGGTTAGAAAAATTAAGCAGTCTCAGGATGTCGCTGTGGGCTCTGTGAACTTGTGGTGGGCATTTGTTGCTATTATTATACATAAAATCATGAATTAAATAACAGAAAAAAATAGATTGAATCATTAGTTCCAGCTCTGTAATATACCAGAATAAATTGTACTTGTTCTATATTGTATAGCCATGATATGGAAGCCAGAACCTCTCAAACGTTTTGAGAGGAAGTCACAGGAAAGTGTTTTTCTGCAGGAGCTTCGACTTCAACTTGCAGCATGTTTCAGCGTTGCTTGAGCCATTTTCTCTGTTAGAACTTCTCAGTCGGTCCAATCTGTTGCACCACTGAGCTGTGCAATGGCCGGAGGGTTTGGAGAACAGAGAGTGAGGCTGTGTGATGTGTAGCAGACACGAGTTAACCCATCAAACTTTTAGAGAAGATAGAGAATGACTGACCTTCTGCATGCTGGTTTATGGCATTTATGCTTTATTAAGGCATCAAACGGTGGGGAATGACAAGAACACGGAGACGCTAAGGCGTCCTGTCATGATGTCTGAGTTTTCACTGCCAGAATAAAAACACAGACTCTCATGTCTCAGATTGCTCTGACATGATGAACGTTTTTGCTCATTTCCTGTATTTCCGTATTTTTTATGTTATTGTATATCATTTTTCATGGCTTTTACTAGGCCTACTTTTTGAAATTTTGACAGTTTTAGTTAAGAAGGAAGAAGCAGCAGGAAAATTAAGCTGCAGTTTCATTTAATTTTATTATACAGACAGTCCCCGGGTTACAAACGAGTTCCGTTCCCATGGGTGTTCGTAAGTCAGATTTGTACGTAAGTTGGAACATCAAGGTGCATGTCTAGCATATATATTTTACTTAGGTGCGTATCTAGTGTATATATTTTACCGTTCTATGCATAAGAAACCAGATTTACATTTTGGAGGCATGGTTATGAAGGTTACAAAAATGAACACACAACACGGTGTTTACAGCTAGCATGATCTGACTTAAAATGGCAATGGCTGCTGCCGCTGACGACGCGCAATGTTTTGACGTGCGTCGTAAAGTAGTGCACTGTTCATTATTACGAATCATTGTACATAACTCAAATTTTTAATTTAATAGGATTTATGGCAGTCAGGTTGTTCATAAGTCAGACGTTTGTAAGTCGGGGACTGCCTGTACGTATGTCTAGAAGGTTGAAATTGTGATTTGTGTGTGTGTGTATGTATACAACCAAGGGGCATGTAAATCCAAATGTGCTACATGTTGATTTAAACATGTAACAGAAATAAAGAACTCATCAAAAACGAAGCTTTCAGGGCAGTTCCTACATGTTTGTCTTACTGGATGCATTTTATATGTACACTTCTGAACCTTGCAACTTTAACAATGTTCAACATACAGTATACTCCCTACTATATTACATTATTAAAATGAGAGAAAATAACAAAAAGCATAATGTCCCCTTTAAAACCTGATGCTAATTTTCTAAGGCAACTTTACAAACTTAATTGTTGCCTTCTAGCTGGCATTCATTAACCTTTACTGACTGAATCTGACCTCCATGGAACTTTTGGAATGGCTTATCAGTGAATCAAAACTGATTTAAAATATTTCCAGTAGTGACACAAGTGTATAAAAGTAGGAATAAAAATAGCAATGAAAGCAGGAAGTGTAAAAGATGAGCAAAATCTGGTTTTGTCCTTTTTTTTTTATACAACCAATGCTGTTTCTGAGTGTGTGGGTCTCTGTCCATGGTGCTGAATTCCATTTCCACACCAAGTATATCTCACTCTTTCCATTTTTTCGCCTGACTAAAAATACAAAATGAATTTAAGATCTACATTGTTGTAAACAGATACAAAGCATTAAGTGATAATATTTTGTCTCTGACCGTTCAGTTCTTGCCTCCAGACTAGCCTCTCTTTTTTTCCTGAAATGAGAGACATCATGAATTTTCTCAGGAGTTCTGAAAGCTGGGTTTGAGAGGCTGTTCCTGCCTGCCTGCTGCTAAAAGTACTTAAAAAATCTGGCAGAATTTGGAAAGTGTTCTACGTCAGCGAAAAATGCAGCCTGAATTGCCTCTGAAAGTGGAGGGAGGTGTAATTTTCCACAAAACGCTTACATTTTGCTGTCATCAAGTGGAGTGTTGAAGTGCTGAAGTTCAGAAATTGCTGAAGCTCGGAGGCACAGAACTTTTTTTTTTTTTTGNTTTTTTTTTTTTTTGTACTTTTAGATTATTTGCTTTAGTTCTGCATAAACAGAATGTGAATCACAGAACTCTGTTATCTGATGATCATTGTTTCACAGAGAATGACGGTAGGTTAGAGTAGGTTGTAGCAAAATATGAAGCATGGCTTTCTTCCCCGTACAGAGTTGAGTATTCATTCATTCATTCATTCATTCATTCATTCATTACCTCCATCAAGGAGGTTATGTCATCAACTGTGTTTATTTGTCTGTTTGTTCGCAGGATATCTCAAAAAATTATAGACAGATTTAGACAAAATTTGGGGGACAGATAGATAATGTCAAAAGGAAGAAGTAATTAAATTTTGGAGGCGATCTGAATCTTCTTCTGGATCCAGAAGTAGTTTTTAGAAAATCAGTGCTAATTGGCTGACTTTAAGGAAATTTAGCATGGCGACTAATTTTTTAACAAAGAAGTTCTGCTTATTTTGGTGGTGATTCCAGCCTTTTTTTAAAATTTTATTTATTTTTTTTTAAATTTGTGCTTATATACTATCTGGGCATGCTTGATTGTACCTGTTCTTGGTAGATAGCGTGTGTGCACATGCATGCATGTACATTTGTGTGTATGTTTGCACACATAACTTCACACGTGTTCTTGTAGGTGTAAATACTCTTTAACTGCTTATCACCTTTCAGTGGGTTTTAGCACACTATTTTGTGTGTGTGGGCGCTCTTTTACAGTGTGTATGTGTGTCTGTGCCTGCAGTCTGGATACTGTCATCAGGGCTGTTTTGTCTGTGACCTTTGACCTGTGCTGCAGGGTGGCACATGTCACAGCATGACAGTCTGTGTGGAAAGTGACACTAAAACTAGAATCCCACTGTCAGCTCTTTCAGTTCTGTTCAGTGCTGGTAGTGTTTATTCTCCTGTGGGTGGAGCTGGAGTTTTGTAATGAGGCCGTCGTGACATTTAGAACAAAAAAAAAAAAAAAAAAAAAAAAAAAAATTAATTTTACCTAAACATTAAACATAAACATAAAGCTAATCAGACAGAAAAAACAAGTCACTCATTCAACACGAATATATGCATGTCCTCCATCATATCATATCAACTTCCCTCTCTCTCTCCCCCCTCACACACACAGTGTNCCCACCCCAACCCCCGTCCCATGTATATTTCATCCATCCAGACTCACATTAGCACCAACATTCATTATTAAGTTAGTCCCCTCAGCACTACTGTGCAACTGTCACCCCATGTCAGCTTAAACATTTGTGGATTTCTTTCAAAGGAAAGGAGGGAGCTATACACAGGGACACACATACACACACACACACACACACACACATACACACACACACACACATACACACATGCACACAAATATGACATCTCACTTGGCTATGTATCACAGTACTGCTCCTGTGAAATCTAGGACAAATAGATGATGCCAGAGCTCATCCAATATGGCATTACACATACAAAGAGAGAGAGAGAGATATGTGTGTGTGTGTGTGTGTGAGAGAGAGAGAGAGAGAGAGAGAGAGGGAGAGAGAGAGAGCATGCGCATGCGCATTTTATGGCTCTGATTTTAACAGCATCACCTCCCCTTATGTTAGTGCTGTCGTGTTCACATGCAAACTGTAACACACATAAACACACAAAATCAAGCACACACGCGCACACACACACACAGACACAGAACAACTGGCATTGCCCCTCCCCTCTCTCTACCTCTTTCTCTATTTCCCCCATCTCTCTTTTCCTCACTTCCTGTGTCTTGTCATTCACATCAGTCTACAGTTCACTGCTCCCTCATCTCTGCACCTAAGATAAGCTCTCTCTCTCTCTCTCTCTCTCTCTCTCTCTCTCTCTCTCTCTCTCNTCTCTCTCTCTGCCCCCCCTTTCGCTCTGTCGCTCTACACTTCCTGGCTTGGCACGATACCCTTGAGATCAGCCCCACAATCCTCTCTCCTTCCGAGACAATGCTAGGCAGCCTGCTCTCTCTCTCTCTCTCTCCTTCCTCTATCATTCTCTCATTTTTTCCATCTGTGACACAACCGACATTTCCAAATCTTTATAATCATTTCTCCTCTCTCTTGCACACACTCCAGCATGCATACACACAGAGGCACGGCGAGACATTGAAGAGTGTGTGTGTGTGTGTGTGTGTGCATGTGTTTAACTAGCCAGAGGAGGCTGTCATGCCAGTGAAGGGTGCAAACGCTGCCTCTTGACTGCCTGTGTGTGTGTGTGTGTGGTGTGTGTTTGTTTGTGTGTCTATGTGTGGAAGCTCAGCCGCTCTCATGTTCATCTGCCAGCACTGCCTCTGTCGCTACCAACATGTTTCGACGCACTAAAAGGTAAATGTCCAGCCATTCTAACCAGTGTGTTTATCTGCTATTTTTAGTGTGTGTTGGTGTTTAGTTTGATGGAGGGGTTGTGAGGACAGTGTGTTTCTCTGATGTTTCCACTGTCCCTGCCAACTATCATGCTGTCTCACAGTTGACTAACCGGCTCCATTTGGCTTAAGCAATATGGTGTGTTTGCATGTATGTGTGTCTTGTGTGTGTGTGTGTGTGTGTGTGT